>CM029669.1:11730389-12075123 GCA_017311315.1 Dendrocalamus latiflorus | reverse complement strand
ATTGTAATAAGAAACATACAAGCCTCATAGCCTAGATTTAAAATAGGATTCACAATCAAGCTAATCCTTTTTGAATAGACATCACAAAGTACTATCTATAATCAATCTAGTCAAAGTATTCCGCCATATCATATTTTAGTTCAAGTATAGCAAATTTCCTTGGCACCCGTAGACAGCATCCTCTTTCCAACCATTGGTGCGCTAAGGCGTACTAGTAGCTGTTGAAAGAAATTACTTCGCTTGGCTCCACTGACGTCAGCAGCCCTAGGTATCGATCTGTCTGAGAGTGCTTCAGTAACCACATACCCATTCACACACCTGCTCACGTATGATGGCATCCATGTTCGAGCTAAAAAAATTGAACTTTGCATCATTCACTAGTTGTCCTGAACTTGCATAATACATATCCAGCACCTGTCGCAGGGACATGGCATTCACTATAACAAAAAGAGTCATTACAAACGATTCAAAACTATCATCACAGACGATTTTGAACCGTCTGAATTTAGATGTCAATGATAATCAAAGGTTATCATAGACGGTTTGTCAGCCGTCTGTGATAAATACATCACAGACAGTTTGTAACTAGAACCGTCTATAAAGAATACTATCACAGACGGCTCAAACCAAAAACTGTCTATGATACTGTCTGTGATGTGTAAGTATCACAGACGGTTCTACCTACCAACCGTCTGTGATGTGTAAGTAGATACTTCTCTATCATAGACGATTTCTGGTTCGAGCCATCTCTGATAACTCTTCATAGATGGTTCATACCATAAAACCGTCTGTGATAGTTCATTCTATGCCTAATTTTTTTTCTATTTTTCAGCTAGCCTCAGGAAATGTTAACTATATCATTTGAAAACAAACAAATACAGCAACAAATATAGCAGCACATTTTATTTCCATTAAGATTAGAATCCACCATTACAACATTGCAAGATATTGAGTAGGTTGCCCATAGCACTGCATACACAAGAGGGCACTTACAATTTTACAAAGATAAACTTCACGGTTACAAATTCAGAAAAATACTTACACTACAAGAAACTCCAGGCTAATGCAAATTAGACTTACACATCTTTCATTAAACTACAATCTAAAACAAGTGGTGCAGGAAAATTTTGAAGTACCAGAAACAAAAAAGCAATGAACATCATTTTCAGCTTCTATGCCAAAACCAATAGGTTCTATGCTAACGACTTAGAATAGTGTAGATTTGGCATTACCTTCTTTCTTTCCATCTTGCTTCAAGCGAAATTTCAGTCACTCTTGCTGAACCCCTTCCCACCCTTGCCGCGCATAAACGAGTTGGAGTAGTACTGGTGGTATTGGTTCTTCGAGTAGGGAGAGCAGGGTTAATAAGGGACGCGAGGTGGGGAGGAGAACGGTGCCTGCCGTTCGATGCGGAGAGAACAGATGGGTGAGATCGGGTTCCTGAGGGATTTGCCGCAGATCGATGATGTGGCGGGATATCACAGACTGTTCAGATTACAAACCGTCTATGATAGAGACATCACAGATTACTCATAACAAAAAACTGTCTATGATAATAAGAGATAGCACAGATGATTCATAACAAAAACAGTCGGTGATAATGGCGTCACAAAGACAATATATCGGTACAATATAAATAACTAGTCTCAAAAGATAAAATAACAACATTTTATATGACTTATATATGGTCGTTTAAAAGATTTCGATGAGATCTACAACATTGCAGTTGAGGCGAAACCCAAATTTCGAAGGAAAGATGAAATTTTTTGGCAAAAACAGAAACTGAAAGCTTAAAATGCAAATTTGGGGCTAAAGATGGTCGATTTTGAGAGTCTTGGAAGGCGACTAGTGCAAGCGGGTCATTTTTTTGAATCGAGCTGGTCGTTAGCTTTCCAACGAGTACAAAAACGTTGAAAACGGACACCGTATGCAAAAGTTATGCCCGTTTTACTAAAGGTGCCTTAAAACTAAATCTTACTCGGACTCAAGCGGGAGATTATGGAATTTTGGGGGATTACGTGGCGGGAAACATATCACAGACGGTTTGTATTAAAAACCGTCTGTGATAACTTCATTATCACATATGGCTTTTAATACAAACCGTCTGTGAAGTATCACAAACGGTTTAAACAAAAAACCGTTTGTGATGTCTGCCATTATAAAAACGGTTCTTGTCAAGAACCATCTATGAATTATCATGGATGGGTATTAGTAAGAACCGTCTATAATGTCTTATATTATTACAGATGGTTTGTATAAATAACCGTCTGTGAAAATACCACAGACGGTTATTCGTATGAATCATTTGTGATACTTACAGTATAGATGGTTTCTAGAAACCGTCTATTATATAAGCATCCAGTTTAATTTTTTTGTAGTAGTGATTTGACACATCTGCCCTCATAAGAATCAAGGAGTTGCCAGCAAAAGAAGATGAGAAACTGACGGTGCATTTCTACACACCCGAATCCCTTGTAAGCTACCACTTTCCTCGGCATGCGACAGCAAGACGATAAACATTTGGCAAGCTCCAGGTTAATTATCGGTAGAATCATTCTGTTTGGAAAAACATGATATATCAGTGGGGAGATTATACACCAAAATAAATCATGCAAAACCATGCTTCCACCAAACGCATATATACTTCTTTTGACAAGCTAAACTTTCCAGTACCCAAATACTCCTATGTCGAGAGTAGTTCCCCCCAAATACTCCATAGAACCTGTTATTTTTTACTGTGGTTTATGACTTTTGGGCTGTTTCTACGAGAGATTACAGAGTAACAGAAACTCACGTGCGGTTTTTGCCGATATAAATGAAGTCAGTAAAGCATGTACTACAATTAACTAGTAGACATTGTCTTGAAAAAATATTCCGTTTAAAAGCTAGTTACTGTAGAAAAGTCGAAAAATAGTTTTTAGAAGCTAAAAAGAACATGACCAATGACAGACATATAGTTGCTAGCTTAATCTAATGCCAAACCTGAACCATAATCATTAACCCTAGGTCTAATCTTGAACACATAGCAACATTCTTAGAGTGGAAGCATGATTGACATATCCGAACTGGGTGAGGCCATGGGGTTGGTCGGCAATATGGTGATGCAGAGGTGGCCGACGCTGCGCTTGTCGCCTTGGACGGGGACGGAGGAGTTACGGCTTTCGTTCATCTTAGCGCTCCGTTATAAATCGGGTCTGTTAGGGTTTTAAGAGGCCTAGAACAACACATGAACGTAAGCCCTACCGAAACCCTCTATTTTTATATGGCGCTAGGTGACCGGGACCAAAACCAAGACAGAGTTGGTTACGCCTCCGATCAGGATGCGAGTGAAAATGTTGCTCCCCTGAAATCTTGGAGTTGTTAGCCGAAATCAACCCAACTATAGTAAAATCACTGATATATTGAGAGAGGTCTCGTATTGGAACATAGCCAACATATAACGAAGTCAAATTAATTGCACTTTCCGGGAAAGCAACTGCTCATGATCAATCCAGAAGAGCCAAAAGTAGGTGCTCGACATGACAAAATAGTCAAATTTAGACTATTCTCTACCAATGATCTGCAAGCACTTTTAATGAAACTGGGTGGAAAAGTTGCAGGATTTTATAGATCGTCGCCTGTCAGGGCTTTCAATAATACACTAAATCAATCAGTTATTAAGTTGTACTGCAAAACAGTAGGATATACATATATAATAAGCCAAACAAAAGGTCAAAAAAAATCTCTCTCGTCTTCACACATATTTCAATCTTATTGGATTAAAATGTACATAAAAAGCTAGCTATTTAAGAGCTTATTTGGAAAGGCAGAATTTTGCAGTAAGCAGTGAATACTACAGATACTTCGTACCAAAACCCACTAAAATACCAAACATGACCTAAATAAATAGAGAAGAATTAATCCACTTGATTCCAATTACAACCGAGGTTGGTAGAGTTCTGCCAGCTGATCGAAGTGATTATCAGTTGACGTGATTGGGCTCCAATACGTACACATATCATCATTAGCCACAACAGCTGCTGCAGAATTTAAGGTGTTGATGTTACTAGCCATTGCAGCATTGGAAGTAGCCGTTCCTATGTTAAGATATTTAGCATTTTGAGACCCTGAGCTGATCATGCTTTCCTGGCTCTCACTCGGCTCCCAGCCTGAATTCTCCATCATTGCCTCTGCTTGATCAATGTAATCTTCAAAAACAAAAATGAAAAATTTATGAAAAAAAAGGGAAAAATGACATACCCCGTTTTTTTATGAGGAAATAAATTAAGACGATATTTCATTACTTGCTGGTATGCCTGAAGAAGTGGGCTGTTCTTGATGGAATGGTATTAAGCTTTTATTGGCAGAAAGTGCCATCTCATTTACCACTTCCTCTAGTTGATCCCAGTGCTGGTATGCCTGGATGGCCAATTGCTTCACTTGAACCTGAAATTGAGAACAAGACATAGGAAATCTAGCTTAAGAAACATCAAGGATCACCATTACAAATTTACGATGACCATAAAGTACCAATGTGGTGATAGTTACCATTTGTTGTGGATGCAGTTCTTGCAAAGAGCATGTCTGGTCACCAATTCTGGCTGCTAAGATCTCTCCTATAGGGCTGAATGTAAGATCACACCCATCAAACTTGAAAACGTAGCATTTCCCTCCCATATCACACGTTTTTGCATGATTTATTGTTGCACTCCATTGCCGATCTGACATGCCAACGAGCTAAACAATCCGCAACAAATAAAAAACAGTACAATGAATGCATAAGTTATGATGTGCAAAGATTGTACGCAAATTAAAATATGATGCTTACATTTTTTAGCTTATCAGGATCAGTGGTGTTAAGCTTCAAGAAATCCTGTACGTTCTTGATCCCCTCGGACTCCAATCTCTTGTCAATCGGTCCATCTTTGCCGATGTTCTTGAGCCTCCATACACTATCAGTGAGTAACGGAGGGAAGTGCTTCTTGTACACTGGTAAAGGAAATGTAAGATTATCTTCTCTTGCAGTTTTCTACATACTACATATGTTGTGCTATGCTAAAAGAATATTAACTCAAATATGATATGAGGAACATATACTATATATGTTTTGCTATACTACGTAGCCATGCGCACTACACATACTGACATGATAATTGTACTGTCAAAGACTACTAGCTAATGCTCACATGGGAGCATCAAATTAATTGACTTACATTCGCCTCGATGATCTTTTACCGTAAAGCTCTCGCTCACTGCCTCTTGGATCCTCGGTCCATAATAGCTTGTTGGCATGATGCGCACACCAATCCGAAACTTCCGACTCCTTATCCAGCTTGAATTGTCGGTGAATGACATATCATCAATCAACGCAACTCCATGATTGCTCATTGCCACATTGAGTGTACCCACAAGCAATGGTCTCTTCCCTTCTCTAGCCTTCACGATAGCCGTATTGAACTGATCATCCGTCCAACACTCACCATCTTCACGTCTGAAATCACCATCAAGGACCAGTACTTCTAATCGTATTGAAGAGCCTAGATGTGTGTTTGTTGGAGTGATCGGATAGTTTGTTCTTGTATCCACAAGCTGGATTTCAATTGCGTTATTAGCTATGTCAACAAGCTTGTTGTTGGTGAAGATTGGTTGCATAAGCCGCTTGGCAAAGACAAGCTTCAGCGGAGGTGAGACTTCTTGGATTCGTAAAGGAAGAGATCTGAAGAATGGTTGGTTACATTAATATCGCATGCAAGTTTTACTCAGAACTTGTGATACAATACATATTCAAATTTGCAGAAGATTTGAAATTTGTTTATTCTTAGTAACCCTATTAATTGTGATTTGGATTTAATTAATTAAGTTACACATGCATCTTATTCAAAACTTTGCAGTTCTTTCAGGTATATATTATAATAAAGAAAGAATTTTTCACCATACCTATATGGTAATTGACCATGCTGAGAAAAGAAATTCTGAATTTCCTCACGCACCTAAAAATTAACATCAAACAGAATATGTTTAGGACTAAATATTGCATTTCAAAGCTTGAGAACATGATTCACACAAATGAGATGAAAAGAGAACAATAAGCGTCGACCCTACATATATATAGCAGCTTCTTGTTTACATAGTACTTAATGATTAAGGTTATTAGTCAGATATTCAAATTATTTGCGATATACAGTGAATAATTTAATTTAATATTTCATGGTAAAAGTAAGCCTTCCGAAAAAAAAAGACTATACAATTAAGACCTAATTAAACTTACCACAGTACGAATAACCGGTTCTAGGTTGAGGACAATTTGCTGAATGGTTTCTGCTGCCACAGCTCTTCTCACGACGCTGCAAAAGGAGTTCGGAAATTATTAAACGAGAAAGTATAATACAAGCTTGAATGGGTTATTTGGTTTTGGGTTCCAGTTAATTAGTTGCAATTTTGAGAAGTTTCCTTTTCTATAGAGAGAATATATGTAAAGACATAAAATGAAGATTAATTGATCTGTCTTAACCCAACGGAAACATATCAATGTTCATACACTTCTTCAATTGTGAAACATGGAATAAAAGGAGAACAAGCAGCACTCAAGACAACAAGAAACAAAAGTAATTAATTGCAAGGAAGAAATCAATCAAAGCAGGAAATTGACTAATAATTAAACTGAAGAACTAACGATCTGAAAGAGAGCGCCGGCCGGATCCGCCTTGGACCATGGCGTTGCTGATGATCATCAGCTCCACTCCCCTGCTCGTCGTCCTCGCCTCGTGGCCTTCGCACCGACATCTTTAACGCGTCAACAATCAAAATAGATAGGGATTCAGGAAGAATAATTGGTGATGCCTGCAGGTTGGGTTGATGTTGTTGTTGAAGATGCAAGAGGAGGGGAGATTGTGGTAAGTACGTACCTGCAGCAGGAGCAAATTATCTAAGACATTTGTTTGCTGGAAAGCAGCCCTGTCGTAAGCAATATATATAGGGGCATTCTTGCGGTCTTCCCTAGACAGTAAAAAATTGCTGAAGTTTTCTTGTCGACATTAGAATTGCAGTGTCACATCAGGAGAATGTTCCTGGCAAGCTCCAGGAAGGCCGCTGGAAGCTTGCGTTGCATTGCATGGCTTGGGGCCTGAATTGCAACAGTACCGGCTTTGCAGCGGAACTGTAACTTTTGTCAAAAAGTTTCCTTAGTGTACGTGCGACTAAATCGAACTTGTTTGATATGACTATGACTTATAATTTTTAGTTAAAATTTTTAAATTTTAGTTGTTTACGATAGAGATTACAGAGAGAGGTACTCGCTTATGATTGTGGTTGATACAGATGTTAAGCTTTTAACATATACTATAATTAGCTTGTAGATCCCGTTTTAAGAAAATACTTCGTTTAAAAGTTTGATGCTATAATAAAAATTAAAAACCATTTTTAGAAGTCATTAAAAGAACAGAATCGAGTTGTGCGTGCCCCTGCAAGGTGGTGCCCCCCCCCCCCCCCCCCACCCCGGCGGCGCGTCTTAGTTTGGTGCATGCGCAGCTTCGTAGTGATGACAAGGCAAGTTTCGAGTCAGTCAATCGTGTTCATGCATGCAGGAGTAGGACTAGACCACGACTCGATCAGCCGTACCTTCGAGGGGTCCTGCTTGGGTATTGTCGCAATCGAAATTAATTTTGCTGCTACCGAAAATACTTTTTGTTGGAATACATACGACAATATATAAGTACGTACGCCGTATGTCCTCTTTTTATATCTAAATATATACGTTGTTATCCATCAGTATGCAACAGTACTATCTAACATTCCAGCTGAATAGTGGATACGAATTATTTGAATACTGTATTTGATAGGATGTGAATATGGTATATATTTTCCCATCTGATTATAATTTCTATCATATTCGTATTCAAATTCGCACAAAAATTATGGATGCGAATATGGATGGACTTTTACCATCCAAAATATTATTTTATTTGGACTATCCGTATTCGTATTCATATTCAACGAAGTAATATGCATATTTTATTACAATACGACTAATTAGTTTGATAAAAAATTTAATTGAACGTGAATTCATATTTCTTTAGGCAAATTAAATGAATTAGAATAATTAAGTGTGATTGTATGAGAATAAAATATTATTAATGTCTTTATACTACATAAGTTATGATAATATATGAATCCGACAGAATTAAGTAGATATTTGATTCGAATTCGTATTCGATATTTGTCTGGTCTATATTCGTATCCGACATTTGTTCTATTTGTATTCAAATCCGAGAAGAAAATACGAATATGAATATAATTTGAGCACTATCCAATTCATATTCGATTCGTTTTCACCCCTACCTAACATATACATATGAGCCTTAGCATTGATGTGCTTCGTTATTTATGCAAGCATGCATTATTATATATTCCATCTCGATCGTGGAGAAGCTAATTATTTCATCGGACGGCGGAAAATGATGCAAATTGCACAGAGAATATCCCTGGTAGTCGAACTACGTACTTCCATGAACATCCTCTCGACGTTCCAAAAAAACAACTATTAGTCGCTACTCGCTATGCAAACACAAACGTACCCATCTAGCTTACGAAGCCACCTCCCAACTACCATGATTTTACCTCTGTCGGGTAGCATCGCGCGAAAGGTTTCTTATGTGCGTTTCCTTGTTATCAGCTAGCTAGCTGGATGGACTGAAAGCAACTTAACTAGTTAGTATTAGAAAGCTAGCTAGCTAGCTTCCTGCAATTTTCTATACACCTTCTCATCAACTGAAAGCAACTTAACTAGTTAGAATTTAGCAAGCAAGCAAGCTAGCTAGCTTCCTGCAATTTTCTATGCACCTTCTCAACTGAAAGCACAACTCACTTCAAAATTAAGTGATAGTTAGAATCTTGAATGTAGAATCGAATACCGCAATTAGAGGGGGTAAATAATTGACTCTGCTCAGTGCTCAACTGCTCAATCGATCGATCAGTATTCGACTGCTGCTCGATCGGTCAGTGTTCGACCACCCGCTCAATCGCTCATTTTTTAATCTTTGACTGGTTTGTACGTACTCAAAATCTTCAACACTGGAAGTAGAACCTCCCGATCACTTGTGCTTTTGAGAAACCAGCACCTTCAAGAAGACATACTCTGTTCTGCTCTCCTTGCCGATGCTATTGGTGGCGATCGAGTGGACAACTCGGCACACGATCAAGTCAATAGAGGAAAGCTATCTTGCCACGCACTACTATGCTCGAAACGAGAATGAGTTGAAGACAACGCCCAGAAGACACGCCACCGATGCCGACTAAATTTTCTAAAACAGATCTGATCTTTTATTTTTAAAACATGTTTTATGGCTATAAAGTGCCCTCACAGCACTCCTCAAACTCAAGCACAAAAGTTCTAAAAGCTTTCACCCAAAAGACATGCAAAACCTTTGAGAGACCATGTGGAGGTGACCACATGTTTGTGATGAGTAATTGACATTTGGTTTGGAAAGATTGAGTTTGTTTTGGGTATTTTCTGCGAAGTCGTAGCCCTGTTTGAGCGGTCGAAAGACCTTACGACCACATTGGGCATGGTCGTAGGTCACTGGGGTGGTTTACGACCACTTAGACCGTGGTCGAAAGGCAGCAGCGAAGCTTGCGACCACGTTTGGCCGTGATCGCAAGTCTCCAGGCGTTTACGACTACTTTGGGCATGGTTGAAGGCCATCGGGACAGTTTACGACCACGTCATGGCGTTTACGACCTCTCTAGCTGTGGTCGAACGCAGCTACCACCACGTTGGTCGTGGTCGGAGGCTGTAGTCGAAAGCCACTAGGGAGCTTTACGACCACGTTGGCCGTGGTCAAATGCACTTACGACCACGTTGGCCGTGGTCGGATGCTTGTACAACCATGTTGGTCGTGGTCGAACGCCTCTACGACCATGTTGGCCGTGGTCGGTAGCTGGTACGACCACGTTGGTTGTGGTAGGAACGCTCCTACGACCATGATAGTTGTGGTCAGAAGCAAGGCAGTCGGAAGTCGTAAGTTGAAGCCACGACCGCTGTGGTCGGAAGTCCATTCGATCACGTTATAGACTTAGGCTGAAAGTCGTGGCTTCTGTTGTCTGGTCGTATGGCTTCCAGAAGCGGTCGTATCAGCTGGGAATCGGTCGTAAAGACTTGTGAGGTAGTCGTAGACCTTGTGCATTTATTGTTTTGACATTTCGACTAATCTATCTCACTTACAACGTTGTGGAGTAGGTTTAAACTTCACTTTTACTAATGCAGAGGTTGTTTCAAGTGTTTTGTGCGGTGCTATGAATGTGCTCTTATCTGTGATGGTTGCAGGATCTTGAGGCTAGTCGTGGCGAGGCATGAGATGACCGGACTAGGCACGGGCAGTGCTGAGGTCGAAAGCGGTCAGAGAGATGCCGAAGACGGTGAGGCCAGCGAGGTGGTTGCAAGCTGTGGACAGCAAGCTGCGGAGGAAGCTTCCGGGAAGGCAGCGGAGTAGCATTTTGGAGAAATGTGGAATGCTGCAAAGGGAAGCTGTGTCTCTGCAAAGCACAGGAGTGGTTGGCGTTAACGGGCAAAGCAGTGAAGCCGTTAGTGTTAGCGGATAAAGCACTGGAGTCCGTTGTTGCTAGTGGGTAAAGTAAGTGGTAAAACCCGGTGTTAGGTGGGGGTTAACGGGTTCTCCCCCGGGTAGCAGAAGGCTATAAATAGAGAGGGTAGAGCTCGGGGTGCTCGGTGAGATTCGGTTCCCGAGTTGCTTGTTCTTCTCTCTTTATTTTTGTATGCGTTCTCGGGATAGAGCAAGTGTGCTCAAGTATCTCCCAGTTGGAGTGGCTGTAGAAACCTCTATGATCAATCATTCATCTCTGTTCCTCTTTTGAATTCACTTGTTACGATGTTTGGTTGATTTGTGTGTTTGCCTCTCTATCTCTTTTTTTCTAGTTCTCGGGTCGGTTCTGGTCTTCTTGATTTGAGGTGTGAAGGCTTGGTTTGTTTAGCTCAGAACGGGGAGTCAATTTTAAGGCCATTTGGCCAGTCCATTCCCGAGAACAAAAGTTGAATCGGAGAGAGTTTGCATCTCATGGTCGTGTGCCTTGAGCTCCTCTGTTTCATCTTCGACTGTGCGGTTCAGTTCGACCACTATATCAAGTGTGTGTTTTTCTTGGTAATTTCTCTTTTAGAGATTATGTTCCTTCTAGAGTTCAAGTTTCATGTGCTTTGGATCTTTGAGCCGAAAGTTCTTCGAAGTCTTAGTCCTGCGGTCGTGTGCCTCGACTTTACTCTGGTCTGAGTTCGACCTTGCTGTTATTCTCGGGTGCAGTAGAGAGACTTCATCCAATCTGTAATTTCATGATCTAAGGTTGTTTTATGTTTATGGTCAGATTCTCCTGGTCGATTGATGCAGAAATCAAAAGATACACAAGTTTTGGTGCTTGCGCTCGTGCGTATATTTCTACGTTGTCAGCCTGGTTCTTAGTCCTTCCAGTGAGCAATTGATCTCTTTCTTCATAGCTTCTGTAGCTATCGGAGAAAAGGATTGTGAGAATACTTGGGGCGGTTTGAAGGCACCATTCACCCCCCTCTGTTGCTAGTTCGGTCCTACAACCTTAGTTAACTTCTTAACCTCTCCCCTCTATTTATATACTATAGCCTCAAACCATGTCCTCATCAAACTGGACAGCAATCCTAACTGCCTCCAAAAATCAAGAGATCCGAAACCCTTCCAAACAAGTGTTTTCCATTATCTCTAATCCTTCCCAGTTATGGACTCTTCCATAACTTTCAACTCTACACGTGTCGAAGCCTCCAGGACCGCACCTCCTGTAGCTTCTCCATGAGTCATCCTCACGTGTCAAAGCCTCCAGGACCACACCTGATGAGGACATCACTTCTTCGGATACACACAACACTCCTCCACTTGACATTCAAGGACCAATCACTAGAGCTCGCGCCCGACAATTGAATTTACAGGTGAACTCGTTCCTAAGTACTTCTTTTTGTTCATTTGAGAATCGATTGCTACCTAATGATTTAATTATGATTAGGAACCATGAAGAGGACCTAGAAGTACTTGGAGATGGGCTACGAGGCGCACAAGTCCAGCAAGGGTGGTCGAATCATGTTGGAGGTCCAACTCAAGCCGACTTCGAATCCAATTCGGAGTCCAGGACCAGGCCGCACTAAAACGGATGCCCAGATCGTATCCGGACCCCGTTTTGGACGTTCCACATATGTATAGAAAGCTGAGAAGACTACCTTTCTAATGGCTCTGTTCCCATATCAAAATTCCTTCTGAGTCAACGGGAATATTCGAAACAAGTGGACTCAAGCCGACTTCGAATCCAATTCGGAGTCCAGGACCAGGCCGCACTAAAACGGACGCCCAGATCGCATCCGGACTTCGTTTTGGACGTTCCACATATGTATGGAAAGCTGAGAAGACTAACTTTCCAATGGCTCTGGTACCATGTCAAAATTCCTTCTGAGTCAACGGGAATCGTCGAAACAATTGGACATTTAGAATCTGTCAGGGTGCTGCGCCACCGTCTTTTGGGCCGTTCGGCTTTGTATCGTATTGGAGCCCATTAGGGGCGCATCCAGGGGTTTTGCACGCCCCTAACTCCTATATATCCAGCCGCCACCCCCACCATTAGGGTTTGGGTTTTGCTTAGATTGATTTGTCTTTGAACAATTCGCCGTTCATCGGTTTGTGAGACCCCAACTTTCGAGTGCTAAATCTATCCATCTGCAATTCAGTTGTGTTCTTCCTTGTTCTTGCTTGTGTTCTTCGATTCGCAGGCGAGGATTAGCCTTCTTGGCGAGGTCAACCGGGCTGCGCACGGTTGATAACCTGAGGAGACGTGGTGCTGCGATTGCGGGGTTCGGAACGTGTCGTTCGGAAGCCGGATCGATTTGTGTCGCGCCTCCACCAAATCGAATTTACCCAGAACCTGTTGGAAGATCGGGACCCCGTCCCCATCAAGTGGTAATTAGAGCTTCAGGTGTTCCTTCAGGTTCGCGTTACCCTCCTTTGTTGTTTTCGGTTTCGTCCTAGAGTCCATGAAAAAGCCCTACAAAAAAATTGTAGTCATAGGTTGTTTCCTGTCCTAGATCTCGTTTAGCCTTTGCACAATTTGATTCCAGAGTCCGTAGTGTTGAGTTTGTGTCCTTAGTCGAGTTGTGTTGCTGGTTTAGATCGTGTTTTGTTTCGGGTTGTCTTGCTTCCGCTACATCTCTTTCATACAAACCCTAGCCGTCATCCATCGCGTTTTCCACCCTCTGTTTTTGTTTTCCCACCCATATCCCACCCTCTGTTTGAGTCATCCTTCACGTCTCGTGATCACACACCACCATTCCCCACCATTCCCCGAGCTTCCGCCACCAATTTCCACCAATTCCCTCCACCCGATTTCGTTTCGGCCTCCACAGAAACCATAACTCGGAGTCCCATCTTCAAACGGCCATAACTTTTGCATACGGACTCGAAATCAGGAGATTTTTTTTGAAATTGGGTGAAATTAAATTTTGCATCCGAAACCTACCCGACTTTGTCGGGTTTCGGCGAATTTATTTTGCCCAAATTCGGCCTGGAAAGTGCAGTACTCGAGCTCCGAAATTGATTCACCGAATTTCCTGCACATTCATTATTTTCTGTAGGCCACACCTTACATTAGATTGAGGTGAAACTTTGTGTGGTTCCTATTTCTGTGCTTTGCTTTGTGAAAAAAATAACAGAAAAAAGAAACAAAAAAGAAAAATTTCGGCACCTGGTTTTGCCTGAGAGCAAAGGCACCTGAGTTCCGTGCCTAAAAGAAAAAAAGAAAAAAAAGAAAAAAAAGAAAAAAAAAGAAAGAGCACAGTTTTAGGTGACAGAAATTCTTTTGTTTTGTGCTTATGCTGCATTAAGTCTCTCAGTGCCTGGTCATCTTTGTTGCTGTCTTTGCCTTACTATTCTGATCTTGACTCCTTGTTCATCATATCCTAACACTGATATAGGACACATTTAGGCCAGCAACTAGGACCAGTGCTTTGGACAATTATTCAGCATTACTATCTGTTATTGATTTGTGTTCCACTGACATATTTGGCCTTCCAAGCTCCATATATCTACTTCTGGATAGCACAGTTTTGACCCTTGCAATCGTACCCACGCTCGTCATGGTTTCACGAACCAGCCACCGGTTGTACCACCTGCTACTTTGGTAAGAACACTTGTAAGAGCTTGGTAAGACACTTCCTTTGCGAGATCCCATTGCCCTTCCTTTCTAGTTGATAGGGATAATCCTTTTGTTTTCCCTGTGTTTCCACTAACCATGGCAGGAGACGAAGGGGATGAGACACCGGTCGATTTCAACGAGTGTGTTAGTCGCGGCCAGCTACAAGCTGCGCTCGACAAACAAAATGCTTCACTCGGCGCGAGAATGGACACCATCGTCGCCGCCATTGCCAAGTTGAACACCACGGAAGGCATTGAGCGGGTGGAGCGGTGTTTGGCTAACCTCACTGGTCGGATGGACACATTGGAGGCACACCTGCCACCTGTCAATGACGGCCATCGTCGTGATGATGACACAGTGTATGATGCGGATGGCAACATTGATCAGCGGGCGACACAAGATGCACGACTACGTCGGCGTCTTCAGCAAAACCGACAGGTTATGGGAGGTAATAACCAGAACCGTCGTGGTAACGACGACCCTTTTGCTAAAGTCAAGTTTACCATTCCATCTTTTGCTGGTCTTTATGATGCTGATATATATCTTGATTGGGAGATGACGGTAGAGCAGAAGTTTAATTCTCACTTGGTTCCTGAGCAACATAGAGTTAGACAAGCTACTAGTGAGTTTAAGGACTTTGCTATTATCTGGTGGAATGATATGGGTACCATGCGCTTACAACCTGATACATGGAAGCGGTTAAAAGAAGCTATGCGTGCTAGATTTGTTCCTCCTGCTTTTAAACATGAAATGCAAAAGAAATTGCAGTGCTTAGACCAAGGTAATAAATCTGTCGAGGAATATTATCAAGAACTACAAATAGGCATGTTGCGTTGTAATGTTGTAGAAGATGAGGAGGATAAGATTTGTCGTTTTTACGGGGGGTTACGGCGTGAACTTCAGGACATTATTTATTATAAAGATTTTACTACTATCAACCAGTTGTTCCAGCTTGCTGTGCTTGCAGAAAAAGAATTGCAGGGTAGGCAACAAAGGACAAGGAGCAACTTTGGAGGTATGTCTACATCGAGATCAACGCCTGGGCGAGCCAAGATAGCCCCACCACCTATTTGTCGAGCTGTTGCCCCCTCTGTGAGTAGGGCGCGTTCAGCAGCACTGCCGCCACCATCACACGCACCCGAGACAAGCAAATCTACTAGTGTGCAAGCACCAGCAAAGAGCTCTTCATCGATTGCTTCCACGGGCCGTACAACGGGCATTGTGTGCCACCGTTGTAAAGGGATGGGCCACGTCATGAGAGATTGCACAAGTCAGCGGGCGTACATTACGACAGAAGATGGTGGTTATGTAAGTGCTAGTGATGTTGAGGATGAATATGCTCTTGCAGCTAACCTTGCAGGTAATGGTGATGATCATGAGAACAAACCTGTGTTTGTGCCATTTTCTGTGACTAACAACTTGCAGGTAGTTGAGAACCATGCCAAAGAAGAGCATGAGCTAATTGAATCACTGACCCCATTGGTTGAGAATGAAGATAAGGAGATGGATGCACTTACATCATCTGAGGAGAGCCAAAAAGGTAAAGAACATGGTACTATCATCGCTCACGGTATTGATTTGGTGCCACAACAAGACATAGAGCAACCTTGTGAGTATATACCTGCTGTAGTGCAATCTTTTGATATTCCTTGTGTTGACTTAAATAAACCATGTGCTGATCTAAATTCTCATAATTTTGCACATATTAAATTAATAACACATAAAGAAGTTTTGACTAGAATTTCTCCTGCTAATTCATTGTGTTACATCATGTTGGATCTACCTATGAAATTGTCACATGCTATGGAGAAAGTTTCTGAACTTGCATGTTCGAAATTCTTATTTAGTACCTACACCCCTGGATATAAGTTTAATTTGATTGGAGATTATGGTGTGGAAAATCAATTTCTTGTATATCGAATATGCATAACTTGCGATCACATGGATGAATTGAAACTTGTTGTTTGGGACAACAATTCTTGTATGCTGAATCATGTTGAATGTGAGAGGGAAGTAAAATTTAGTACTCATTCAATGCCTATGTGTTCATCTCTTTTTGCACCATCTAGTATAGACAATCTGAATAAAGATGATGAATTATGGCAGAACATACAAAGCTCTTCACTCTTACTAGATGAATTTGCTACTGTTCGATTGAGATATGATTATATAGATGAACTTTGCTTGATTCCAAAAGTTGTAGTTTTGCCCATGTGTGCCACCACTACAAGTTTACAAATTCAAAGATTTGAATTGCATAAATGCTTCACTTACATTTGTAAAACAAGTTGCAATAATTACTGTGTGAGAAATTTTGAATTGCTCATTAACAAATATGATTACTCTTGGGTTAATAACACAACGAGTTTTTATGATCATTGCTGTTTTATAGC
The DNA here is from genome assembly GCA_017311315.1 of Dendrocalamus latiflorus. Classification (NCBI taxonomy): domain Eukaryota; kingdom Viridiplantae; phylum Streptophyta; class Magnoliopsida; order Poales; family Poaceae; genus Dendrocalamus; species Dendrocalamus latiflorus. The sequence goes on along the minus strand of CM029669.1, from coordinate 12,058,546 downwards.
ATTAATTGTGCAACAACGAAGAACGGTTAAAACGGATGACATATACATATACCATGCATACACCTTTAACATTTCAGATTTGAAGCCATACTTGGGAGAGGAAGATGAGACCGAGTTGAGGACAACTCCGCTTCAAGAGGGGGAGGATGATGAGGACATCACTTCTTCGGATACACACAACACTCCTCCACTTGACATTCAAGGACCAATCACTAGAGCTCGCGCCCGACAATTGAATTTACAGGTGAACTCGTTCCTAAGTACTTCTTTTTGTTCATTTGAGAATCGATTGCTACCTAATGATTTAATTATGATTAGGAACCATGGAGAGGACCTAAAAGTACTTGGAGATGGGCTACGAGGCGCACAAGTCCAGCAAGGGTGGTCGAATCATGTTGGAGGTCCAACTCAAGCCGACTTCGAATCCAATTCGGAGTCCAGGACCAGGCCGCACTAAAACGGATGCCCAGATCGTATCCGGACCCCGTTTTGGATGTTCCACATATGTATAGAAAGCTGAGAAGACTACCTTTCTAATGGCTCTGTTCCCATATCAAAATTCCTTCTGAGTCAACGGGAATATTCGAAACAAGTGGACTCAAGCCGACTTCGAATCCAATTCGGAGTCCAGGACCAGGCCGCACTAAAACGGACGCCCAGATCGCATCCGGACTCCGTTTTGGACGTTCCACATATGTATGGAAAGCTGAGAAGACTACCTTTCCAATGGCTCTGGTCCCATATCAAAATTCCTTCTGAGTCAACGGGAATCGTCGAAACAATTGGACATTTAGAATCTGTCAGGGTGCTGCGCCACCGTCTTTTGGGCCGTTCGGCTTTGTATCGTATTGGAGCCCATTAGGGGCGCATCCAGGGGTTTTGCACGCCCCTAACTCCTATATATCCAGCCGCCACCCCCACCATTAGGGTTTGGGTTTTGCTTAGATTGATTTGTCTTTGAACAATTCGCCGTTCATCGGTTTGTGAGACCCCAACTTTCGAGTGCTAAATCTATCCATCTGCAATTCAGTTGTGTTCTTCCTTGTTCTTGCTTGTGTTCTTCGATTCGCAGGCGAGGATTAGCCTTCTTGGCGAGGTCAACCGGGCTGCGCACGGTTGATAACCTGAGGAGACGTGGTGCTGCGATTGCGGGGTTCGGAACGTGTCGTTCGGAAGCCGGATCGATTTGTGTCGCGCCTCCACCAAATCGAATTTACCCAGAACCTGTTGGAAGATCGGGACCCCGTTCCCATCAACACCTCCCGTAGCTTCTCCACGCGTCAACCACCTTTGATCTCTACGTTCTCCAACATGAGCCCGACCACCTTGTGACATCCTCATCCGCTTGGACCTCATATTTTCCCCTCCTAGTCCTGGTCCTCCTCATCACTGACAATAATCTTCTCCACACCCAACCTGCATATGCAAAGATGAAAGAACATTTTCCCCGGGACAATTCTTCCCAACTTGACCAACATCATTCCACACATATGCAAACCACACTCTCAACCATCAATAAACACAAACTAAATCATACACGATCTCAATATCCATGCTTTCCAAAAATCAACCTTAGACCGCTCAATAAAACCGATCAGACCACCATGCCCAGGCCTGTCAGACCGCTGGCCCAACATACACAAGTACTAAAAAATCATAAGAATTGAAGCACTTGAAACCTACGAGTACCGACCGTGAAGCCTACGGCAAGGGATCACAAAACCAATGACTACCAATCACGAGGTCTATGACAACCGATCGCAAAGCTATGACTATTGATCACACAGTCAATGACAACATATCGCGAAGCCTACGACTATCGATCACAAATTCTACAACTACCGATCACCGAGTACCGACCAGGTACTGTAGCACCAACTACCAAGTACCAACTAGGTATTGTAGCACAGACTACCGGTCACCAATTAATTACTATAGCAGACGAGTTTATGACCTACGATCGGTTCACTGTAGCTACAACCGATTCACTGTAGCTATGACTGGTTCACTGTTGCTTAGATCACCCTTTGTCGTTTTGCCACGATTGTTTTGCCGTGCTCGACCTGTCGTGGTTGACATACCGTGGTCAACCTACCGTTGTCGTTTGCTGTGGTCGACCTATTGTGGTCAAAGCCAGCCGGTCAGAGCGCCCAATACAAGACGGTCAGACTGCTTAACCTAAATATTCTAGCGATTCCAGTTTTCCAAAAGCGTAACGATCGAAACTTTCACAAACACAAATTTCAAATCAACCCAAATATCAATTATTCATCATCACTAAATTCACAACCTATCCATATGGTCTAACTATTTCTCCCTAGATGAATACATTGATAACATCTCAAAATCTTTTGAATGAGTTAAGTTTTTAAGGAAAAGCAAAATTTACGAAAAGAAAGTTTTAAACCTACAGAAAAGGAATTTGACAAACCATAGCAGTAGATTGAACTCCAAAAAACTCCCCCTCAACACAAGGGATGCAAAGCAAATTTCTCTAATTTTTCCCATTTTTCTCCCCCTTTTTGTGATAGTACTTTGTGATTAGCTAATCCTTTTTGGATGGACATCACAGAATACTATCTATAATCAATCTAGTCAAAGTATTCCACCATGTCATATTTTAGTCCAAGTATAGCAAATTGATTACAACCAATCATGATCAAGGCTACAAAGCATATGAATAGATATGATAAAGATAGCTCTGCAACTCATTTGATTTCAACGACTTGGACTTAAGGAATTATTTGACAAGTATAATAAACTAACATTCTGAAATTTTTGAATAACATGCTCCCTCTCAAAATAAGCCCAAAGGATGCAATACACCTAAATCACTTTGCAAAAGGGCAACACGAGAAGAACCAAACAGTTTTGAGAGAATATGATCAATCTATAAAATAAACTTCAACAAGGTGTAGAATAACATCACTCTTTCACATGGTCTCTCAGAAAGTGAAATCTCTTGGAAGCCATCAAAATGAGTGAAGAACCATCAAGTGTTCCAACCAAGCAATGACGTAAAAGACTGAAACTCAATCATGCACATGTTCTCCATCCCACGTTAGATGTTCTTACATCACAGAAAACATCAGTCTCATAGTACTGGGATTAGTAAAATAAGATTTAGCAATTCGGTACTATGACACACGATGAGAGACCATGTGGATGCGACCCCATGCTTGTGATGAGTAATTGACGAGTATTCAGAAAAGATTGAGTTTGGTTTGTGCGTTTCATGCCATGATGGCATTTGGCTCAGTCGGGGTTGGTTAGTTCGGACTTGAGGCGTATTCTTCTTCCCGATCGGTCATTTGGGCCATTTTATGCTTGAGTACGATTTGTTGATGCTAATGAGGATTACTTGTTTTGAGCGGTGCTATGTGATGTGTTTCTTGTCTGTGATGGCTGCAGGACGTCGAGGTGGAGTCGTGGCGAGGCACGGGATGACCGGACTAGCCGTGGGCCGTGCCGAGGTCAAAGCGGTCGAGGTGTGCCGAAGACGGAGAGAGCTCAAGGTAGTTGCAAGACTTGGAAGGCAAGGAATGAGGAAGCTTCCCGGAAGGTGCAGGAGGGGCGTTTTGGTGAATTCGTAAGGCTGCACTAAAGGAGGCGGATTTGGTTAGAGTTAGCGGGTAAAGCGCTAAAGCTTAATGGGCAAAGTGATTTGTGAACCCATTATGGAGGGCTATAAATAGATGCATGTACCTGGTGGAGGATATGGCTTGAGAGAGGGGTTAGAGTTGTTTTTGCTTTGTGCTTTCTCTTTTGCTTTCTGTTGGGAGTTGGTAGGAGAGAGCAGAGCTTCATTGGTTTTCTTGTCTCCCTGTATGTGTTTTTGAGGGTTCTTGAGATTGTGAGATGGAGAAGATGAGTTGATACTTCTTGTAATCATTCCTATGTATTCAATCGTGTATGGGGACTCCTATGTAATCCTTGATTGATTGGGAATGAATCTTCTGAAGTTTATCTCTCGTGCTTGCCTGTTTTCTCTTCGTGTTCTTCTTTGCTTGATTTCTCAGATTTTTGTTTCGGTGTTGTTTCTAGCTGAGGAGTAGCAAAATGGATTGCTATGTGATGGGATTGTATTTCTAGACCCTTTGGTCAGCAAATTCCAAGAGCAAATTGATTGAATCACAATAATCACATTTCTCTCCTTCCTGCGTTCATGTTTTTCTCTGTTCATAGTTCTAGGATTTGGTGATGTTTTGATTCTCTTCTAAAGTTTATGCCCTGTGATGAGTTCCTAAGCCCTGAGATTATTGCTTAGATGATTATCAAGTTTCATGAGCAAAAGATCAAAGATTGGCTGGCAATTTGAGATTTAGTGCAGCTCTCTGATAGTTTTCAGTTTTTGACTAAAATCTCAAATTCTTGGGCTATTGTTGATTTCTCTTGTTGAGGTTTATCTCTCTACTATTTAGAATAGGTGTGTGCACCTTTGGCTAAGGGAAAACAGCTGGACATACTTCATTCGGCCGAATTCGAGTTTTTCAAGTTTCTGTGCAGAAGTTTTTGGCCGCTAGACTGATTTTTCGGGGGGGGGGGGGGGGTCTGGACTGACCGGATCTTGCTTGGCGGTCTGACCGCTCCTCCAACTGCGGTCTGACTGGCCTTGATTAATCGGTCTGACCGGCGACTATTAGGCGGTCTGACCGCCCAGCCTATTGCGGTCAGACCGCCGAATGGGTTTGGCTGCTGGTATTTTTGTTTGATGATATTTCTTGCTGTCTCTTTTTGATATTATTGCCTTGTGTTCCTCCTTCGGTGTACTTGATTCTCCAGTGAGTCAAACCCTCTTGTTAATAGCATTCATTGCTATCGGAGAAGAACCTTTTAAGTGGATACTTTAGGGGGATAATTTATTAAGTAACATTCACCCCCCCTCTGTTGCCGATTTTGATCGAACAATTGGTATCAGAGCCGGTTAGCTCTTCCTCATAGATCTTAACCGATCTCTAGAGCCATGGCGACAGACAAGTACTCGGCCAAGCCCCCGATTTTTGATGGGATTGATTATCCTTTCTGGAAGAGCCGGATGGAAACCTACATCCAGGCTCAGGGCTACGCCATCTGGTGAAAGGTCAAGAACCGATATGTTGTTCCTGCCGATGAGAACATCAACGCTGGAAACATGCTTGATGTTGAGGCGAACACTAAGGCGAGGAACATCATAATTCAGGGTCTGAGCAGAAGCGAGTTCGATCGCATCTCTCATCTGACGTCGGCGTTCGACATCTGGGTGACTCTCGATGCATACCATGACGGCACCACCTAGATCAAGACCGTTCGACAGGACCAGTTCAAGCGAGATTACAACAAGTTTGAAATGCTCGCTGGTGAGTCCCTCGATGAGTGCTTTGCGTGTTTTCATAAGATTTTGAGCAACCTCCGAGCGGTCGGTCTCACATACCCCGATTCGGACAATACTCGACAGATGCTCGCAACTCTTGATTTGCGTGTTTGGGAGATGAAGGTGACTACCATCAAGGACACCACCGATCTCTCGACCTTGACTCTTGATGCGTTGTACTCACGCCTCAAGACTCACGAGATTGACATAGTCTCTCGTAGGTCGAAGTCGCAGTCGATGGCCTTAGTCACCGATCCCAGTCTGGTTTCGGGACCTTCTTCTAAGTCAATTTGCGGATTCTCTCTAGCTGCTCTCTGTGACGTAACTGATGATCAGTTAGAGCAGCTACCAGAGGACCAGTTAGCCCTTCTAGCCAGAAAGTTTTCCCACGCGTACAAGAGGGTGAGGGATCGAAAGAGGAGTGGTCCGATCATTTGCTTCGAGTGTGGTGGCCCCAACCACATTCAGGCGAATTGCCCCAAGCTGGGGAAGGGCAAAAACAACTACAGCGTCGTGAGCAAGAACGACTACATCGACAAGAACCGCAACAAAAAGCCCTCAGCTCATGCCCAAGTGACATGCGTCATATTTATATATATTTACCCGTCATTTTACCCTCATGTTCTTCGCATTTTGTGACCATTTATCATTATTTACACATTGTTCCATATTTAATTGCTCGAAATGGACCATTTTACATTTTTTGTACTTTTCCGCAGGCCGGCGCGATCTAGGCGCATAAACGACAAATCTGGATTGCTCCGTACAGTTGTACGCATCGTCACGAACACGTAGGATCTTTCCGTGATGAAATCGGAGCTCCGGAGGTCTAAATCAGAAGAAAGTACATTGGGAGAGGACTTTGTTGCAATTCCTGAAAAGCTGGAGGGCCAAATCGCAAAAATGCCAAAATCCCCACCGGCCTAAAAACCCTAGCCGCCGCCACAATTTGGCTTGAGCCCGGCATCCTCTTCTCCGAATTTTTTGTACGGATAATCCATTTTTTATTCGAAATTACATAAATATACCCGCGGGAAATTTTTTTTGCAAAAATAGGCTCCAGTGGCCTAATGGTTGGGCGACTGGAGACTTTCGCCCAACCAGACCGCGACAGCTGGAGAGTCTACCAATGGTTGGGCGATTAATTGCAGTCGCCCAACCGTTGGGCGCCTTCAATGTAGTCGCCGAACGGTTCGGCGACTGTGATTCAGTCGCCCAACGGTTCGGCGACTGAAGGTGGGATATAAGGCCGCGCTCGGCGACGACGAAGCACCGCACTGTTCTTCCGTTCGGCCAGCGCAGAGAAGAGAGGGGAAAGAAGGAGAGGGAGAGGAGGAGAAGAGAAGGGGGAGGAGGAGAAGGAGTGCGCGTTTTTCAGGTAAGTTTTTGGTGTTATATTTTTTGTTAGTGTAGAAGATTAGTTTAGAAAATGTAGTGTAGAAAATTAGTTTAGAAATATAGTTTAGAAAATTAGTTTAGAAAATGTAGTCTAGAAAATTAGTTTAGAAAATTAGTTTAGAAAATGTAGTGTAGAAAATTAGTTTAGAAATATAGTTTAGAAATATAGTTTAGAAAATTAGTTTAGAAAATGTAGTCTAGAAAATTAGTTTAGAAATATAGTTTAGAAAATTAGTTTAGAAAATGTAGTCTAGAAAATTAGTTTAGAAAATTAGTTTAGAAAATGTAGTTTAGAAATTTAGTTTACAAATTTAATTTTCAAATTTTGTTTAGTAAATATAGTTTAGAAATTTAGTTTACAAAATTTATAAACTAAATTTTGTATACCATTTATAATGCATTATTGTACAAAATATAGTATTTAAATGTACATGTACAAAATTTAATGTTGCAATTATTGTACAAATTTAGATGTAGAAAATTTAGTGTTGAAATTTACATGTAGAAAATGTAATGTTGAAATTATTGTACAAATTTAGATGTAGAAAATTTAGTGTTGAAATTTAGATGTAGAAAATTTAATGTTGCAATTATTGTACAAATTTAGATGTAGAACATTGAATGTTGAAATTATTGTACAAATTTTCCAGGTATGACTCGTGCTGGACGTGACTCGGAGTGGCGGTTCGCGCTGTTGGACGAGCACGTGGACCGTTCTCATCGCGCTTCCCGTCTAGTCCCGCCACCGGGGAGCACGGACGACCCGCCTCAGCTGGGAGTGGTCCAGACACGCACACCTCGCGTGGCCTGGGGACTCGACCCTCGTTGGACTGCCAGGTTTGCACTACTCCAGCGTTTAGTGTGACCGTAAGTTCGTTCCGTGCTGACCTTCACTTTGTTTGCAGGCTGCGGGATGCCGGGCTACTCCCTCTTGCCCGGATAGTGCAGGCCACGGACGAGGATGGAGGCGCTGGCGCCGCTGGCGGGGACGAGGCGGGCGGGGAGTGATCACGACGCTTTCCGTTCGACCGTTCCCTGCTGACGGCTTTGGTGGACCGTTGGCGGCCCGAGACGCACACTTTCCACCTCCCATTCGGGGAGATGACGCCGACCTTGCAGGATGTGTCCCTGCTCCTTGGGCTTCCGATCGCGGGAGACGCTGCCTTCCTACCGGAGGCCCCGGCCCACTGGCGCGCTGACCTGCTCGCCAGATTCCAGGGTGTCGTTCCACCGGCCGATGACCACCACGTGTTCGGAGAGGAGTAGACCCATGGGCCGACACTGAGGTGGCTCAGACAGTACCGGGTACGTGGTATATAAAATCGATCGTGTCTTCGAAGCTCTTATTTGTGGTATTACGTACTAATAACAACTTTTTTGCATTCAGGTGGAGCGCATGGTTCCGCAGGCAGACGATCACCATGTCTCGCGGCACCTGGAGGCGTACGTGCTGTGGTTGTTTGGTTGGGTGCTTTTCACCACCAGCCACGGCAACTCGGTGGATGCGCGCCTCATCGCTTATGCGAGGGCGATCGCTGACGGCGAGCCCCACCAGGTCAGCTGGGGATTGGCAGGTACAGTTCGCGCACGTGCAGGTCACGCGGGCGTACCGGGTCTTTGTGGAGCAGCTCGACCGCATCACATCCGACGACGTGCGCTGGGAGCCGTACACTGATACGGCAGTGCAGGCCCGTGCTCCTGCCGGTCTGTCCTCACTTTGCTGGCGTGACAGGGCTTTCTGGCTCACCCGCCGGAAGCTCGTGTACCTCATCTACGTGGAGGACTACGCACCCCAGCGGGTGATGCGGCAGTTCGGGCTACGGCAGCCGGTTCCTGTACCAGTCGGACCATCGCTTCCGCGGCACGTGCATGGGTGAGTGATCGTTTGTGGTAAATATGTACATACTTACTACTGCGTTCGCAAGTATCTCACATTTCGTAATGGTTCTATACGCAGGCACAACGCGAAGGGAGTGAAAAGAGGCACGGACTGGTCGTTGAAGATGCAGCCCTGGGTCGAGCAGTGGGAGGGTGCGCTCGACGACCGCATGGAGGAGGACCGCCCGTACGACAGCACGGAGTACGCGGAGTACCTTCACTGGTACCAGCCACAGACCCGTACCAGGCTCATATATGTGGTAGACCCGTCTGCCACACACGTCGCCGCTCCGACAGACACGTACCCCGCGCACTTCGCGCGCGACGCTCACCTCGCGGTACGTTACATGTCATTTCAAAGATTCCCAAATGGTAATGTCGTTTCGATAATCGACCATTTCATGTCTTTGTGTCCAGGCTGACGTCGGTTCTGCCCTATGTGCCGACTCCGGCACAGTACTTGAGAGGCTCACCAGTGGTGCGCAGCTGACCCATGAGGAGGGCGTCAGCTTTGCGCGTCGGATGCACGAGGGGTGTAGATGTATTGTTAGCCTACTGTCCTGCACGAGGCTACCGGCGGTCTCCACGCCCACCGCTCCGCCTGCTGTCCACCAGTGCCACCCCGACCAGCGTGGCACTACTCTGGTGCACCGACGTGGACACGTCCTCCACCGCCTCACCCGGAGCAGCCAGGGGGTTCAGCCTGGGCAGGGCCTCCTACACCGGTTCACTTCACGCCTCCTATGCACACCCCTGTCTTCCCCACGCAGGGGGTGTACGCCTCCTCCATGGCGCCAGCTACGGGTACGTAGAGGGTCTTATATCGTGTTTATCCGAAGACGACATCCAACGAACTAACGATATTAATATTGCAGGTACTTACCAGCAGCACGGCGTCTCCCCAGGCCCGGACGATGTGGACCAATTTTTCGCGGAGTGGCCCGGGCAGTTGTCCGACGCAGCACCGGAGGTTCTCTCTGGCAGTGCCCTCCCCGGTGCACCGGAGGGCACACAGCCAGAGGTGCAGCTGACTCCACCAGCGCAGGGGCAGGATAGACACCCTCCTGCTCATTTTACTTTTTTGGATCGTCCTAACCCGTTGCACCGAAGGAGGGCCAAGCGAGGCCGTATGGGAGGATGCGGGCGCGGTGATGGGGCACACCAGGGTGACCAGTGAGGCGTGTTGCAGATGCTATATATGTTATGCATGTAATGAAAAAACATGCGGCATGTTACTCTCAGTTATATTATGAAGTTTATTTAAATTTACATAGTCTATCATCTCTCTCCGCACATAAACTATCTCACTTAACAGTGTATGTATCGATCGTTCTCTACTCAATCTTTCATAAAAAAATTTAAAAACTTTTTACACACCTACAATATACAATGAACATAAACTTTTATTACAACTTCACCGTATTTTTTACCGGTTCAACGTTACAAAATTCACAAAATTTAAAACAATCACGGGGGCTACATGCAGTCGCCTAACGGGATGGCGACTGCATGCTAGTTGCCTAACGGGATGGCGACTACCCTTAAGTCGCCGAACGGAAGAGCGACTTAATGCAGTCGCTCTACTGTGCAGCGAGATATATTGTGTCGCGGTCTGGTTGGGCGAAAGTCTCCAGTCGCCCAACCATTAGGCGACTGGAGCCTATTTTTGCAAAAACATTTTCCGCGGGTATATTTATGTAATTTTGAATAAAAAATGGATTATCCGTACAAAAAATTCCCTCTTCTCCCGTAGCCCCTACTGCATCTCTCCTCCCCCGATCCATCTCCCTCCTCTCCGACGGCCGGCGAGGCCGGGCCGACTCGCCGGCGCGCCTTCTCGCCACCGCGCCACTAACACCTCTTCCGTATCCACCCGCTGCTCCTCCGGTCGGCGCCACCCTTCCTCTTCCTCTCCTCCGCAGCACCCGCGCGCCTTGCTCCCCTTTCGTCACCAGCCAACGCCGCCTCTTGCCCCACCGCTCGGCGGCGCCACCTCTCCTCCTCCTTCTCCACATCCGGCCGCATCCTCTCTTCCTCCTTCTCCATCGCGCCTACTCCCGTGCGCCACCTCTTCCCCATCCGCGCCGCCAAGAACCACCGCAGCTCGCCGGTGCGCTCTCGCCGCCCTGCATCTTCCCCTTTGCCGGCCATCTCCCATCCGCGCCGCCACCTTGCACACTCCGGTCGGCGCCGCCACTCCTCGCTTCGTCTCCTCACCAGATACGCTTCTCCGGCGTGCCACCCCTCCTCCCGTGCGCCCCTTTGCTTCTCCTTTCTTCTCCCACCGCATCTTCTGCATCTCCGGCCGCCATCTCCTTCATCCCTCCGCTGATCTCCATCGCCACCAAGGACGGCGACCTCTTCATCTTCTCCGACGTGTGCTCCTACGCCGACTGTACCGATCTCCGCCGCCTCGACTTCACCGACACCAACCACACCGGCGACGCATCTACTTCACCGAGACCGAGCCGCCGCCATCCACCATTGCGCTGCGCAACACCTCCATCAGCGCCGCCGCCCGCCTCCACTTCACCGACAGCCACACCATCCTCTGCTCCCTCTTCATTTAGGTTTAATTCACTTCAATCCCAAATTCTTCCCCCTTTCTTGGTTCCAATTACTCTGTTAATCTTTTGCTTAATTGTTCACTGTGATGACAATTGCTGTTAATTACTACTATTAGTTGTCACTGTTAATTGTTCAATATTATGTGAATGTTGGATAGCATTGTTATCTATGTCTGTGAATGTGGTTAATGTCTCACTGTGATATGTGTGTTTGTGATCAGTTTTGTGTAGGGTATGCCCTGTTTATGCAGTTGTCAGTATTGATATTTGTGTATGTGTTGTTGTGCACGAACTAGCTAGCCGGCGGCCGTTTTCTCCCCTTGTGCTGTCTCGACCTCCCCTTGCTTCTAGACTCTCTCTTTTCTTCTCTGCGGTATGTCGATAGTTAGGTCGAGCATTAGTAGTTCTGTGTTTGTTGTGTTGTCGTGTGCCGTCGTCGTCTAGTTAGCCATCGATCGTCTTCTTCCTCATTCTCTCTCGACTTCCTCCGTGCTTCTAGACTCCCCCAGTGCTTCTCGACTTCCTCCTGCTGTCTCGCGGTCGGTAGTTATTTAGGTCGTCGGTCGGTAGTTGTTTTCGTCGTGTAGTCGTCGTTGTAGTTTGTGTGTGTGTGTTTCGTGTAGTCAGTCGTCGTGTCGTTCGTTCGGTCGTACGACGTCCATTCGTACGGTCGTTAGTTCTGTCGTCTTCCGTTTGTTTAGTCGCTCGTTGTTTCGTCTGTGCGAGTTAGAGCTCGTTTTGTAGTTCGTTCGTTCGTTCGGTTGATTCGGTGGACGTTTTAGGTTTAGTTCCCCCCCGTTTTGTTTGACCTAGCTTTAGCTGAGCACCGGTAGCCTCAGTCTAGTCCCTGTGGAGAACACGACACTCGCCGCTATTTCAGTGGCAACCCGTGCACTTGCGGGTGTGCTATTTTGCACGATCAAGTATTTTGCCCAAGGCAAGAAGAAGTTCCGCGACCTTGGCAAAGCCAAGAAGCTCTTCCACCGCGTCCTCACCGCCTTCGACGACCTCGACTTCAGCGAGGTGGAGGGGTGGAGCGACGATGATGGGACGGACGAGCAAGACCCCAAGGGCGGCGATAAGTTCTCCAGCATGTGCTTCATGGCCCTTGAGGGCGAGATCAGCGACAGCGAGCTCTATTCCGACTCTGACGAGGTATACCCCTCTTACGACCAGCTTAATGATGCTTTTCTTAAACTAGGGAAATTCCATGCTAGATCTAGAGCTAGGTGTAGCGAGTTGGAGAAGGAAGTAGAGAGCTTGTCGCAGGAGCTTACTTCACTTAGATCTGCTCCCTCCCGTGACGATTATGATGTTTGTACTGCTTTGCTCGATGACTTGGAGAAGCTAAGGACTTTGCATGATAGTGTGTCCTCTGAGTTAGACATGGTTAAGGTGGAGAATGTTAGTCTACTTGCTGAACTAGAGATGAGTAGGGTAGTCACACTTTCATCCCCTATTGTTGAGACTACTTCTTGCACCTCATGTGAGGACAAGGACAATGCTTTTAGAGGTCTTTACACCATACTTCCCGATCTGCCCAAGACTTGTTGATAAGAACATGAACCCTATGGATACAACCATATTTGCTCTACTTGTTGTTACAATTACAAGAGCTCCTACGCATCACTTAAATTATGAGGTGAGCTCGTTTCAAAGAGATTTTACTTTATTTGATAAAGAACTTATGATATTACATAATGAGAGTTTGTTGCGTTTGTTATCATACACCAAGATTTATGATCAAGATCATGCAATACGTGACACTACACATATGTTAAAACCGAGGACGGTTTTCCATCAAGAAGGGGAGGATGATGTGACCACGCCACCAACACGTACGACCATAGCGGCCAATATCAAGAATGAATTAAAGGTGAATTCGTTTCTTCAACTTCAACATATTTTAAATGAGAATATGATGCTACCTAATGATGAAAATATATATATTTGTAGCACCACATCACTTTGGAACCAATTGAAGCAAGGGTTCAAGTTGGACAGGTTTTGGAATCCAATTCGGCCTCCAGATCAATTCGGGTTCAGCTTGACAAGGCAACTTCAAACGGCCATAACTTTTGATCCAGAAGGCTTCTCGGGGCCCGTGAGTACTCGTTGGAAAGATCTTGGAGTCTACTTTCAGATGGATCTGGTCTCACCTCCAAATTCCACTCGAACAGATCAGAAACTGCGAAACAAGCCACGTCACTTTTCCAGTCCGACTCAAAGTGGGCCGAGGGCCTTGTAACTTGGGCTATTTGGGCCGGTACTGTTCACGTGAACACTACCACACACGTGAACAGTAACTAGGAATAGTACCACATCCCTTTTCATTAGATAAGTGTGGCTTCTCCCTCCCCTATTTAAGGAGGTCACACCCCTTTAGTTTTCCTTGGGTTTTGCTTAGATTAATCTGTCTTTGAACAGTTTCGCCATTCATCGGTTTGTGAGACCCCAACTTGTGAACTTAATATTTATTCGCAATTTTAGATTGCATCTTGTACTCTCTTGCTTGTGTTCTCGATTCGCTTGCAGGAGATAGCCTTCTTGGCGAGGTCAATCGTGTTCGGCACGGTTGATAACCAACGGAGCAGTGGTGTAGTGATTGCGAGGGGTTCGATTTGTTTTGGTCGGAGCCTTTGGATCATCAACGTCGAGATCTCCACAATCGACTTATCAGTACCTCTCGGAAGATCGGGCCATCGTCACATCAGTTGGTATCAGAGCAACGGTTGCCCGTGAGGTAATTCTTGTATCCCTAGTTAGTAGATTGGTTTTTATTTCCTATAGTCCAGAAAAAAATATTGCCCCACAAAAAGAATTAATTCCGCTGTCCAAACCCCGTTGTGCCTTTCAATCTGTTAGTTTTGGTTTGCTAAATTGAATTTGTGTCCATATTAGCATTGTCTAGTTGTTGGTCATATCTTTGTTCCATTAAAAATCCAAACAAAAGAAAAATTCCCCACCCCAAACCCTAATTTCCAAATTCGGCTGATTTTTCCTTTCTCTGCAGCCGCCATCAAAAACGCCATATCTTTTGATTCCAATATTATTTTTGAGTGAGACCACCGCCATTAGATTCAAAAATTCCTTATCCATCTATCTGTAAAATTTCACGTCATTCCAGCAAGGCAGTTAAGAGATATATGCGGTGAAAGTTGACCCAGTTATCTGTTTTGAATCTGCAACAGTCAGCAGTTGTGATTTTTGTGCGAATTTCTGCGTCGGGTTTTGGAAGTTGGCCCCAAAAGAAAATCTGTATAAAAAGCCATCAGAAAACAGAGAAAAAAAGAATCAGTGGAAAAAAGGCATCTGACAAAAAGTTACGACCAAAATACCGACGTACTGTCCAGTGGACAGAAATCTTCAGTTTTCAGTTTTGGGTCAATCCTTGTGTTCTTCAATTCCAGATTGCATTGGATTGAATTATCTTGTATTTACCACTCATACACATTGCCATACACTTGTTTTTAGCCTTCTTCCATTCTTGGTTGATCAGCAACATAGGCTAAGTGTTAGATACGGATTATAATTCAATTCTATGCAATTCTGAAATTAACTGATTGTTCTCCATTGCTACCATATTGTGCCTTCCAAGCTACACCTACTCTTGATCAGAACAAGTTCCCTCTTGCAATCGTACCCACGCTCGACACGGTATCACGAACCAGCCACCGGTTGTACCACCTGCTGCATCGGTAAGAACACTTGTAAGAGTGTAGTAAGACGCTTGAGAATATGTGATTCCACCTTCCACCACCTAGTAGTGCATAGGGATAATACCTTTGTGTTGTCTTTTGTTTTCTACTAACCATGACAGGTGGGTTGTCTGATGATAATGAGAGACAAAACCGCGATGCAAGTGCTTCATTTGCTGCCCAAGATGCACGCCCACGACACCGCCTACATCAAAACCGTCACGGTATGGGAGGTAATAATTTTCAGCACCATAATGATCGTTCTAATCATGACCCTTTTGCTAAAGTCAAATTTATCATTTCATCTTTTTCTGGTCTTTATGATGCTGAAATATATCTTGATTGGGAGATGACAGTAGAGCAGAAGTTTAATTCTCACTTGGTTCCTGAGCAACATAGAGTTAGACAAGCTACTAGTGAGTTTAAGGACTTTGCTATTATCTGGTGGAATGATATGGGTACCATGCGCTTACAACCTGATACATGGAAGCGGTTAAAAGAAGCTATGCGTGCTAGATTTGTTCCTCCTGCTTTTAAACATGAAATGCAAAAGAAATTGCAGTGCTTAGACCAAGGTAATAAATCTGTCGAGGAATATTATCAAGAACTACAAATAGGCATGTTTCGAGGAATATTATCAAGAACTACAAATAGGCATGTTGCGCTGTAATGTTGTAGAAGATGAGGAGGATAAGATTTGTCGTTTTTACGAGGGGTTACGGCGTGAACTTCAGGACATTGTTTATTATAAAGATTTTACTACTATCAACCAGTTGTTCCAGCTTGCTGTGCTTGCAGAAAAAGAATTGCAGGGTAGGCAACAAAGGACAAGGAGCAACTTTGGAGGTATGTCTACATCGAGATCAACGCCTGGGCGAGCCAAGATAGCCCCACCACCTATTTGTTGAGCTGTTGCCCCCTCTGTGAGTAGGGCGCGTTCAGCAGCACCGCCGCCACCATCACACGCACCCGAGACAAGCAAATCTACTAGTGTGCAAGCACCAGCAAAGAGCTCTTCATCGATTGCTTCCACGGGCCGTACAACGGGCATTGTGTGCCACCGTTGTAAAGGGATGGGCCACGTCATGAGAGATTGCACAAGTCAGCGGGCGTACATTACGACAGAAGATGGTGGTTATGTAAGTGCTAGTGATGTTGAGGATGAATATGCTCTTGCAGCTAACCTTGTAGGTAGTGGTGATGAACATGAGAACAAACATGTGTTTGTGCCATTTTCTGTGACTAACAACTTGCAGGTAGTTGAGAACCATGCCAAGGAGGAGCATGAGCTGATGGAATCATTGACCCCATTGGTTGAGAATGAAGATAAGGAGATGGATGCCCTTACATCATCTGAGGAGAGCCAAAAAGGTAAAGAACATGGAGCTATCATCGCTCACGGTACTGATTTGGTGCTACAACAAGACATAGAGCAACCTTGTGAGTATATACCTGCTGTAGTGCAATCTTTTGATATTCCTTGTGTTGACTTAAATGAACCATGTGCTAATCTAAATTCTCATAATTTTGCACATGTCGAATTAATAACACATAAAGAAGTTTTGACTAGAATTTCTCCTGCTAATTCATTGTGTTACATCATGTTGGATCTACCTATGAAATTGTCACATGCTATGGAGAAAGTTTCTGAACTTGCATGTTCGAAATTCTTGTTAAGTGCCTATACCCCTGGATATAAGTTTAATTTGATTGGAGATTATGATGTGGGAACTCAATTTCTTGTATATCGAATATGCATAACTTGCGATCACATGGATGAATTGAAACTTGCTATTTGGAACAACAATTCTTGTATGCTGAATCATGTTCAAAGTGAGAGGGAAGTAAAATTTAGTACTCATCCAATGCCTATGTATTCAACTCTTTTTACACCATCTAGTATAGACAATCTGAATAAAGATGATGAATTATGGCAGAACATACAAATCTTTTCACCCTGGCTAGATGAATTTGCTATTGTTCGATTGAGATATGATTATATAGCTGGATTGTTCCTCACTTACATTTGCAAAACAAGTTGCAACAATTACTGTGTGACAAATTTTGAATTGCTCATTAACTTATATGATTACTCTTGGGTTAATAATACAATTAGCTTTTATGATTGCTGCTGTTTTATAACCTTAATTGTGCAACAACGAAAAACTGTTAAAATGGATGACATATACATATACCATGCATACACCTTGGCTTCTTTGTTATCATATTTTCAGCTTATCAAGAGCCGAGGACGGCTTTGTTTGCAAGAAGGGGAGGATGATAAGAACATGAACCCTATGGATACAACCATATTTGCTCTACTTGTTGTTACAATTACAAGAGCTCCTACGCATCACTTAAATTATGAGGTGCGCTCGTTTCAAAGAGATTTTACTTTATTTGATAAAGAACTTATGATATTACATAATGAGAGTTTGTTGCGTTTGTTATCATACACCAAGATTTATGATCAAGATCATGCAATATGTGAAACTACACATATGTTAAAACCGATGACGGTTTTCCATCAAGAAGGGGAGGATGATGTGACCACGCCACCAACACGTACGACCATAGCGGCCAATATCAAGAATGAACTAAAGGTGAATTCGTTTCTTCAACTTCAACATATTTTAAATGAGAATATGATGCTACCTAATGATGAAAATATATATATTTGTAGCACCACATCACTTTGGAACCAATTGAAGCAAGGGTTCAACTTGGACATGTTTTGGAATCCAATTCGGCCTCCAGATCAATTCGGATTCAGCTTGACAAGCCAACTTCAAACGGCCATAACTTTTGATCTAGAAGGCTTCTCGGGGCCCGTGAGTACTCGTTGGAAAGATCTTGGAGTCTACTTTCAGATGGATCTGGTCTCACCTCCAAACTCCACTCGAGCAGATCAAAAACTGCAAAACAAGCCACGTTACTTTTCCAATCCGACTCAAAGTGGGCCGAGGGCCTTGTAACTTGGGCTATTTGGGCCGGTACTGTTCATGTGAACAGTACCACGTGCGTGAACAGTAACTAGGAATAGTACCACATCCCTTTTCATTAGATAAGTGTGGCTTCCCCCTCCCCTATTTAAGGAGGCCACACCCCTTTAGTTTTCCTTGGGTTTTGCTTAGATTAATCTGTCTTTGAACAGTTTCGCCGTTCATCGGTTTGCGAGACCCCAACTTGTGAACTTAATATTTATTCGCAATTTCAGATTGCATCTTGTACTCTCTTGCTTGTGTTCTCGATTTGCTTGCAGGAGATAGCCTTCTTGGCGAGGTCAATCGTGTTCGACACGGTTGATAACCAACGGAGCAGTGGTGTAGTGATTGCGAGGGGTTCGATCTGTTTTGGTCGGAGCCTTTGGATCATCAACGTCGAGATCTCCACAATCGACTTATCAGTACCTCTCGGAAGATCGGGCCATCGTCACATCACTTGTGAAAATTGTAACAATCTGAAGATGAATCTAAAAAGGGCAGATCATAAAATTGCTGAACTACAAGCTTCATTACTTGAGCCTATTGCTTCATGTTTGAACTGTCCTAAATTAACTGCTGCTTGATCGTGCAAAATAGCACACCCACAAGTACACGGGTTGCCACTGAAATAGCGGCGAGTGTCGTGTTCTCCACAGGGACTAGACTGAGGCTACTGATGCTTGGCTAAAGCTAGGTCAAACGAAACGGGGGAGAAAACTAAACTAAAACGACTAAAACGACCAAACGAACTCTAACTCACAAAAAAGAAACGACGAACGACTAAACGATCGAACACGACTACCGACCGACGACCTAGCTAACTACCGACCGCTAGACAGAAAGAGAAAGTCAAGAAGCACTGGGGAGTCTAGAAGCAGGGAGGGAGTCGAGAGAGAAAGAGGGGAAAGACGGTCGACGGCTAACTAGACGACGACGGCATACAACAAACACAAGACTACTAACACATGCACGACTTAACTAACTAACAACCGCGGAAAGGAGAGAAAAGAGGGAAGGTTTAGAAGCAAAGGGAGGTTGAGACAGCACGAAGGGGGAAAACGGTCGTCGACTAGCTAAATTGCGCAACGCAAACAACACATCGGCACAAGACGAATTACCTAACGAGAACAACTGACAGGGGCACCAACAAGCTAACAGAATAAACACAACCTAGCCATACTCACTGATTAACATAGACCACATGACTCTGCAGATCACAGGCCAATTCTACAATTAAACTACCAGCATCATGAATATTGAGCAAATCTAGAACCAATTAACAGAGCATAAACACAAATTCACTGAACACATACATCCATCACAGAGAGAGACATAACATTCAAGATTTGCAAAGTTAGAACAGTGTAACAATTTAAACAGAAAAGTAAAGGGAAATCAAATGAATTAACCGAGAAATAAGAAGAGGAAGAAGTGCGGTCGGTGGAAGAACTGCCGGTGATGTTGAGGCAGAAGAAGTCGCCGTCGAGGTCGGTGAGAGGGGGTCAACGCGGTCGGTGAAGAAGATGCAGGCGGGCTCGATGCAGAGCAGCCGGTGGAAGAACTGGAGGCGGCGTCGAGGATGGGCAGGAGGCTGCCGGCTTCGGTGGGGTGATGGGGCCGTCGGTGAGATGAAGCCGAGGAGGGAGCTGGTGTCGGCGTTGGCGTCGGGATGGCGCACGGTTGAGGATGGCGTGGTGGTGCAGTGGAGAGCCGAGAAGGAGAAGGTGGCGGCGGCGCGATGATGAGATGAATCGGGAGAGGAGAGAAGGAAGATCGGCCGAGAGAGGAGGGGAAGGGGCGGCACCAAGAGGAGATGTGGTCGGAGAAGGGAGGTAGTGAGGGGATGGCGCACGGGTGGAGCAACAAGGCGGTGGAAGGAGGGAGGCGACCGGCGAGGTAAGGCCGGAGAAGGGAGTAGGCGGCAGTGAATAGAAGGGAGGCGGTGGAGAAGAGTAGTGGGGGCGGCGCTGGAGAATGGGAGGAGGAGCGGCGCCGAGGCAGTGGGGTGAGGTGGCGGTGCGGTGTGGTGGCTGCCGGCGAGCTGGAATAGTGGGAGGAGGAGAAGCACGGGAGTAGGCGGAGGAAGAGAGTTGGTGGCGCAGGATGAGTAGAGGGGGCGGCCGCCGGCGAGATGGCCCGGCCTCGCCGGCACCGTGGCTGGAGAAGATGGGGGAGGAAGCAGAAGGGGGCAAGGGAGAGAAGAATTGCCATGCTTAGGGTTCACAGGAGGCGGCGGCGGCTTAAGGAAGGAGATGGGGATTTTTGCAACTTTGCGATTTAGTCCTCCAAAGATCTAGGGTTTACAGTTTGGTCCTTCCTTCAATTTGGTTACTTCTGTTTTGGCCCCTCCGGAGCTCCGTTTTCAGCGCGGTTTGATCCCACGCGTTCATGACGACGCGTACAACTGTACGGAGCAGTCCAGATTTGTCGTTTATGCGCCTAGATCGCGCCGGCCTGTGGAAAAGCACAAAAAGTGTAAAGCAGTCCATTTCGAGCAATTAAATATATAAAAATGTGTAAATGATGATAAATGATCCCAAAATGCGAAAATAAGAGGGTACAATGGCATGTAAATATATGCAAATATGACGCATGTCATACCCCCAAGCTTAAACTTTTACTTGTCCTCAAGTAAATGGCATGAATTATCGAACCCGGACAACAAGTCATGATGGTAAGAGATTAGTTAAATGCATGTAATAAGTCAAGAGGCATATAGCAATGTAAAATGAGATTGTCTAACTCGAGTTTTGAGGACCATCCAAGATGAGAATGAATATTCAAGCAAAGATGCCAAAGTGATAACTATAGCATTTGACCAAATCAAGTTACACACTCAAGTGTCGAAACACACTAAATGATCACATGTATCCAACCAAAATTGTAATGCATCGGAACTAGGTATAACATCAAGAATGAGCATAGCAAAAGGTCATGCTAAGGCATTTGCTATTTGAGATAAAGAGACTAATACTTGCATGATATTTATGAAAAAGCCCACACTTGAGCCATGATACCTTAGTTTTTTTTGATGATTTTAAACAAGTTATAAACACACACATTGGGCACAAGTGCCGCTTATTCCAACCCTTGGGCTAGCTAGCCACTTATTCACACTCACACTTCACTTGGGCAAAACTTTGCCACTTATTCAACACATTTCCAAACCAATGTGACATAGTCACTTATTTCCACACACTCACACATTACAAAACAAATTTTTTTCTTTCTTTCTGATTTTGATTAAGCATCTTTAACCGGTTTTCATTAATGCTAAGTAACACGTGTCCCGAGACATAGATACCTAGATAAATTAACCAAGTTATTGGCTCAAGATAGGACTACCCCTTTCACAAATTTTTCATTCAAGCAAAGTATCAATATCTAAAATAACATATGCCAAACCATGAAACTAGGATATAATCATTCAAGAGGCTATGACTAGAACCAATTCAATCCGCAAATGGTCAAAACACATGTGTAACTCGCAATGAATCAAATGCTATAGGATCACAAGGCTTCTAAGCACATCATGGATAATAAACAAAATTCAAGCTCTAATATGATGCCAAGTGACTTAACACCTACAAGGAACTAGTTACAATATAGCTCAATGAAAATTTCAGCATGACCTTTCTAGATTAATTATGGCATGGGCTCACATGGCCAAGATGTACAATCAAGCATAACATGAGAGCAATAATAAAGGCCATATATCATCAACATAAGCATCATATGAAGCATAAGAATGACCACATATCATCAACTACACGACAATAAGCTCAAATGCTCACAAATATAAACAAACATGCTAGAACATCATCCATACACATACAAGTCCTCCCCCAAGCTTAAATTGAGCAATGTATCAAGAATACGCCTAAAGGGGTAAGAAATAGCTCACCGGGTATATATGATGTAGTGAAAGTAGACAAATCATCCCGTGGCTTCTCGCATATATAAGGATGAGGATCTAGCACGGGACCTGAAATAAAAAGGAAAGAAAAGAGGAGAAACCAACAAAAACTAACAAAAGGAATGAAAATAAAAAGATAAAGAAATGCTCATTTGGATGTAGCGGGAGGAGGGCCAAGGACGGGACATGGAAAAGGCACATGTCCGCCCTCCTCATGAAACAGCAAGCCTCGAAATCCACCTGGATCCCAAGGAATATCGACTCGAACCATGTCCGCTCGTAGTCGATGGCACACAAGTGTAATCCTACAAACATCCTCAAAAATATGGCAAGTATGTGTGATAGGGTCGACACCCTCTAAGTCATCAATGGAATATCCAATCACGTAGGCATATCGATAAAGTACATCATGAGGACTATAAGTGAGATGAGCACAATCAATAATAGAGCATGTCTCGTCAAGGCCAAGGAAATCAAACCTGAAGTGGTCGAGGAAGAGTTTCCAAACTACCTGAAGTGTAGGTGAAGTAGAATGTACGGTAGTAGAAACCTCTAGAGGGGCGATGTCGTCGAAGGAAGAAGCGGGTGGTGGATCAATAGAAATGTGCTCCTCCTCGACATCGGAAGCAGCCCCCTCATCAAGATATGAAACCTCAGAACTCAAAAGCATATCCATAGTGAAACAATCATCATCAGGAGGTAGGTCCTCATCATCTAGCTCAATAATCTCTCTCTCAGAGTCTATAGGCAAAGGATCCGACTGAGGTGCCTCAAGGTGTATATGTAGTGTCTCCAACAACAGGCCCTCGCTAGCAAGATCAGGTGTAAGACTGATAGGCTGACACTCATCTCTATCCAGAACTATCTCTGTGGTGCTAATGGAAGGCTGCAAAATGGTAAAACTATCCACACAAGTAGAACTGGTGCTCATAATCGCCTCAATCTCATCCTGAATCGCCATCGCACGATCACCACCAGGAGGCACAGTCATCAGTTCCTTGCATAATGCATCAAGTCTGGCAGCCTGATCTACATGTGAAGGAGGTGGCTCATGAGACTGCTCTAAGGACTCAGACATAGGAACTGTAAACTGGCTCGGTGAAGGAACAGATGAATTGCAGGCAGGAGGTGTCAGATCCAAAGCGAAGTCACTACTCATTCTACTCTCATGATCTCCTATAATCCTAGAAATCCTCTCCTCAAATCTAGACAACTGATCGAGCTCAGGAGTAGGAGTCTGATGCTGAGGTACAGGATAGTGCTGGTGTGACCAATGAGAAATATCCTGATCTCCATATCTAAAACCCTGCAATGGTGTACTAGAAGAAAATGATGAAATATCAGGGTTGTTGTTTCCATATGACAGACTCGAGTGCTCAGGCCATCCAGGGTGATAAGTGTTAGGGTATAGCCCGCTCGGCCGAGCAAAGCTCATCCCATAACACTCTGGAGTGGACAAATAACCACGCTGGCACTCAGCGGGTGAATGGCCCTGAAAACCACAAGTCTGGCATATAGGAACAACTGGAGAGCGAGCGCCTAATAAAGAACTGTACTGATCGTGCCCGCTCTCTAACACAACTCCTCGCTCTAAAGCATAGCGCTCTAATTGACGAGACAATAGATTTACCTGGTCTTGAAGAGTATCATAAGTGCTAGGAGTGCTCATATAACCACAAGAATCAGAATAGTAAGCCATAGCCTCAATAAGTACCAATATCAATCAACCTGCGAGAATGGATACGAAAATCGCGAAAGAGAGAAGTAACTAGGGAAAGGGTTAGGGATTAGCGATATATCACAAATATGAACAATGACGATATGAAAGACAGGTCAACACAAGCAAAAGAAAACAAAAATGACCTAGTCTATAGCCTAACACTGTCGCACTAAGCTAATCCCCGGCAACGGCGCCAAAATGCTTGATCGTGCAAAATAGCACACCCGCAAGTGCACGGGTTGCCACTGAAATAGCGGCGAGTGTCGTGTTCTCCATAGGGACTAGACTGAGGCTACCGATGCTTGGCTAAAGCTAGGTCAAACGAAACGGGGGAGAAAACTAAACTAAAATGACTAAAACGACCAAACGAACTCTAACTCACAAAAAAGAAACGTCGAACGACTAAACGATCGAACACGACTACCGACCGACGACCTAACTAACTACCGACCGCTAGACAGAAAGAGAAAGTCAAGAAGCACTGGGGAGTCTAGAAGCAGGGAGGGAGTTGAGAGAGAAAGAGGGGAAAGACAGTCGACGGCTAACTAGACGACGACGGCATACAACAAACACAAGACTACTAACACATGCACGACTTAACTAACTAACAACCGCGGAAAGGAGAGAAAAGAGGGAAGGTTTAGAAGCAAAGGGAGGTTGAGACAGCACGAAGGGGGAAAACGGTCGTCGACTAGCTAAATTGCGCAACGCAAACAACACAGCGGCACAAGACGAATTACCTAACGAGAACAACTGACAGGGGCACCAACAAGCTAACAGAATAAACACAACCTAGCCATACTCACTGATTAACATAGACCACATGACTCTGCAGATCACAGACCAATTCTACAATTAAACTACCAACATCATGAATATTGACCAAATCTGGAACCAATTAACAGAGCATAAACACAAATTCACTGAACACATACATCCATCACAGAGAGAGACATAACATTCAAGATTTGCAAAGTTAGAACAGTGTAACAATTTAAACAGAAAAGTAAAGGGAAATCAGATGAATTAACCGAGAAATAAGAAGAGGAAGCAGTGCGGTCGGTGGAAGAACTGCCGGTGATGTTGGGGCAGAAGAAGTCGCCGTCGAGGTCGGTGAGAGGGGGTCAACGCGGTCGGTGAAGAAGATGCAGGCGGGCTCGATGCAGGGCAGCCGGTGGAAGAACTGGAGGCGGCGTCGAGGATGGGTAGGAGGCTGCCGGCTTCGGTGGGGTGATGGGGCCGTCGGTGAGATGAAGCCGAGGAGGGAGCTGGTGTCGGCGTTGGCGTCGGGATGGCGCACGGTTGAGGATGGCGCGGTGGTGCAGTGGAGAGCCGAGAAGGAGAAGGTGGCGGCGGCGCGGTGATGAGATGAATCGGGAGAGGAGAGAAGGAAGATCGGCCGAGAGAGGAGGGGAAGGGGCGGCACCAAGAGGAGATGTGGTCGGAGAAGGGAGGTAGTGAGGGGATGGCGCACGGGTGGAGCAACAAGGCGGCGGAAGGAGGTAGGCGACCGGCGAGGTAAGGCCGGAGAAGGGAGTAGGCGGCAGTGAATAGAAGGGAGGCGGTGGAGAAGAGTAGTGGGGGCGGCGCTGGAGAATGGGAGGAGGAGCGGCGCCGAGGCAGTGGGGTGAGGTGGCGGTGCGCTGTGGTGGCCGCCGGCTAGCTGGAATAGTGGGAGGAGGAGAAGCACAGGCTTAGGGTTCACAGGAGGCGGCGGCGGCTTAAGGAAGGAGATGGGGATTTTTGCAACTTTGCGATTTAGTCCTCCAAAGATCTAGGGTTTACAGTTTGGTCCTTCCTTCAATTTGGTTACTTCTGTTTTGGCCCCTCCGGAGCTCTGTTTTCAGCACGGTTTGATCCCACGCGTTCATGACGACGCGTACAACTGTACGGAGCAGTCCAGATTTGTCGTTTATGCGCCTAGATCGCGCCGGCCTATGGAAAAGCACAAAAAGTGTAAAGCAGTCCATTTCGAGAAATTAAATATATAACAATGTGTAAATGATGATAAATGATCCCAAAATGCGAAAATAAGAGGGTAAAATGGCATGTAAATATATGCAAATATGACGCATGTCAACTGCTGAACTTGAATCTGTCTCAAAGGAGTTTCAACAAATGATTGACTATAATAAGAAAATGGCTCAGTATGCTACTAAGGATCATGTTAGCTCACCATGTGGTAACTGCGAAAAACTAAAATCTGAGTTGATTGCATTAGTTGATTGATATCAGATATCACTTCCTTCGAGACCATGTGGAGAAGGGTGACATAGTGCTCCAGTTTGTGAAGAGTGACCACCAGTTGGCTGATATCTTTACCAAGCCTTTGGATAGCTCTAGGTTTTCAGCTTTGCGGGGAGAGCTTGGGGTGGTTTGTCCTTATGAACTGTTGTGAGGGGGAGTTTTGTGCTTCATGCTTTATCACGTTTATTATGCTCTTACTCCTTTCTGTTGCATTGCATATGGATGTATTGGGGTTAGTCCTTCTAGCATAGGTTAGAGTGGTTTTTCTCTCCGAGTTGCTTAGACTTTTTTCTCTCATCTTGTGATTCCAGGATGCTGCTTGTTCTAGGTTGAGCTCACTCACTTCTTATAGGTTCTAGCAAGGGTTGGGCCACCCTTGGGTAGACAGGGTACGTGTTTGCTCCTTAGTGGGTTAGATAATCAGCTGATAGTCCTAGAGTCATATGGGGTAGATGAGAGTCAGTCTGAGCCATAGTATCCTCTATATCTTGTCCATGCTTTAAGGACTGCCTTTTATGTTTTTCTTGCCAGCATCTCGATTTTATTGCTTTGGTTCAAGAGGAGTTCATTTGGGAGCTTCTAGATCTTAATATTGTCATAACTCAACTTAAACTAAAGTTGCATCTCACGTTGATGGGGAGCTGAATTTTCTTGCATTTTAGCATTTTACATTATAATATAACTACATGGAGCCTTGATTATTATCCTGTTATGACATATTTACAATGAATTACATTTTGCCATGATCTGAGCTTACTTGCTAGATATATCATGATTTTATATGCGTAGTCTAGTCTTTGCCATGATAGGTTGATTAAAATGCTCAACTTGAACTAATTCATGTCATGTTAGCTCTTGAGACTAGTCTGCCTTTAGTTATCCTTTTATGAGTCATGCCATGTCTAATAGGCTGAGTTGAGTCTTGAATCTATATTTAGCTTTAGATTGAGCTATGTTAGTTCCTTGATGAAACATGAGTTAGTACAACCTTTTAAGAAAACAAAAAGATCTCTTTTGTGCGAAAGAACTGATCTCACCAATTCTTTCTTATGAGACTGCTTGCCATTACACTAGGCATGAACTTAGGGGGAGTTTTGGATGACCAAAATCATCTCCTTTAACTTTTTGCTTGGAATGGTCACATAAGGCTTGAGATCTAGCACATGACTAAAAATGTTGGTTGGAAACAATCATGAACTTTAAAAGAAAAACATGTCAATTGTGCTCAATTTGCTTAATTCCACAAAGAACAAGTGCTTAAACAAATGTCTCATTCTTGAACTTGTAGCACTCTAAATTGACTCAATACTAGTTTCTTGGTTCCACTTAGATTATTGACATGGTTTTGCATCATGTTTGGATACCTTTAGCTAGACTAAAATCATGGTTAACTTGACATGCTAAGAAATTCGACTAATTTTCAGATTGTGACCTATTTGGCTTAGCTTGTCTATACATGTATTATCATGATCTTGACAGCATTCTTATATGTTATGGCTTGATGTAATACTCCACGGTCATTTTGGATAATCTTCATGGCTCTAAATGCTTAGATTGAATAAAATTCAGCCATTCCATCCATTCTCGTGATTGATTCTCTTCCTTGTGCCTTGATGATTTTATTGCCAAATGGGGGAGAATGGTGGAGAAAAAGCCATTTTCAAGGAAATCTTGGAGTTCGTGGAGCTTTGGAGAACAATTTGCTCTTTCTGTTTTTGCTCCAGTTGTCGACATGGTCATAAGCTTCTTTGATTTCTTTTGGACCATGTTTGACTCTCTTTCATTTTCAAACTCAACTTTACGCTTTTTCTAGGTTTGTCAATATACTCATCAAGGGGGAGATTGAGAGACCATGTGGATGCGACCCCATGCTTGTGATGAGTAATTGACGAGTATTTGTGCGTTTCGTGCCATGATGGCATTTGGCTCAGTCGGGGTTGGTTAGTCGGACTTGAGGTATATTCTTCTTCCCGATCGGTCATTTGGGCCATTTTATGCTTGAGTATTATTTGTTGATGCTAATGAGGATTACTTGTTTTGAGCGGTGCTATGTGATGTGTTTCTTGTCTGTGATGGCTGCAGGACGTCGATGTGGAGTCGTGGCGAGGCACGGGATGACCGGACTAGGCGCAGGCGGTGCCGAGGTTAAAGTGGTCGAGGTGTGCCAAAGACGGCGAGAGCTCGAGGTAGCTGCAAGACTTGGAAGGCAAGGAATGAGGATGCTTCCCGGAAGGTGCAGGAGGGGCGTTTTGGTGAATTCGCAAGCATGCACTAAAGGAGGCGGATTTGGTTAGAGTTAGCGGGTAAAGCGCTAAAGCTTAATGGGCAAAGTGATTTGTGAACCCATTATGGAGGGCTATAAATAGATGCATGTCCCTGGTGGAGGATATGGCTTGAGAGAGGGGTTAGAGTTGTTTTTGCTTTGTGCTTTCTCTTTTGCTTTCTATTGGGAGTTGGTAGGAGAGAGCAGAGTTTCGTTGGTTTTCTTGTCTCCCTGTATGTGTTCTTGAGGGTTCTTGAGATTGTGAGAGGGAGAAGATGAGTTGATACTTCTTGTAATCATTCCTCTGTATTCAATCGCGTATGGGGACTCCTATGTAATCCTTGATTGATTGGGAATGAATCTTCTGAAGTTTATCTCTCGTGCTTGCCTGTTTTCTCTTCGTGTTCTTCTCTGCTTGATTTCTCATATTTTCGTTTTGGTGTTGTTTCTAGCGGAGGAGTAGAAAAATGGATTGCTCTGTGATGGGATTGTATTTCTAGACCCTTTGGTCAGCAAATTCCAAGTGCAAATTGATTGAATCACAAGAATCACATTTCTCTCCTTCCTGCGTTCATGTTTTCTCTATTTATAGTTATAGGGTTTGGTGATGTTTTGATTTTCTCTTCTAAAGTTTATGCCCTGTGATGAGTTCCTAAGCCCTGAGATTATTGCTTAGATGATTATCAAGTTTCATGAGCAAAAGATCAAAGATTGGCTGTCAATTTGAGATTTAGTTCAGCTCTCTGATAGTTTTCAGTTTTTGACTAAAATCTCAAATTCTTGGGCTATTGTTGATTTCTCTTGTTGAGGTTTGTCTCTCTACTATTTAGAATAGGTGTGTGCACCTTTGGCTAAGGGAAAATAGCTGGACATGCTTCATTCGGCCGAATTCGTGTTTTTTTAGTTTCTGTGCAGAAGTTTCAGGCTGCTGGACTGATTTTTCGGGGGGGGGGGGGGGTCCGGTCTGAACGGATCTTGCTTGGCGGTTTGACTGCTCCTCCAACTGCGGTCTGACCGGCCTTGATTAACCGGTCTGACCGGCGGCTATTAGGCGGTCTGACCGCCCAGCCTATTGCGGTCAGACCGGCCGAATGGGTTTGGCTGCTGGTATTTTTGGTTGATATATCTCTTGCTATCTCTTTTTGATATTATTGCCTTGTGTTCCTCCTTAAGTGTACTTAATTCTCCAGTGAGTCAAACCCTCTTCTTAATAGCATTCATTGCTATCGAAGAAGAACCTTTTAAGTGGATACTTTAGGGGGATAATTTATTAAGCAACATTCACTCCCCCTCTGTTGCCAATTTTGATCCAACAATTGGTATCAGAGCTGGTTAAAAATTGGTAATTTATTAAGCCGTATCTGTTGACTTCACAACACCCACTTTGGTAGGAAATACTTCACAATACTGGCAGATTTAAAAACACTTTGCTTTGGTTCAGATTTTACTTCAAATTTTCTATGTTCAAGAAGCTTAACAATATTAGGAGGATTTTCTACCTTTTTTCACACTTGTTTTTGATTTGTCTATAATCATATTTAGAATTTTTTTTGCCAAAAGAAAACTTCTCTAAAGTGTCCGTAAGGTACTCATTTTCTTTAGCTAAAGCAAGATAGGTTGTGCATTTAACAGGTTCATTCATAAGATTCTTAGAAGCACTAGATTGAACCAATCTTTCTTTTTCAGCAAAATCATTCAATTTCCTACTTATAGCATCAATTTCAATATTTAACTTAGGATAATTTTAGCAAGATAGGTTTTCATGATAAAGCATTTGTTGAATTCATTCCTGAGATGAATTAAGTCTAGCATGTAGCAATTAACAATTAGAGCTAGAGTAAGCTTTAAATTGAGTATTTGAAACATTTGACTCTAAACATATAGAAGAACTAGACTTGAGCTTTTCAATTTTATCATTTGCAAGTTTTAATTTTTCATCACAAGAGTCATGTGCCAATTTTAATTTATCAGTTACATTCCTGAGTTGAACCAAGTTTGATACATTAATAGATCTAGCAGTCTTCAACTTAGAATGTAAAACTTGACAAGACTCATATGATTCATCATTAGGATAGAAGCTCTAAGTCTATTAATCCCAGAATTTAAGCTCCCAATAATAAAATTATTTTCTTTCAATTTTTTTGGACTTCAATTCAATAGCAAGTCTAACCAAACCATCTTCAACCTCATCATACGACGGTCTTACCTCATCGGGATCACTATAGTCATCGTCGTTGTTGCTACTTGCCATGAAGCAAATACCCATTGACAAGGATATAATAATCCTCTAATTAGTACGTCATCCTCTGAGTATAACCTTTATTAATAAGGGAGAGATTTCTCAGGATGGTCGTAAGACCTTCTACGACCGCATGGTCGTAAGTCCTCCTACGACCGCATGGTCATAAGTCTTCCTACGACTGCATGGTCGTAAGTCCTTCTACGACCATGCAGTTGTATGTTACCCTATAATCACCTTGCGGTCATGGATCTTCCTACGAATAGTCTAATAACGTCCTATTACATCATAGGGTCATCTGACAAGGCGTTTAGAATGTGTGTTTATTCTTAATAACCTCACACGATCTCTCTGACAACAACCATCACATGGCGAACAGGCCACTACGTCTCCCTGCAGTAACTTCCGTCAGATGGTTATCATCCGAAGCATTGAGGAGTCTTTTCGCATGGGACAATGGCCACCGCTTCATCGACTATATAAAGGTTGACGTCGGAGAGGAAGTGATTGAAACACATTGGATCTGAAGATAGTGCTAGGTATTTCGCATTATTCTCAATTGTAATCAATTTCTCTGAGCAATTGCCACACAGGACATTGGTTTATTATGCTCTCAAGAGAAGGCCCAAACCTGTATAAAAATTCCAGTGTCTCTACTCTGCATGATCATACACCGAGTCTTCTAGAGTTTCTCTTAATCCAAACAAATCATATGTAAGATTGATATTAGAACATCGATAGTTGGTGCCATCCATGGGGAGATTCTTACAAGACTCCGAAAATTTCCTCATCGGCAAGTTTTCTTTCTTCTGATGTCCTCATGCCAGGGGAGTGGAACAAGGAGAACTAGTTTGACTTGGCCGACTACGTGGATATCGACATGGATGCCTGCTATGACTACGAGCAGATATTGCTTGCTTCCGATGATGAGGCTGTCCCTAGATATCCATCCCAGGATCATGGAGACCACACCGTGGGAAAGGCTGAGGAGGGGTCCATATCCCTCGCAGCAGTACGCCGAACGGAGGTGCCACTTCCCCCAATGTCAAGGGTCAATCCGACCATGAGTAGGGCTTGGAAGATGACAATGGGCCTACCTCAAGTGTTCGAGTCCCCCGATGACGATTCGAGCGATTTCAGCGAGCCCTTGAGTTGACAATTCCGGTGGTCATAACTCTTTGGTGGAATCTGCAAAGAGAATGGGTGGGCTCCCTGCGAAGTCGCTTATACTTTCATAGGGTATGGATCCAATAGGAGACAATTATAACCTAGAATTCCCCTACATGGTGGGGTTTACTCTAGGCCGCGATGCAATCTCGCAGGATGATTATTCAAACGAGGGGTCCTCCACTGGAAGTAGAGATTCTAGACAGGAGGTCTCTGCCCTCCCCATAGATTCTGATCACTCTCTCAGAAGAAGGCCTCGATTGCTCCCCGCCAATCACACACTGCCTCCCCTCATGAGAATAGCGAGGAGACCTCCAGTGATGAACTAGGTCAGTCCTTTGATAAATGTAGGAGAAATCCTAGAAATAATTGCTCTCTTTTAAGGCGGCCTCAACCAGCCTTTGAGATTGACGATCCCGAGACTGCTCAAAGAACACGACTGGCTACCCAAAGGGCTTTGCCTGGGTGCACCTAGTATCAGTCTGAAGAGGCTCAAGAACTTCAGCACATCAATGACTTGCTCGAGAACCTGACTCATGAGCTCGCTCAAGAGCGAGGCTACGACCACTTTGTTGAGGGAATCACACAAAGACTTCATAGCATGGTGGATAGATTCGAGCAGCCTCACCAGCATAACTTTGGAAGTCAGATAGTTATGACCACGTCTAGTCATTCACAGAACTCACCTCATGGGGTTCGACATGATAACAGGCCACGACGGTCTCCAAACCACAACTTTAGCAGAAGGAGAATTCCTTGAATGACTTCGGATAGGTGAGTTAATGAGAGACCATGTGGAGATATCCCCATGTTGGTGATGAGTAATTGACGGTTGTGTTAGTGAGTTTGAGTTTGTTTTGGGTATTCTAGGGTTGAGTACCTTATACATATTCTATTGTTGATATGCTGTTTCGTGTAGTGCTATGTGACAGTTTGCTTGTCTGTGTGACTGCAGGACTTTGAAGCTAGGTCATGGTGAGGCGAGGAGGACCGGGACTAGGCACAGGAGGTGTTGAGGTCTAGACGGTCGGTGATGCCGAAGATGATTGAAGCTGGTAAGGTGGTTGCGAATCGGGAGACGAGGAACCGGAGCTAGAGCTACCGGTGACGGACACGACGGGCGGACCAGGACCAGGCTCAGGGAGGAGTCGAAGGTCCACACGGTTGGAGGTCGGTTGCGGTCGTGTGCGACGGAACAGACCAGGACTAGACTCAGGTGGAGTCGGAGGTCTCGGTCGATGTCGGGTGGACATGACGGACAACGGCGAGTGGATCGGGACTAGGCTCAGGGAGGAGTCAGAGGTCTAGACGGTCAGGATACCGGGTGCGGTCGTGTACAGTGGAGCGGACCGGGACTAGACTCAGGGAGGAGTCAAGGTCCAGACGGTTTAGGTACCGGACGCGGGAAGCTTCCGGGAAGGCGCTTGAGGGGCAAATTGGAGATTTGACTCAAGCAAATGAGTGGAGGGGCTAGTTCTCCCTCCAAAATCTGGTTTGACTTCCTTTGCCTCATGTGGATGTCAGGTTGGGAGTGGAAGGTGGCTGCCCTTTCTTGAATTTCTCCTTTGAGGATGACCTTGGGTATTAAAAGGAGAAGAGGGAGGCAGCAGTTGGGTATTCTAGTGTAGAGAGAGCTCAAAGAAATGAGTGGAGCAATGTCTGTGTATGTTGAGCTAAGTAGAGCAGCAGTGAGTTGAGAGCAGTGCTCTGTGTGTGTGCGTATGTTCCCTTCTCAAGCATGTAGTGAGAGGGTTGTAATCCACTTGTAATCATTCAAGTCTCCTATTCAATTTATGAAATGGGGTGTGGTTGAACTGCTATAGCTAATTCCTTTCTCTTTGAGTGTTTGGCTTTTGTCTTTGGGTCTCTCTGTCTTGCTCTCAGATTTGTGGATTTCTTGGGTCTTGTTGACAGAGGAGTTGTGGATTCTAGATTCTCCTTGACTAGAGGATGGATACTAGGAATGCTTAAATCCACATGATGCCAGAGTATCAAAAACCTTGAACAAATCAAAGCTTAGCTTGCATGGCACTTTCTCTGTTTTTCCCTGTAGCTAGGGTTTGGACACAGAGGTAGTTTGATTTTCTTGATTTCCCTCTTCAAGTTGGTTTCAGATTGGTGTTGCCCTGCTAAGAGATCATGTGTTGTTGAATTGCAAAAGCTCATGGGCAAAGAATCTGAAAAACTCAAGATATTTGATTTTTAGTCTCATTCTTGTTTGGGTTTTCAAGTTTATGTTCAGATTCCATTTCAGTGACCTTTTGGTATGGATCTTCTCCTCTCTGGAGTCTCTCTGTTGTTTAGCCTGTAGTCCTAGTGGTTTGTCCGAGGAAGAGCAGAACATTTTAGTGCTTCCCTTGTTTCTCTGAAATATGCAGTAATTTCAGTTCAATTTTTAGTCTGCAGCGCTATTTTTCTGCTCTATTTTCCGAAGGCTAGGGTTTTCCTGGTCAAACCGCTCTGTGGTAGCCGGTCAGACCGGACCTTTGCCAGCGGTCAGACCGGCCAGGCTATGGCGGTTAGACCGGTCACAGGGCGGCCAGACCGGCGGCCAGGGTGCGGTCTGACCGGCCCATGACCTGCGGTCTGACCGGTCGGCTGTCTTGTGCTTGCTGATTTTCTTCGGCTTTTTGTTTTCTGCTCTGCCTTGTCTCAGTTTGTTTGCCATGCCTCTTCTTTTATTAATTTGATCTTCCAGTGAGCTTGAACCTTCGACTTCATAGCTTTTGTAGCTATTGGAGTGGAGATGTTCCGTGGATACTTTGGGGGCAAATTTTAAAAGGCACCATTCACCCCCCCTGTTGCCATTTCTAATCCTGCAATTGGTATCAGAGCTAGTTAGCTCTTCTTGATAGATCTTTAACCGGTCTGTGAGCCATGGCAATGGACAAGTATTCCACCAAGCCCCTGATCTTCGATGTGATCGACTATCCCTTTTGGAAGACTCGGATGGAGACCTACATACAGGCTTAGGGCTATGCGATTTGGCGCAAGGTCAAAGTTCGCTTTGTTGTTCATGCCGATGAGAACATCAATGCCGGAAACATGGCTGATGTTGAGGCGAATGCTAAGGCAAGAAACATCATCATCCAAGGTTTGAGTCGAAATGAGTTTGATTGCATTTCTCATCTTTCACCGGCCTTCGACATTTAGGAGACCCTCGATGCTTACTATGAGGGCACCACCCAAATAAAGACGGTACGACAGGACCAGTTCAAGCGAGATTACAACAAGTTTGAAATGCTCGATAGCGAGTCCCTTGATGAATGCTTTGCGAGATTCCACAAGATCTTGAGCAACCTCCAAGCGATCGGTCTCACATACCCCGACTCGGGCAACGCTCGTCAGATGCTTGCGGCCTTGGACTTGCGTGTTTGGGAGATGAAAGTGACCACCATCAAGGACACGACGGACCTCTCGACTTTGACTCTTGATGCGTTGTACTCACGCCTCAAGACTCACGAGATTGACATTGTCTCTCGCAAGTCAAAGTCACAATCGATGGCTTTGGTCACCGATCTCAGTCTTGCCTCTGGATCTTCTGTTGACACTGCTTCTGGTTTTTCTCTAGCTACTCTGTGTGAAATTGATGATGATCATCTAGAGCAGCTTCCCAAAGACCAACTAGCCCTCTTAGCCCGAAAGTTTTCCCATGCATACAAGAGGGTTAGGGAAAGAAAGAGAGGAGGAGGTCGTGTGATTTGTTTCGAGTGTGGTGGCCCCAACCACATTCGGGCAAACTACCCCAAGCTGGAGGGCAAGAACGACTACGGCGGTTCGAGCAAGAACATCTACACCGACAAGAACCGCAACAAGAAGCCTACAAGCAAAGAGAAGAAGTTCCGCAACCTTGGCAAAGCCAAGAAGCTCTTCCATCGTGTCCTCACCGCCTTCGACAACCTCGACCTCAGCGAGGTGGAGGGGTGGAGCGACGATGATGGGAAGGACGATCAAGATCCCAAGGATGGTGAGGACTTCAGCGGCATGTGCTTCATGGCCCTTGAGGGCGAAGTCAGCGACAGCGAGCTCTACTCTGATTCCGACATGGTATACCCCTCCTATGATCAGCTTAATGACGCTTTTCTTAAGCTAGGAAAATTTCATGCTAGATCTAGAGCTAGGTGTAGCGAGTTGGAGAAGGAAGTAGATAGATTGTAATGAGAGCTTACTTCACTTATATCTTGTCGGAACCCAGAGTAACGACTCCTGGATCCTTTGTGTAAATCGCACTAGTCCAGGATCAGCTAGTGCACACAGTACAACAAAGATAAATACCAAGTACAATTGACCAATTATATTAAATAAAAGGGTACAGCCTTATGGCCAAGTCTTACATCAATGCCCATTGGCAAAATAAATAAAGCAAAGAACTGCGGAAGCAAACTGATAAATAGCGAAGCCCAAGCCTGCCCACAGGCAAACGACAGTAAGACGCGGCCTACTCGTCTTGATCTTCACCATAGTCGATGTCATCGTCCTCTGTATGGGGGATTACAAGGTGAGTACAAACTTGTACTCCGCAAACCACACGGAGAAATGCAACATAATGATAAAGGCTTCAATGGAAGGCTTATAGGGTTAGTTTGCACAAATTAGCATTTAATATGAAATACAATAGATAGATTGAAAATGTTGAATTTAATACAGTAAGTAAAAACAGTACTTGTAATCGAAAATAATACCGTTAGTGTCGGCTCCGACCAAACACCAACCTATCCACGGGCATCCCACCCAGACCATCTTTTCCAAAAGATCACGTATGGATTTTATCCATCCACACGTTTCCAAACACTCATGGATTCCATCCATCCACAAGCTTCCGATCTCCCTCATGGGTTCCATCCACCCACAAGGTTTTCATTCTCTCATGGATTCCTTCCATCCATAAGGTTTTCAAAAACATTTTAAAAAAACAAAGTCTAATCCATGAAAAACTTTTACTCAACATGCCCATGACCGTGGGCACGGCTATCCATGATAGATTATACACTCTGCAGAGGTTGTATAGCTTTACCCACAAGACACGATCATCCATTTGTACCACTAGATTACACACTTTCTTAGGTGTGCGGTGGGGAGTCGTGACAAGGCCTTTACAATGCAAAGCCTTCAACCTGATCAAGCCAACTCTAAGGTTTCACCCCAGTAAGGAATCCACCAGACCGAAATGCCCTCTTGAGCCTGAGTGAGACTTCTCATGGCTATAACCACGCTCACCCAAGTGGGACTTTACATGGCACTAACCACGCCCACCTTCAACCTACGACTTGACTCAGATTGAGACTTTGCAAATTATTCAGCCAGGGCTGTCCCATACCAGCCCTGTGGTAGTACGATAGGGCTTTGCAACAGTAGCTCACAGACCAGTCCTTAATTGACTTAGGCTCAACCACATACCCCTGTGCACGACAGTCGACCATTGCGGCTCCGACCAACAGGGCATGCCTGCACCCACCAATCTAACCAATTGCCTAAGTCTAAACCAGTTTTTATATTTTGTTTTCAAAATTTTCATAAACCTCCTTGACTCACCAAAGTCAAGAGTAGCTTTGAAAAGCTTATCATTTTATGTGAAAAGGTTCGTCATTTCATGTGAAAAGGTATCCCAAAACATATATTATAACTAAGCAGGTCTAAGCATTTGATATAATATTCTCTAGCCAATACTAATGTACTAACTAGAGTTTAATCTAGGGTGACAAGGTCAGGAATTCAATATCAATGGAGGAATTTAACAAGTAGGCAATAACTAAATTTAAAACTGAATTGAAATACGTTGAATAAAAATATGCATGCAGAATAATTTAAAACAACATAATTTTATTTTAAAATCTGGGATCAACATGATCAAGGAGTGTGACTTGCCATGCTCTTCAACTTGGTTTGAATCTTCGTCGAAGAATTTTCCCGAATCGTCGAAGTCTACATGTGAAAATAACCCACCAAATTCAAATAAATTCAAATTGACTTCAAATATTTGAATTGAGGCCAGAAATGGATAGAGGAGAATTTTTGATCAATTTAGAAATTTGAATGGGCTCAATCGGAGTTAGGACGAAAAAGAACAGGCTCCGGGAAGTTTAAATTCAGAAAAAAAGGAAAAAGAAATTTTCTGGAATTATTTTTCTAAAGGAAAATCTGAATTATGGCGTCAGCAAGGATTTTAATTTTGGCTGAATTATTTTTCTACTGGAAAATAAGAATTACTGCGTCAGCCCTGGGGAGATTCTCGGACATGCCATTGACGTGCGGGCCCGAGTCTATGGACCGGGTCCACAAAGAGGGGAAACGGCCGAGGCGGCGTGGGGTGCTGACGGGGCAGGGAGGCGCCGCGTTGGCACTGAGGTGGCGCCACACGGCTGCCACCTGGGCACGGCATGCGGGCGTGGCCGGTCGGTCGGGGCGGCGCTCGGGCCCGGGGAGCTCGCCGGCGCTCCGACGGGCGGCGACTAGCGGCGAGGCGGGGAACGGGGAGAGGGGCGCATGGGGAGTCCAGAGGTGGGTGCGGGCTTTACCGTCGGTGATCGAAGGTGGGCCGGTGACGAGGGAGGCGGCGGCGGCTCGGGTCTCACGCGGCGGCGGTGCTCTAGTGGCCGGGGAGCACGGCAGAGAGGTGGAAGGGCTTCATGGCGAGGCGAGGAAGCTGAGGGAGGGGACGGCGTGGCGCGAGGAGGCCGGAGGCGGCGGGATTTCTCACCGAGGTTGGTGGCGGTGGCGGCGGGGAAACACGGCGCGGGGTTGCTCCAGTGCACGGGAGGGGACGGGGAGCGGAGGGGAGGTCGAGCGAGGAAAGGCGGAGTCGGAAGGGCCTTTTATAGGGGTCGAGGAGGGTGGCGCCGACGGGAATTTCTCGCCGGTGGTTGGCGGAGGCGGCAGCGGTTGCGGAAGGGTGAGGCCGAGTGGGGGCGTGGAGAGAGGGGAGGTGGGGTGCGGCGCGTGTGGGGGAGGTTGGGGAGTGGGCGGCACGCGCGGAAAGTGGGGGAGTGGCCGAGAAGGGCGGGGCAGCCAGTTGTGGGCGACGGCAACGCAGAAGAAAGGAGGAGACCGCGCGGGGAAGACATGCCCAACATGTGGAACCGGGCCGCAGCGAGAGAGGGGGCGCGGGCGGCCAGGATGGCGTCACGCAGGGGAGAGGGGACGGATCGGGCGGCTATGGGGAGAGAGGGGGACGGACGGCCGAGATGGGTCGGGCCGCACACGTGTCGCCCAAAGAGGAGGGGAGGGTGGGATGGAGCGGGCGGCGGGGATGGGCCGGGGAGAGAGGACGTGGGTGGATCTGGTCCGTCCACATGGCGTCCGGATGGGAGGGGAAAGGAAATTATTTTCTGAATTTAGTTTTTGATTTTCAGAAAACCCCAGAAAATCCATTAAGCCTCAGAAAAATATGAAATAACTTCCAAAATTTTCAGAAAAATTCCGAGATCTTCTTGGAAACATTTTGGACTTAATAAAAATATATCCAACTAATGTTGGTATTATAATTTTATATTAAAAATAATTTTATTTTCTAAATAGGTTTTAAACTCCAGAAAACTCAGAAAACCCAAATAAGAGCCAAATAAATTCAAAAAAATTAATTTGAATTAGGATTTTTATAGAAAATTAAAATATCAATTTATTTAATAATTATTTTTGTGTTTTCACTTAGAATACTTTTTAAATCTAGCTTTTTCAAAAACAGAAATCCAGAATTAAAAATTAGGCAACGAAAATACTTATTTTAATTTAAGTTTTTATTTTAATATATTTTATTATTATTTTTATTTTAATAAAAACCTGGGCTGTTACATATCTGTTCCCTCCTGTGACGAATGTGATACATGCTCTGCTTTGCTTGATGATATGGAGAAATTAAGGACCTCTCATGATAATCTATCTTCTGAGCTTGATATGCTTAAGATGGAGAATGTTAGTCTTTTAGCTGAACTAGAAATGAGTAGGACTGTTGCTCTTTCATCTACTGTTGTTGAGACTACATCTTGCACCTCATGTGAGGATAAGGACAATGCATTTAGAGGTCTTTATACCATGCTTCTCGATCTGCCCGAGACTTGTGAAAGTTGTAATAATTTGAAAATGAATCTAAAAAAGGCATATTATAAAATTGCTGAACTACAAGCTTCATTACTTGAGCCTATTGTTTCTTGTACCAACTGTCCTAGATTGACCTTTGAGCTTGAGTCTGTGTCTAAGCAATTTCAAGAAATGGTTGATCATAACAAGAAAATGGCTCAGTATGCTTCTAAGGACCCTGTTAGCTCACCATGCAATAATTGTGAAAAACTAAAATCTGACTTGATTGCATTGGATGAAAAATGTGTGAAGCTAACTAAGGACCTACTAGAGAAATCATCATCTGCTTGTGATGTGTGTGTTGTTGGGAAGAAGCATGAGGGTTTGGTAGAGACGCCTAGCGACGTGAACCAAATGGCTAGCAGTAGGACTGTCCCTACTGAGGCGGCTGTGCGTGCACATGCCTTCCATTCTTCTGCTATTGGTTCTTCTTCTACTCCCTTACCTTCTGCTGTCTCTTCTTCCCCCTGCTCTTCTTGCGCCTCTCTCTTTCGAGAGTGTTAGTACCTTATGAACACTCTTGAGAGATTTGTAGGAGGCAAGAAGAAGCTAAATCTTATCCTAGACCAATCCAAGATTTGCAAATTCAATCAAGGTCTAGGATATGATTTTTCTGAGGATGTTAGGAAGCATCCACCTGTTGTTCTTAGACCCATAGCAGCAGGTGTGATCGAGGTCGAGCCCAGAACTAAGAAAGTTCAATTCAAATTAGCGGGCTTTGTCCAAGGGATCTCTGACAGTAAGGTGATTCCACCTGTTGCTTCGACTTCTTAGAAGGCGAAGCCCCAGCATGTTACTTCTACCTCTCAGAAGGTGAAGTATCATTGTACCTTTTGTCAAAAGGATGGACACTTGGCCGAGAGATGCTTCAGGCGCGCCAAGATCGCGCGTAGAGATCGTGTTGAGGCTCCTAGGCGTATTCAGGGTCAGCCCCAGACCTTGAGTGCACCCAAGACCAACACGAGGTCGAGAGTTGCTTTAGTTGATGGGTTGGGCAGCATCGAGGACTTGTTTTTCTGATTTTTCTGGTTTTCTTCCTCGATATGCCTCTGGTCGTGACTTTTGCCGTTCTGAGGGTAGATCTCATTTACCCCGTCGAGAAGGCTGCCCACGGCGTGATCAGCGTGTTGTTGGTGCTCCAACTCGCTCTCCCATAGCAGTCGGACCCAGCAACACCTTCAGGTCTGCACATAGAGCTTCTGCTTCTTTGAGCGACAGAGAGCGTAGGGTAGCTAGAGGTCAGTCGTGTGTGGCTACTTCTTCTGCTCGACGTGTGACTCAGTATTGGGTTCCAAAATCTCTATTGATTTATCCCAGTACTGAGCCTTCACTCTCTGTTTTACTCAGGTTCACCAGGCTGGGAAGGGAGAGGTTTGGCTCGTGGGCTCCTGTTGTTCTCGTCATATGACCGAAGATTCTCGTTGGTTCTCTTCCCTAGCCCGTGCTTCAGGTGATGAGACTATCATCTTTAGAGACGCTTCGTCTGGGCGCGTCATCGCAAAAGGTAATGTGCGCGTTAATGATTCATTTATTTTAAAAGATGTTGCCTTAGTGAGTAAGCTGCAGTACAATTTGCTTTCTGTTTCCCAGCTTACCAATGACAGTTACGAGGTGAGCTTTAAGAAAAACAATTGCAAAATTCTGGATTCTTCGGGTAGTCTGGTTTGCGAGATTTCTCGATATGGGAGGATCTTTCGTGCTGATTTTGTTGAGTCTTCTGGTGATCCTCTCAGGTGTTTAGTTGCTTCTGAGTCCCGTGACCTTACTTTCTGGCATAGGAGACTTGGTCATATTGGATTTGACCATTTGACTCGAGTTAGCGGCCACGATCTCATTCGTGGTCTGCCGAAACTCAAGATGGTCAAAGATCTAGTTTGTGCTCCATGCCGGCACGGCAAGATGGTTGCCACTTCTCACCCTCCGGTCACAGTGACTATGACCGATGCACCAGGACAGCTGCTCCATATGGACACAGTTGGATCAGCTCGAGTGCAGTCAGCAGGAGGGAAGTGGTATGTTCTTATCGTGGTCGATGACTTCTCGAGATATTCTTGGGTGTTTTTCTTAGCCT
The DNA here is from genome assembly GCA_017311315.1 of Dendrocalamus latiflorus. Classification (NCBI taxonomy): domain Eukaryota; kingdom Viridiplantae; phylum Streptophyta; class Magnoliopsida; order Poales; family Poaceae; genus Dendrocalamus; species Dendrocalamus latiflorus. The sequence goes on along the minus strand of CM029669.1, from coordinate 12,016,975 downwards.
CGAAGGATGAGACATTTACCCACTTTCGGGGTGTGTTTAGTAGGCTTTCTGTTGAGCTCCCGGGTGCCTTACGAGCGATCCGTAGTGACAATGGCACGGAGTTCAAGAATTCCTACTTCGAGAGGTTTTGCGGTGAGACAGGTGTAGAGCACCAGTTCTCTTCTCCATATGTCCCTCAACAGAATGGCGTTGTGGAGAGGAAGAACTGTACCTTGGTCGAGATGGCCTGGACGATGCTTGATGAGTACTCTACACCTAGGAAGTTTTGGGCTGAGGCTATAGACACCGCGTGCCATGTTTCAAATCGAGTTTTTCTCAGGGCACACTTGCATCGCACCTCTTATGAGTTGAGATATGGGCGAAAGCCCAGCGTCTCGCATTTTCGTGTGTTTGGTTGCAAGTGCTTTATCTTGAAGTCCGGGAACCTAGATAAGTTCGAGTCATGCTGTAAGTACCTAGATTTTATAATCCGGAATCCATTGTGATTTGACCGCACTATTCCCTGCATCAGTAGATAGTGCTCATAGTTACAGTAATGGACACCAAAATACATATCATGCGGAAGCATAAATATAATAGTAAACTTACTCATGGGCCGATTAGGCTGAAACCAATAAATTATAGCAGCGGAAGAACAAAGCACACAAGTGGGACCTTCAGGACATGCCCATAGGCAGCCAACTGGAGGTTCACGTCCTAACCCTTGACAACTTCATCTTCTTCTCCGTCATAACCAAAAGTATTGCTGAAGCGTACTGATCTGATTCCTAATTCTGGATTTGTTATGAGAGCGAGTGTGAGCACAAACCACCGTGCTCCGCGAGCCAATACATAGGATGCAAATAAATAGTATGCATGGCTTATCAAAGGAGAGGCTCGGGTTATTTTATTTGCCAGAAATCACTTTTAGTAGCATTATTATTATTTAATCATAGTATTATTGTAGCTACCTAAACTCCACATAACTATTTCCATAATTGACTTAATCCACTGAAAATATTCGTTCTATATTGTTTGCTGTCTAAAACTCCAAACAACGAGTGACATCATTTAGTTAATCCACCGATCATACATTCATTGCTACCTAAGACTCCAAGCAGCGAGTGACATCCCTTATTCTGGATCCACCAATATCTTTTGTATTTTAAATTCCTAACAATCCAATCTTGTGATTGCTAATCATCAACTCTTCATTTCTAAATTCTAATGATTAACTAACACCGTTGCTTTTTAAATCCACCGAAATCATTCGTATTCAATCCTTTTGTTATTGATCCAAAACCATAATTCATTTTCCAATAATCAATCTCATTTTCCCATTATCTATCACTAACTAATTCACTAGTATACCTCCACCAAAAATATCAATGATCAAGTCTACGACTCACTAGTATACATCCACCGAGAATACACTTTATCATAATTGTAACCCAATAATTGTTATTATTCCTCCAATATTCTCAGAAATTCAATTCATCCAACTAATATTTGATCCAGTCCTATTAATCCCATTATCGCCAACATCTTCCAAGAATTTAGATTAGTTATCAGTGTTGTAATCCAGCAATTACCTTTGCACTCCCTAATTCTCCGAAAATCATTTAAATCATCTTTCTAGCCTATATATTCATTTAGGCTTCACCAATTTATTTCTCTCAGAATCCGCACTATCATTTTCACCTTTATGATTGACATGAATCCACCAACAACTTTATACGGTAAACACAATCAACCATCTACTTTTCTTACGACTCTATCTATTCTTCCTGACATTTTACTTTGTGAGATGTATTATCATTATTCAGAAATATAATACATAGAAATTTCCTAGGACCTAGCAATTTTGAACAAAAACAAAACGTGTAGGAGAATGCAATAATAATAGCGATCCAGATTCCATCCACCGTTACATGGCATCTGCACCATATAGCATCTTTCAACATTATAGCCGTTTAACTTACCACTGGGACTACACCCAGGACAATTCAAACCAGGACCATCTGCAGCCCTTCACTTTACCAATACCACCCACAAAGTTTTCGAAATAGAACTATATCTGGTTAAGTTCCCATGTCCGCCCTTGACCGTGGGCACGACTATTCAAATAGTTTTGACTCTGCAGAGTTTGTACACTTTCACCACAAGAGACAATCAACTCGTTGCCCCACACGATTCCTTAGTCATGTGGTTGAGCAGACCATCACAGTGACTTTTCAAAGTATCTTGTCCCTTTTGTCATCTCACCTTATGAGCTGCTCCCACTTGTGGTGAGTCCCATCTATGCACAGGATGTTCCCCACGGTTACTAGCGTTATTCGGGCTCCACTCCCCTTAGCGCTAGTACGACTGGGAAACTTCACCCTCCACTCGGTGTCCCTTTAGGCCTTCTCTTGCCCTTGCGTATCCACTTCAATCCACTACCAGTGAGATGAGTCCGGGGGTGTCGATAAATTTACTTAGCCAAGTTGTACTTTACAGACTTGTGGTTGTACTGTTTTACACAGGAGGTCATGACGAGATTCGGTCCTTAGGATTACCTGAGCGGTTCTACCACACTCCATAATTTGTGCTTCCACTGCACCACATACCAGCCCCCAAACCATCCGCGCAGATATTTAAGCAAGTTGGGATTTTTGGGAGCATAAAATAATCATGTCAAAATATACCAGTCATTACTCATTCCCACCATGACTGTCCAAACCAGTTTCTCATGATTAAAAATGATAATGACGCTTGGGGCATTTCAGCGCCCCCGAGTATCTATGTAGTACTAAGCATGGCGTATAATTAGGGACTTATTTTCGAAAGGCTACTATTATAATTTTGCTAGGGCGACAAGGTTCACACATTCAAATATTCCAAAGGAGATGTAATATTAATCAAGTCAATTTATGGGCATATAACTAAAATCTTGAATTAATCATGTATTTGCATATAAAATATCAGCATGCAATTTAATAATTTAAACAAAATAATTTGCAGAAAATGTAGGATCAACATTATCAAAGTATTGACTCGCCTGGCACGGTTTACCGCGGTCTTGAGCTCACTCGAAGCTGTCTCATGCGATGGTCCTTTAGTCCCTGGTCTTCATCTTTACTTCGATCTTGATCTCGCTTGTCCCTTAGAATCTTCAGGACTCCAATTTCTAACTACGCGATAAATGACTGAATCCAAATAAAAGCAAATAACTCAAAAGATCCAAATAAATCTGAATAAACTCAATTTACTTTTGTTATGAGTTAACGGGTGTTTCGAGTGATGGGAGGCATAGCCGGTGGTAGAATATGATAACTTGACCTTTTAACTTAAATATGTATTTCTTTTTAAATGGTTTTGGCATATTGTTTTCATTAATTTCATGAAGCTGCTTGATTTTGTCTTTGCTATGGCCTATTATTTATATTTAATGTTTTAGTCAATCATACGTAATGCAACTCCTAATTTAATTTGGGCTTCACTGTCTAGATGTTTGCGGTTTAATGTTCACATCATTCAACAGTCAAATAAGATTCTCCTAATTGATTTGGCATATAGACAATGGTTTATGGTTTAAATTTTTCAATGTTTAATTCTATAATATTTACTAATATACAAAGGTTTTTGTTGTATTGTTTAGCAAATCTTTATTTACTAAGTTATCATTTCATGAAAGCATATCCCTAAGCATTGTTCCTAATAAGCATTTAGTTAATAAAGATTTAAAATAAACCTTCAAGGCATATATATATATATATATATATATATATATATATATATATATATATATATATATATTGTTTTTACTAGCATGTGATGATTAACCCATGGTTAAGAAGCTCACTTATTTCCTAAATAAATTTTTGCAGCAATTTTGGATTAGTTCTTAATTTTTCCTTACTAAGAACTGCTCTGCAAAAAAAATTTTAAAACCTACTGCTAAATTATGCGAGAGGGGGAATCGAACGTGGGTGACCGGGCTTAGCGTGCGCCCGGCTAACCAGCTGCTCACTTAGTGTTACCTGGCAGTACATGGGAGGAGTAGTTGATAAGCCAAGGCTGCAGGTCCTGAAACAGAGCAGAGGCTCGGGCGGCTATGGCTGACGGCGTCGCCGGCGAGGCCCGGCTGGCGAGGCTGCGACAGGGAAGAACGTCCGTGCGATGAGCTCCAGCGGGGGTTTTACGATTAAGTTGTAGGGGGAGGACTAGATGTTGAGGAGCACGGGTTGATGCGCTTGAATTGAAGGGAGAGGCATCGGGGTGCCAGCACAGTGAGGAAGCAATGGCGGCTCACGGCAACAGGGAGAGGGCGAGGAGGAAGGCGTGGAGTAGAGGCGCAAGGGTTCGAGCTTCTTATAGACAAGCGCGCGCGCTGGGGAACGGAGCCGTGCGGGGCGTGGGCGACATGGCCGGACGGCGCGACGTGGGGCACAGAGAGGCATCGGGACGGCGGGGCAGGCGTGCAGGGCATGGGCGCGGGCGCGAGCGACGAGAGCAGGTCGGTTCAGGAGTGGGGGGAAAGAGAGAAAAGAGGGAGTGGGGCCCACATGCAGGAATAGGAAGAAAATGAAGCAGAGAGAAAAAAGCTGATGATGGATTTGAAATTTCAAAGTTAAGCTTGTAATTTGCATTAGGGCTTGCGGGCTTAAATTTTTGCATGACATTTAGAATTTAAGCTTCAATTTTTCAACTATTAAATGATAGTTTCTATTGTTATTGTTATTATTATTATTTAGGTTATATGGGTATATATATATTACATATTGTTATTTTTGCTGTCTTATTTAATTTTGCATATACATATATATAACTCTTCCTTGCACGATTTGTATATACACATATGTATATGTATGCATATGTGCTTGTATTTTATTCATTACTTTTATTGCTATTTATGTCATTATTTCCAAAATAAGATTTTATACCTTAGGTCAAATTTCTCCCTTCCATATCTGGATCATCTTTTTAGATTCGACTTTTAAATTTCAATTCTCTACTATTGGCATATTCCTTGTTATGACTTCACTAGTGTTAATTTCTTTCCTGAACCTCAAATTTTCTTGGAACCTCAACCAAATTTTCAGAAAAATATCATAAATTCCAAATTCAAATAAATATATCGCAAAAATGATTCAAAAACTTCATATTTTTCAAATTTAAATTTTTGGGATGTTACACACGCTCTTGTGATGGGATCTTTCTAGGCTACTCGACTTCTTCGCGGGCTTATAGGGTCTAGAACTGCGAGACTAGTAAAATGATAGAGACCTGTGAGGTGACCTTCGACGAGGCCAGTCCGGTGACTAGGCCTGATATCTCAGGTTCTTTAGAGCAGTTTGAGACCATCTTTGTGGATGATGAGGAGGATGGAGATGAGGGTTGTCTACCTGATCCAGTTCCTCATCCTTCCCTTGAGGTGCCTGCTTCCACCAATGCACCTCGAGGAAATCAGCCCATGCCTTCTGCTTCTTCTGGAGCTAGTGGCTCTGTTCCTACCTCATCAGCTCATGAGGTAGAGGCCACTTCTTCATCTCATCTAGGACCTCCCCGAAATATCCAAAAAGACCATCCTTCCAAGCAGATGATTGGAGACCTCTTTGAGCGTGTCACTCGCTCAAAGTCTGGCATGTCACATTTCTGTCTCGACTATGCCTTTGTTGCCACCTTTCAGCCCAAGGATGTTAGTCATGCTCTTTCTGATGAGTCTTGGGTCAATGTCATGCATGAGGAGTTAGAGAATTTCGAGAGGAACAAGGTCTGGTCGCTTGTTGAGCCCCCTAGAGGTCACAATGTCATTGGTACCAAGTGGGTGTTCAAAAACAAGCATAGTGAGGATGGGGTAGTCATTCGAAACAAGGCTAGACTGGTAGCTCAGGGCTTCTCCCAGGTTGAGGGTCTAGATTTTGAGGAGACCTTTGCCCCTATAGCTAGGCTTGAGGCCATTAGAATCCTATTTGCTTTTGCAGCTTCTAAGGGTTTCAAGCTCTACTAGATGGATGTCAAGAGTGTCTTCCTCAATGGGTTTATTGAGGAAGAGGTCTATGTGAGACAGCCTCCAGGTTTCGAGAACCCCAATACCCAAACCATGTCTATAAACTTTCCAAAGCCTTGTATGGACTTAAACAGGCTCCTAGAGCTTGGTATGAGAGGCTTAAGTCCTATCTGTTGAGTCATGGTTTTGAGATGGGGTAAGGTAGATAAGACCTTGTTCATTCGTAGGCATGGCACTGACCTTCTGCTTGTCCAGATTTATGTGGATGACATCATATTTGGCAGCTCTCATGCTCTTGTTTCACAGTTCTCGGATGTCATGAGCACCGAGTTTGAGATGAGTATGATGGGCGATTTGACCTTCTTCCTTGGTTTCCAGATCAAGCAGACTCGGGAGGGTACTTTCTTGCATCAAGGCAAGTACACTCGTGACCTATTGAGACGCTTTGACATGAGTGATGGTAAGCCAGTGTTGACTTCAATGGCATCCATAGCTTCACTTGACCCAGATGAGGATGGCGAGCCAGTTGATCAAAAAGAGTACAGAAGTATGATCGGCTCCCTCTTGTACCTCACTGCCTCGAGACCGGACATACACTTCTCTGTGTGTCTTTGTGCTTGGTTTCAGGCTTCTCCTCGCATATCTCACCGCCAGGCGGTGAAGCACATTCTTCGGTACCTTCGAGCTACCATTGACTATGGTATCTGGTACTCTTTCTCTTCCTGTCTTTCCCTTAGAGCCTACTCGGACGCAGACTTTGCCGGCTGTAGGATAGATAGAAAGAGCACTTCTGGCACCTGCCAGTTTATATGCACTTCTCTTGTTTCTTGGTCTTCTAGGAAGCAGTCCGGTGTTGCACAGTCCACCGCAGAGGCCGAGTACGTTGCTGCCGCCAGTTGCTGCAGCCAGGTACTTTGGATAGCTTCGACCCTGCGGGACTTTGGGTTAGTTATAGATAGTGTTCCACTCTTTTGTGATAACACTTCTGCTATTAACATTGCTAAAAATCCAGTGCAGCATTCCCGGACCAAGCATATTGATATCCGATATCACTTCCTTAGAGACCATGTGGAGAAGGGTGATATAGTGCTCCAGTTTGTGGAGAGTGACCACCAGTTGGCTGATATCTTTACCAAGCCTTTGGATAGCTCTAGGTTTTCAGCCTTGCGGAGAGAGCTTGGGGTGGTTTGTCCTTATGGACTGTAGTGAGGGGGAGCTTTGTGTTTTACTGCTTTATCCTGTATATTATGCTCTTGTTCTCATTTTGTTGCATTGCATCGGGGTGCATTTGGGTTAGTCCTTCTAGCATAGATTAGAATGTTTCTCTTGTCTAGTTGCTTAGATTTCTTCCTCTCATCTTGTGATCTAGGATGCTATTTATTAGCTATCTCTCTTCTCACTAGGTTGAGCTCACTCACTTCTTATAGGTTCTAGCAAGGGTTGGGCCACCCTTGGGTAGACAGGGAACGTGTTTGCTTCTTAGTGTGTTAGATGGGCAGTTGATAGTTCTAGTGTCATATAGGGTAGATGAGAGTCAGTCTAAGCCATAGTATCATCTATATCTTGTCTATGCTTTAAGGACTGTCTTTTCTGATTTTCTTTGCCAGCTTCTCATTTTTATAGCTTTGGTTCAGGGGGAGTTCATTTGGGAGCTTCTGGAGCTTAAAATTGACATAACTCAACTTGAACTAAAAAGTGCATCTCATATTTAGGGGGAGCTGGATTTTCTTGCATTTTAGCATTCTGCATTGTAATATAACTGCTTGGGGCCTTGACTATTATCCTTATATGACATGTTTACAATGCTTTACATCTTGCCATGATTTGTGCTTAATTGCTAGATTTATCATGTCTTTATATGTGTCGTCAAGCCTTTGCCATTGATAAGTTAACTAAAATTGCACAACTTGAATTAAGACATGTCATGTTAGCTCTTGAGACTAGTCTGTCTTTAGTTATCCTTTTATGATTCATGTCATGTCAAATAGGCTGAGTTGAGTCTTGAATATTTAATTGAGCATTAGATTGAGCTATGCTAGTTTCTTGATGAAGCATGAGTAAGTACAACTATTTAAGAAAGCAACAAGATCTCTTTTATGTGCGAAAGAACTGATCTCACCAATTCTTTCCCATGAGACTGCTTGCCATTGCACTAGGCATGAACTCAGGGGGAGTTTTGGATGACCAAGATCATCTCTTTAAGCTTCTTGCTTGGAATGGTCGCATAAGACTTGAGATCTAGCACATGACTAAAATTTTGGTTGGAAACGGCCATGAGTTTCAAAGAAAAATATGTCCATTGTGCTAAATTTGCTTAATTACAAAATGACTAAAGTGCTTGAACAAATGATTCATTCTTAAACTTGTAGCACTCTAAATGACTCAATTCTAGCTTCTAGGTTCCACTTAGATTATTGGCATGGCCTGCATTATCTTTGGATACCTTTACCTAGACTATAATCCTAAATGGCTTGACATGTTAAAATAATTCATCTAAATTCCAGATTATTACTTATGAGGCTTGGCTTGATTACGCATATTTTGTTATGATCTTGATAGCATCCATATACGTTATGGCTTGGTGTAATACTTCATGGTCATTTTGGATAATCTTCATGGCTCTAATTGCTTAGATTGAATAAAATTAAGCCATTTCATCCATATTCATGTTTTATTTTCCTCCAAAGAACCTTGATGATTTTACTGCCAAAAGGGGGAGAATAGTTGGAAACAAAGCCACATTTTGGGAGCTTTTGAGGAAAACTTGCTCTTTCTTTTGCTACTTTTGTCAACATGATCATTAGCATCATTTCCTTTCTCGTGGACCATGTTTGACTCTCAAACAAACTCAATCTTATGATTTTTCGGTGTTTGTCAATATACTCATCAAGGGGGAGATTGAGAGACCATGTGGAGGTATCCCCATGTTAGTGAGAAGTCGAGGTCCAGATGGTCAAGGTACCGGATGTGGGAAGCTTCTGGGAAGGCGCTTGAGGGGCAAATTGGAGATTTGACTCAAGCAAATGAGTGGAGGGGCCGGTTCTCCCTCCAAAATCTGGTTTGACTTCCTTTGCCTCATGTGGATGCGAGGTTGGGAGTGGAAGGTGGCTACCCATTCTTGAATTTCTCCTTAGTATGACCTTGGGTGTTAAAAGGAGAAGAGGGAGGCAGCAGTTGGGTATTCTAGTGTAGAGAGAGCTCAAAGAAATTACTGGAGCAATGTTTGTGTATGCTTGAGCTCAATAGAGCAGCAGTGAGCTGAGAGCAGTGCTCTGTGTGTGTGCGTATGTTCCCTTCTCAAGCATGTAGTGAGAGGGTTGTAATCCACTTGTAATCATTCATCTCTCCTATTCAATTTATGAAATGGGGTGTGGTTGAACTGCTCTAGCTAATTCCTTTCTCTTTGAGTGTTTGGCTTCTGTCTTTGGGTCTCTCTGTCTTGCTCTCAGATTTCTGGATTTCTTGGTTCTTGTTGACAGAGGAGTTGTGGATTCTAGATTCTCCTTGACTAGAGGATGGATACTAGGAATGCTTAAATCCACATGATGCCAGAGTATCAAAACCCTTGAAGAAATCAAAGCTTAGCTTGGATGGCACTTCCTCTGTTTTTCCCTGTAGCTAGGGTTTGGAGACAGAGGTAGTTTGATTTTCTTGATTTCCCTCTTCTAGTTGGTTTCAGATTGGTGCTGCCCTGCTAAGAGATCATGTGTTGTTGAATTGCAAAAGTTCATGGGCAAAGAATCTAAAAAACTCAAGATATTTGATTTTCAGTCTCATTCTTGTTTGGGTTTTCAAGGTTATGTTCAGATTCCATTTCAGTGACCTTTTGGTATGCATCTTCTCTTCTCTGGAGTCTCTATGTTGTTTAGCCTGTAGTCCTAGTGGTTTGTCCGAGGAAGAGCAGAACATTTTAGTGCTTCCCTTGTTTCTCTGAAATATGCAGTAATTTCAGTTCAATTTTCAGTCTGCAGTGCTATTTTTCTGCTCTATTTTCCGAAGGCTAGGGTTTCCCCGGTCAAACCGCTCAATGGTAGCCGGTCAGACCGGCCAGGCTATGGCGGTCAGACCCGTCATAGGGCGGTCAGACCGGCGGCCAGGGTGCGGTCTGACCGGCCCATGACCTGCGGTCTGACCGGCCGGCTGTCTTGTGCTTGCTGATTTTATTCGGCTTTTTGTTTTCTGCTCTGCTTTGTCTCAGTTTGTTTGCCATGCCTCTTCTTTTATTAATTTGGTCTTCCAGAGAATTTGAACCTTCGACTTCATAGCTTTTGTAGCTATTGGAGTGGAGATGTTCCGTGGATACTTTGGGGGCAAATTTTAAAAGGCACCATTCACCCCCTTTGTTGTCATTTCTGATCCTACAGTTAACCAAGGAGGTGATCAATCACCACTTCAAGCAAGAAATCTGTAGCAGCAGATGGAGTACGAGGAGTACTACCCTCGTATGGACAAGGCCTACTATAGTTTGGGTTTTTCCACTATCGGGATGGTTGAGTATGATTGCCTAGTGACACCAATTACCCTTTCCCCCAATGGAGGCATCAGGAGCTTGTCACTGGATGTCGGATGTTCATCCTCAAACTTCGAGCAGTACGCTGGCCATCATGGTTTTAGGCAGTAAACATGGAGAAATTTTATGGGTTTCAAAATCCCATTGAGTTCCTTGAAATTTACATGACCACAGTTCAGGGCGGTAGGAGGAGACAAGCATGTTATGGCAAACTAACTTCCAACGGTACTCAAAGGGTCTGCTTTGAGTTGTTTTACATGTGGCAACACCTCTGCAATCTTTGATTGGCCAATTTTTAGGGCACATACAATCGCCTTGCAAAAGAGGACGACCTGCACCAGAAGTGGCAAAATAAAAATGAGACCTTACAGTAGTTCATCAGGCACTTTAGCAGGTTCGTAATTCAATTCTGGAGGTCTTTGATGCTTCTGTCATTAGGGCATTCAAGCAGGGAGTCCACAATAGGAGGTTCATGGAGGACATCACCTTGCATCCTCTGACCATTGTTGCTGAAATGTTTGAGATGGCTGACGGTTACGTGACTGCTGCTAAAGTGATTGATTGGACCAAAACCATCGGTCAGGTCAACTGAGGTTCCAAAGAAGAAGGTGTAGGTAGTAAGAGGAAGGAGAAGGCCAAGAAGTCCAAGAATAAGGCTAAAGGTCAAAAGCCTCGGGCCGAGACCTCAAAGGAAGTCTTGGCTGTAGGCGATAAGGAGCCACAGAACCCCAAGCAATACTCTGATCGGGGCAAAGGCAAAGCACCTGCGCTGAAGGACAATAAGCCTAGGTGGTGTCCACTTCACAAGAAGGAGGGTCACGACCTTCACAATTGCTAAGTTTTCCAATGAAAACTCGAGGATTACTATTCTGGCAACGGACAGCTTCCCACACTCAATGAGGAGGGGTAGTCGAGTGGTCGAAAGCACCCAGATGAGGATAAGGACATGCCTTTCCAAGATCCAAAGCACACGATCGTGCATATCTATGGAGTTTCGTTCTATATGAGTTGAAGCGGCAATATAAGGTTGTCGAACAAGAGGTAAACTCTATCGACCCATCCCTTGTCAATAATCTTCCTAAGTGGTCGGAAGTCACCATCTCTTTCAAGAAGAATGTCTGTCCGATCCCTTCGACTCAACCTGGTCGGTTTTCGATCATGGTCGAGCCCACCATCAATAATTGTTGAGTGAATCGTGTATTGACTGATGGTGGTATTTCTTTGAATATTTTATTTGTTAGCACTGTAGATGAGATGCAAGTCCCTCATACCAGAATAAAACTAGTACGATATTCATTCCATAGAATCTTACCGGGATCTTTGGCCAAGTGCATTGGCTAGGTTTCTCTGCCTGTTATGTTCGGATCTCGAAGCAACTTTAGGATAGTGAAAATCTCCTTTGATGTGGTCAACGTCAACATGGCATATAACGACATACTCAGATGATCAACTCTAGCACATTTTTTGATAGTCGCTCACTATGCATATCAACGTCTTAAGTTGCTAGGTCCCAAGGGAGTCATCATGGTTCACTATGATAAGAAAATGGCGCTGACATGCGACCGCAATCCCTCATGATGGTGGGCCAACTACCCCTCGAGATGGTGGGCCAACTACCTACTCGAGAAGCTACCAAGGCGCCGCCTTTGAGCAAGCACTCAAAGCCAAAAGCCACACCGAAGCCGAATGAATGAGTCAAGGAGGTTCCTTTGGATCCAGTGGAGTCTTCAAAGACTGTTTGCATCGGGATTACTTCCGACCCCGCATAGGAAGATGCCCTCATCACTTTCCTCCAGGCAAATGCAGATGTGTTCGTGTGGCAGCCATCCGAAATGCCTGGAGTCCCTAGGGAGGTGATCAAGCACAGGCTAGCTCTATGGCCTAATGAGAAGCTCATAAAACAAAATTTATGGAGATTTGCATCAGATCGACGAGAAGCTATCAGATCAGAACTGGACAAGTTACTCAAAGCAGGCTTTATAAGAGAAGTCAATCACTTAGAGTGGTTGGCCAATCCTATAATGGTTAGAAAGTCTAATGGCAAGTGGCGCATGTGTGTAGACTATACCGATTTGAATAAAGCTTGTCCAAGAGATCATTTTTTGCTTCCTTGTACTGATCAATTGGTTGACTCAACTACTGGTTGTGAAATGTTAAGTTTTCTAGATGCATACTCTGGTTATCACTAGATCAGTATATCTTTAGAAGATGAAGAGAAGATCGTATTTATCATGCCATTTGGAGTGTTTTCCTATGTCAAAATGCCATTTGGCTTGAAAAATGCCGGTCTGAATTTTCAACGTTTGATGCAATTAACATTTATACATCAAATGGGCCAAAATCTGGAAGCCTATGTTGATGATATAGTCATCAAAAGCATCAAATAACTTAATCATATTTTAGACCTACAGGAGACTTTCGACAACCTCAGAAAGCATCATTTGAAACTCAATCCCAAGAAGTGCGATGCAAGTGTACCCTCAGAAAAACTCTATTCGAAACATGGCATACTGTGGTATAGCCTTAGCCCAAAACTTCCTAGGTGTAGCATACTCATCTAGTATCGTCCTAACCATCTCGACCAAGGTACATTTCTTCCTTTTTACAATGCTATTTTACTGAGAGATGTGTGGAGACGAAAGCTGATACTCTACATCTGTCTCATCACAGAAGCTCTCAAAGTAGGAGTTCTTGAACTCCGTGCCACTGTCACTGTGAATTACTCATAAGGGACCAGGGAGCTCAATAACAACCTACTGAACAAACAACGGAAATGGCTGAAGGTCTCATCCTTCAAGGCTAAGAAAAACACCAAAGAGAATCTCGAGAAGTCATCAACTACAACAAGAACGTACCACTTCCCACCCGCTGACTGCACTCTAGCTAGACCAATAGTGTCCATATGAAGAAGCTATCCTGGTGCATTAGTCATAGTCACAGTGACAGGGGGATGAGAAGTGGCAACCACTTGCTGTGCCGGCAAGAAGCACAAACTTAGTCTTTAACCATCTTGAGATTAGGCAGACCACGAACGAGTTCGTGGCCGCTCACTTGGGTCAAATGATCAAAAGGAATGTGACCAAGTCTCCTATGTCTGAAGCAGAGATCACAGGACTAAGAAACAACTAAGCATTAGAGAGAATCACTAGAAGACTCAATAAAATCAACACGAAAGATCCTCCCAAACCCAGAAATCCCGCAAACCAAACTTCCCAAAGAATCAAGGGTTTTGTAAACATTTTTCTTAAAGCTTACCTCGAAATCATCATCAGTAAGCTAAGAAATAGAAATCAAATAATAACGCAGCTTACTCACTAAGGCAACGTCCTTAAGAATGAAGGAATCATTAATATGCACAGTACCATTAGCGATGACTTGACTTCATGAAGCTTCCCCAAAGGTGATCGTATCATCACCTGGCTCGAACTAGGGAAGAGAACCAATAGGAGTTTCCAGTCATGTAACGAGAACATCAGGACTCCACAAGCCAAACCTTTCCCTTCCTAGCCCAGCGAACTTGAGTCAGTGAGAAGACAACATTGGTGGCTCAGTATTGAGGTAAATAAGAGAAGATCTAGGAACCCAATACTAAATCACACGACGAGCAGTAGATCCAATCACAGAAATAGAAGACTGACCTCTAGCTACACTACGCACTCCCCCTCTCATAGAACCAGATGGTCCAGAAGTAGACCTCAAGCCTCTACTAGGTCCGACCGTTATAGAAGAGCGGGTCTGACCAACAATAGTATATTCATCACACCACGGATAGCAATCTCGATGGGAAAAATAAGGTCTATACTCAAGATGGTGGAAACCCTGACTAGAAGCGACTCGAGAACTAAAACCAGAAGAAGCCTGAAAACCAAGTTCTTGATGCTGCCTAAAAACAAACAAATTAGGAAACCTGCCTACGACTCTAGACTCATGTTGGTCTTAGGAGCACTCTGAATCTAGGGTTGACCTTGAATACCCCTAAGAGCATGAATACAGTCTCTACGTGTGATCTTGGCACGCCTGAAGCAGAACTCAACCACATGTCCATCCGTTTGACAAAATGTGCAATGATACTTTGCCTTTTGAGAGATCGAAATAGCAGGTGGCACAACCTTACTGTCAGAAATCTCTTGGGCAAAGCCTGTAGAATTAAACATTATTTTCTTAGGCTCAGGCTCAACCTCAATCATGCCTGCTACTACAGCTCTAACAACAGCAGGTGGATGTTTTCTCACATCCTCTAAAAAATCATATCCTAGACCTTGGTTAAACTTGCAAATATTAGATTTGTCTAGGACAAGATTGAGCCTTTTCTTGCCTCCAACAAATTTTTCGAGAGTGTTCATGAGGTACTCACACTCCCAAAAAAGAGAAGCACAAGAAGAACAAGGAGAAGGAGAGGATGAGGAACCAGAAGGAGAAGAAGAAGAACCAGAAGGAGAAGATCGAATAACACGTGCAAATCTCTCCCTATGCACAGCTTCCTCAACCTTGAGAGCTTCACAAAATACACAAGGGGCAGACCTAATCCTAACCATCTGAGCCTCATAATTCTCCCTAAAGTTCTTCTGCATTTCCTCCATTGTCTCCCCTATTTCAACACAGAACAAGCAATCAGATTTTGGCTTCTCTAGTATATCCCTAGTTACCTTCACACATTTTTCATCCAAGGTAATCAATTCAGATTTTAGTTTTTCATAATCATTGCATGATGAGCTAACAAAGTGTCTTAGAAGCATATTGAGCCATTTTTTATTGTGATCACACATGTCCTGAAATTGTTTAGAGACAGATTCAAATTCAGTAATTAGTTTAGGGTAGTCGGCACAAGAAGCAACATGATCCATCAAAGCAGCTTGCATTTTAACAATTTTATAATCTGCTTTTTAAAATTAATTTTAAAGTTGGTACAGTTGTCACAGATTTCAAGCAGATGAAGGAGCATGGTATATAGACCTCTAAAAGTATTGTCCTTATCCTCATATGAGGTGCAGAGTGTTGTCTCAACAGAATCAGAATGTAAAGGAGCAACTCTAGACGTCTCTAATTCAGCTAACAAGCTAACATTCTCCACCTTAAGCAAATCTAGCTCAGAAATCACACTATCATGCGAGGTCCTTAGCTTCTCCATATCTCCAAGCAAGGAAGCACATACATTACAGTCATCATGGGAGGGAGCAGATCTAAGTGAAGTAAGCTCTCGTGATAGGCTCTCTACCTCCTTCTCTAACTCATCACACCTAGTCCTAGACCTAGCATAAAACTTTCCTAACTTGAGAAAAGCATCATTAAGCTAGTCATAGGAGGGACATACGTCATCGGAGTCATTGTAGAGATCGTCATCGTTGATGTCGTTCTCGTCACCCATGAAGCACATGCTGGTGAAGTCATTACCATCCTTGGTGTCCTTCTACGGATCATCCACGCTGTCATCATCGCTCCAGCCCTCCAGGTCGCTGAAGTCGAAGTTGTCAAAGGCAGTGAGGACGCAATGGAAGAGCTTCTTGGCCTTACCGACGTTACGGTACTTCTTCTCCTTGCTTTGATCATGAGCTGGAGGCTACCTGTTGCGGTTCTTGCTGATGTAGTCGTTCTTGCTCATGCCACCATAATCATTTTTGCCCTTCTCCAGATTGGGGTAGTTTGCTCGAATGTGGTTGGGGCCACCACACTCGAAGCAAATCACCGGACCTCCTCTCTTTTTCTCTCTAACCCTCTTGTATGCATGAGAGAACTTTCTGGCTAGGAGGGCTATATTACTCTCTGAAAACTACTCGAACTTGTCATCGCTTATTTCACACAAAGCAGCCAAAGAGAATCCAGAAGCACCATCAGACGATGCTCCAGAGACAGAAGTGGGATCGGTGACCAGGGCCATCGACTACGACTTCATCTTATGAGAGACAATGTTGATCTCATGAGTCTTGAGGCGTGCGTACAATGCATCAAGAGTCGAGATCAACAGATTAGTCGCGTCCTTGATGGTAGTCACTTTCACCTCCCAAACTCTAATGTCCCAGGTAGAAAGCATTTGACAAGTATTATCCGAATCTAGGTATGTAAGACCAACAGCTCAGACTTTGCTCAAAATCTTATGAAATCTACCAAAGCACTCAACTAAGGACTCACCAACAAGCATCTCAATTTTGTTGTATTATCGCTTGTACTGGACTTGTCGGACAATCTTAACCTAGGTGGTGCTCTCATGGTATGCATCGATGGTCACCTAGATGTCATACGCCGACATGGAGTGAGAGATATGATAAAATGCATTTCGGCTAAGACCCTAAATGATGATGTTCCTTGCCTTAGTGTTTGTCTCAACATCTAGTGTATTCAAAACCATGATGTCCACATTGGCAGGAACAGCAAACCAAGTCTGAACCTTCTTCCAAATTGCATAGCCTTGAGCCCGAATGTAAGACACCATCCTACTCTTCCAAAAGGGATAGTTGACACCATCAAAGATAGTAGGCTTGGTGAAATACTTTTCTACTACCATGGCTCCTAAGACCGGTTAAGATCTACTGAGAAGAGCTAATCGGAGCACGGATACCAGTTGTAGAACCAGATAGGCAATAGAGGGGGGTCAGTGATGCCTTAAATTTTTTTCCTAAGTATTCACTTATCTTTTGCAATGATAGCTATAAAGCTATGAAGATTCGAATAGGAACTCTATTGTAGATCCAAAGACACACTAAGGTGAATCACTGCAAAAAATCAGCAGGTGTCGTATTATCGCTGTTGTGGCTACAGACCAAACAGAGAGAGATGGTAGTGGAGAGTGATGAAGATAAATGTCATGGCCTGGGTTCTTCCCATGGCTTACTCGTATATATACCTACACATTGAGGAGTGCTTTTACAGTTATACCCTTACATCTGGTTATCCCCTCTAGGGGCAGTTATGTCATTACACATGGCCTATTCTGGGCCTTATAATCTCCTATCAGGCCTGCTGGCTTAGGTGGGGGCCATCCCTACGACAGGAGCCTCTCATGGTAAAGGGCTTCACAAGGCCGAAGCCATGTTGCCGAGTCTTTTGGCCCCCTCCGTCCCTGCGGCCTGTGAACGTTTTCAAGCTTCCGGAGCTACGCTGAAGCTGGAGCAGACGTGCGCGCTGCTGCGACGCTCGGACTTCCGGGCGTCCACGTGGTGCAGCGTGCTTGGCGTGGTGCGGGCGTTGAGGCATCGTGACCATTAATATGGCGGCGGACTTCCGGCGGTTGGATTTCCGCCGGTTGGTTCCCCTGCTGATGGGGGTATATATATGGCACTGGTAGGGCGTTGCTCCTGCGTATATTGTGATAGAAGCTGTTCCCCTAAAATGGGCCCCTGCCATGCATCAACATTCCTGGGTGACGCTGAGCGGCTTGGGGAATGTTGATGCACAGAAGGAGGTCTATTTTTCCTGGGAGCTTGACCAGCGCCGGTTATCGACAGCCAGCCGCGCTTCCTGACCCCGCACCGCACCTCCGTGGGCGACAGCGAGGTCTGCCCTGTTTTTCTTAACAGGCCTACCTACAGTCGGTGTTCCTGAGGGAGCCCGTCGGCACCGCCTTATATGTTGATGCACTGTAGGTGGTCTGTTAAGGAAAACGAGGTAGATTTCGTAGGACAAGACTCCCGTCTTTGCTGCGCCCCGGCGAAGTGGACCCGCGCGCTCCGTCCCCTACCGTTCGGACGGGTGGCAGCGAAACTGGCGCCTAGTCGAAGTAGACGCGCGCGCTCCGCCCCCCGCCCTTCGAACGGGTGGCGGCGAAGCTGGCGCCTAGTCGAAGTAGACGCGCGCGTGCTCCGCCCCCCGCACTTCGAACGGGTGGCAGCGAAGCTGGCGTCTAAGTCGAAGTAGGTGCGCGTGCTCCACCCCCTGCCCTTCGAACGGGTGGCAGCGAAGCTGGCGCCTAAGTCAAAGTAGGCGCGCGTGCTCCGCCCCCCGCCCTTCAAACGGGTGGCAGCGAAGCTGGCGCCTAGTCGAAGTAGGCGCGCGCGCTCCGTCCCCTACCCTTCGAACGGGTGGCAGCGAAACTGGCGCCTAGTCGAAGTAGACGCGCGCGCTCCGCCCCCTGCCCTTCGAACGGGTGGCAGCGAAGCTGGCGCCTAAGTCGAAGTAGGCGCGCGTGCTCCGCCCCCCGCCCTTCGAACGGGTGGCAGCGAAGCTGGCGCCTAGTCGAAGTAGGCGCACGTGCTCCGTCCCCTACCCTTCGAACGGGTGGCGGCGGAGCTGGCGCCTAGTCGAAGTAGACGCGCGCGTGCTCCGCCCCCTGCCCTTCGAACGGGTGGCAGCGAAGCTGGCGCCTAAGTCGAAGTAGGCGCGCGTGCTCCGTCCCCCGCCCTTCGAATGGGTGACAGCGAAGCTGGCGCCTAGTCGAAGTAGACGCGCGCGCTCCGTCCCCTACCCTTCGAACGGGTGGCAGCGAAGCTGACGCCTAGTCGAAGTAGGCGCGCGGACTCCGCCCCCCGCCCTTCGAACGGGTGGCAGCGAAGTTGGCGCCTAGTCGAAGTAGACGCGCGCGCGCTCCACCCCCTGCCCTTCGAACGGGTGGTAGCGAAGTTGGCGCCTAGTCGAAGTAGACGCGCGCGCGCTCCGCCCCCTGCCCTTCGAACGGGTGGCAGCGAAGCTGGCGCCTAAGTCGAAGTAGGTGCGCGCGCTCCTTCCCCTACCCTTCGAACGGGTGGCAGCGAAGCTGGCGCCTAGTCGAAGTAGACGCGCGCGCTCCGCCCCCTGCCCTTCGAACGGGTGGCAGCGAAGCTGGCGCCTAGTCGAAGTAGACACGGGCGCGCTCCGCCCCCTGCCCTTCGAACGGGTGGCAGCGGAGCTGGCGCCTAAGTCGAAGTAGGCGCGCGTGCCCCGCCCCCCGCCCTTCGAACGGGTGGCAGCGAAGCTGGCGCCTTTGCCCTGCGAACACCGCCGCGTGGGCGGTGACTTGGTTCCTGGAATCACGCCGGCCCCTGGTCTGTCAGGGTTAGGTTCCCGTACCGTGCGACCCAACGCGCTCGGGGCACGCAACGGCCTATGACCGGTGGGCGGCGGGATGTGGACGGTTGCGTGTTCGCAGCCGCTCGCCTCTTCCCTAGGGAGGGGGGACACGGGGCAGGCAGTAAATGGCGCCTGTGGTCGTGACCTTCCAGCGCTGGGTGGGCGCTTGTACGACCGTGGTCGCGCCTCGTGCCCAGACCGCCGCGACCCTTCGCTTTCAATTATGGAGAATTGTGTGGGGCGGGCCTTTACACCGCTACGGTTGCATCCGGCACGCGTATCGTTGCGACGCTTTGGTAGCGGCGGTACGTGCGAGGTGGCTTGAAATAGCCCCCCATAACAGTGTCCCCGCACCTTTACGCCCTCTTTCCTGTCTGCTCCTCCTTCCACCTCTTCGCGCTATCTTCGCCACTCCAGTCTCGTCGTGGGAGGCGATGGCCTCCAGTAGCGAGCGCGGCCAGGCGGTCGGTGACCCTGTCATTCGCCGGCGATCCTCGCCGTTGGAGGTGAAATACGTGCTCCAAGAGCGCGACCCGTTGGCAGCCGACCAGGAGCGGCGGGTGGCGGAGGAGGGAGGCACGTTCTCCGGCGATCTAGGCCCCTCGCTCGTGACCGAGAAGACGATCCAAGGGCTCTTGCGCGCGGGGAAGTTGTCCGGGCGGCAGGACGTACGATTGCCCGCCGGCGACGAGACGGAACCGCATCCCGAGAGGTCGGAGGCGGTCGTATTCGTTGCCTTTTTCGACGCGGGGCTCCGGATCCCAGCGGCGACCGTGGTGGGCGACGTGCTGCGGACTTCGGGCTGGAGCTAGCGCAACTGACTCCAAACGCCGTGGCCCGGCTCGCGGTGTACAGCTGGGCCTTGCGCTCGGGGGCGTGCTGGCCCAGCGCGTCGCTGTTCGCCTATCTCCACGAGGCGCGATGCCAGCCGAAGGGCCGGAAGGACGGGACGCTGTCGAGCTTCGGTAGCGTCTCTTTTATTCTTCGCTCGTCGTGCAAGAAGCTCTTCCCTGCGAACTCAACTCGCGGGAAGTGGGAGTCTTACTGGATGAAGCAATGGTTCTACCACCGTGTGGGGAGCGGGAGCGGCCTTGAGTGCACAGGGCGACCAATCGCGTTCAAGCCCTCGCCCGGCCGAACGCTCGATGATGAGGACAAGCGGAGGGTCAAGCGGCTCGTGGGCGTGGCCGCCCGTCTCAACATGCGCGACCTTACCGAAGAGTACGTCATGTACGGCGTGGCACCGCTTGCCTGTGACTGGCGTCTTGCCGCCGAGAGGCATCGAGACGACAATGTTTCGCCGTGGGTCTGCTCGCTACCGGCGCCGCCCGGCCCCCGTAAGCCTCGATTGCGTCCCTCCTTTGTTGACGCGAAATGCGTTGTGTGCTGATGCTATTCTTCTTTGCTTCAGGGATTTCCTTGGAGGAGGCGGAGCAAGCCGCGCGCGTATTCTTGGGGCCATACACCGCCAGGGAGCACGAGCAGCGCGCGTCTGCTGTCGCTAAGGCGGGGCTGGGGCGAATGAACCGCGTGTGCGAGGTCCTGGGCCTCGCCGTGCCGGACCGTGTCGCTCCAGACGATAGTGGAGCGAAGAAGAAGAAGACCTCATCTCGGAAGAGGGGCCGCAGTGGGGCGCCTGCCGCGCCTGCTGCTAGTGTTTCCGAGGGCGCGGCGGACGCGGAGACAGACTCGGCGAGGTACGCCGATTCGAGCTTGGGTGGCGTGGGCGCCGAAGGTGAGGTGTCTTCGGCAAGCGTCCCGGACGGTGGGTTTGCCGCGGGCGGCCGGAGGGGGGAAGCCTCACCGCCCGCCGAAGTCGTCGAGGCGGACCCCGTGCGGGCCGGCGATGCCGAGGTGCAGCCCTCGACCGCGGCCGCTGTGGTGCCGGAGGTGCCCTCTGCGGGGGCGCACGTAGCCGTGCTGTCTTTACCAACAGCTGCGGGGACCGAGGTGCCCCCTTCGACGACTGCCACCGTGGAACCTTCCCCCCCCCCCCGGGCGCAGCAGCCGCGGGGTCCTCCCCAACCACGGCTGCGAGGGCGGTGGCGCTGCTGGCTGCCCCGGCCAAACGGCCATGTGTGCGGCCGGAGCTCCACCGGACACCGCGGGGGTTCGTCGTGGCTACGGGCATCAGAAGCTTGTGGGACCCCAGCGCAAGCACCGGGGGCCCCGTGGCCTATGCGCCTTCTGCCCCTCTGGCCACACCGCCCGCCGCGCAGGGACAGCGTCGTCCTCCCCGAACGCGGAGGCCTTCGCTCGCGGCGGGACCATTCCTTCTGCTACCGAAGGTAGGGTGGCTTAGCTTACTCTGGTGTATGCTTTTATGCCTTGGGGTGGTCACCCGTATCCTTATTTACAGCGTTGCTCATTCCGGAGGGGGAGCATCCTACGGAACACGGGGCCTCCGGGCACGTGAGCCCTGCGGACTTCGCGCCGCCCCCGGAGACGCTAAGGGCGTGGCGCGGGATTGTGAATGACGCGGCCACGAGTGTCGACCCGCAAGTGCTGCAGGCCTGCGGTGCGGGGCGCCTTGAGGACGCTTTCGAGGTGTCTGGGGTGAGGGTAAGTACTCCTACGACCGCGCCTGAGTTTAGCTGGGTTTGCTAAGTCTTTTCCCTTCTACAGACACTTGTGCTGGGGCAGGCCCTGCAAACGGCCTATGCTCGTAGCCAAAAAGCGCTCGAGGATAGGCTGCGGGCCGTCGAGGAGGAGCTGCGCGAAGCCTCTGGCGCCCATTCTGCCCAAGACGCCCGCATCCGCCAGCTGGAAGCGGAATGCACCGACGCGAGGGCGCACGCCGAGGGGCTTGTTGCGTCGGCGCAGGAGTCAGCCGCGGCAGCTGCCGAACAAAAGTTCGCGGCGGAGCGGGACGGGTTCTTGGAGCAGGTCGCCGCGCTAGAGAAGGAAAAAGGCGAGCTCGCCTTGACTCTAGCGGAGCGCAACCGGACGCTGGGCGACGCCTCAGTGGTTGCCTGGGACGCCATGCAAGTGCTGGAGAGCCATCTTCAAGGGCTGGTAGCGGAGGTGCCGGGACGCGCCTTCGGTCCGGAGGAGCTGTCTCGGACGCTCCGCTGGGTCGGGGATGCCGCCAACGTCGCACGCGACGCGGCGACGTCCTTCGGCACCCACTGCGCGTATACGTCGGCATGCTTGGTGTGCGCGCTCCTGCAGCACCGCGGTTGTACGCACGTCGTCGCGCTGGATGATCCCCAGCTGGAGATGCCTGGCGGGGCCGGAGTGATGTCCGGCGCCGTCCGCTCCGCTTGCCTCGCCCTCGGGCCCTTCTTCGACCGGATCTGGAGCCACGTCGGGGCGGATGCTGCGCGGATCGAGCTACAGAAGTCGCTCTACGGGACGGGGAGCCTCGGCCAATTTCTGGATGGGGTCCCGCAAAGCGACGATGGTGGCGCTGGGCCCTCCGAAGGCGCCGGGAACCCGCAGGTCTGACGCCGTGGTGCTTAGGTGTAGGCGTGTGTTGTACTGTTCCTTGTCTTTGCGAATAAAGTACACACTTGCTACTTGTATTCTGACCTTCACCTACCTCCCGGGCAGCTTCCTTGCTGGGACCGGCTTCGCGCGGCCGACCTTTCAACCCGGCGACGCCTGCGACGCTGGCGAAGGGCCGAAGAGTCGCTGGACTTTTGGGCGAGCCGGCCTTCTTCGAGCAAGGCCCCAACTTTAGCGCGCGTTAAGGACGAACCCGCGGGGTAGCGGCTTAGAGCGACCGGGATGTTGCCAGACCTTTGTACGTGTGATTCTTCCGATATGCAGACGTCCTGGCATTTTGAGATATGCGCTGTGTGTTGATGCCACCGCGGTTTGCCTTGCTTTATAGTCCGGAGACTCGTGCGTGCGAAGGCAGACCTCGACGCTACGTCTTATTTAAAGTCCGTGGACTAGTGCGTGCGGAGCTAGGCTCGGCGCTACGCCTTCTTTATAGTCCGGAGACTCGCGCGTGCGGAGGCGAACCTCGACGCTACGTCTTATTTAAAGTCGGTGGCCTGGTGCGTGCAGAGCTAGGCTCGACGCTACGTCTTCTTTATAGTCCGGAGACTCGCGCGTGCGGAGGCGAACCTCGACGCTACGTCTTATTTAAAGTCTGTGGACTGGTGCGTGCGGAACTAGGCTCGACGCTACGTCTTATTTATAGTCCGCAGACTCTCGCGTGCGGAGCTAGGCTCGACGCTACGTCTTATTTATAGTCCGCAGACTCTCGCGTGCGGAGCTAGGCTCGGCGCTCCGTCTTATTTAAAGTCCGCAGACTGGTGCGTGCGGAGCTAGGCTCGACGCTACGTCTTATTTATAGTCCGCAGACTCTCGCGTGCGGAGCTAGGCTCGACGCTACGTCTTATTTAAAGTCCGCAGACTGGTGCGTGCGGAGCTAGGCTCGACGCTACGTCTTATTTATAGTCCGCAGACTCTCGCGTGCGGAGCTAGGCTCGACGCTATGTCTTATTTAAAGTCCGCAGACTGGTGCGTGCGGAGCTAGGCTCGACGCTACGTCTTATTTATAGTCCGCAGACTCTCGCGTGCGGAGCTAGGCTCGACGCTACGTCTTATTTAAAGTCCGTGGACTGGTGCGTGCGGAGCTGGGCTCGACGCTACGTCTTATTTAAAGTCCGTGGACTGGTGCGTGCGGAGCGAGGCTCGACGCTACGTCTTATTTAAAGTCCATGGACTGGTGCGTGCAGAGCGAGGCTTGACGCTACGTCTTATTTAAAGTCTGTGGACTAGTGCGTGCGGAGCTAGGCTCGACGCTACGTCTTCTTTATAGTCCAGAGACTTGTGCACGCGAGGGCGTCCCCCCGGTGCGTCTTTGGTTTATACTCAGTCCCGCCCTCCCTGGCGACGGCGAGTGCACACGCGAACGTGCGTCTTTGGTTTATACTCAGTCCCGCCCTCCCTGGCGACGGCGAGTGCACACGCGAACGTGCGTCTTTGGTTTATACTCAGTCCCGCCCTCCCTGGCGACGGCGAGTGCACACGCGAACGTGCGTCTTTGGTTTATACTCAGTCCCGCCCTCCCTGGCGACGGCGAGTGCACACGCGAACGTGCGTCTTTGGTTTACGCTGCGGGGACGGGCGCGTTGGCCAAGCCTGTGCGCACCCTCACCGCGTGCTTGCGTGTGACGAAGAAAGATTAGCGCCAAACGGCGATCTGCATTACATCCCCGTTTGCGCGGGTGGGCAACTACAAAGTGTGGATATACTGACCGTTTGCCCTTGGCGCGGCTGCAGCCTCTGGTCACTAGACATCTGCAGGGCCCGCGCAGGCGCCTATGGGTGACCCCGCGGACCTCCGCGCTGTGACGCCGGCTCTAAGAGCGTCGTTGGGCTTCGCGACGTGGGCGCCTGGTGCCTGGCTCGATGCGCCGGGCCATATCCTGGTCGCCTCGGACGGTAATGATGGTCCGGGGACCTGGGATCTTCATGCACAGATAGCCGTGATGTGGTACCGCGCCGAAGGAGTTGAGGATTGGGCGCCCTAGAATGGCATTGTAGGGGTACGGAAGGTCGACCACGTCGAAGGTGGCATCTTCGGTCCGCACATTGTCATCTCGGCCGAAAGAGACTTGAAGGCCGATTTGGCCCAGCGCCCGCAGGGGCTCTCCCCCGAAGCCCTGCAGTGGGATTCCCGAGGGCCCCAGGCGGCTTCGAGGGATCCCCATCTGGTCGAAGGCCGCCGCAAACAATACGTTCGCGGAGCTACCACCGTCCACCAAGGCGCGCCCCACGTCGCATCCCGCGATGGTGACCCGGATGACCAGGGGGTCCTGATGAGGGAAGTCCACACCTTGGGCATCATCGGGTGTGAATGTAACTTCGTGCTGGGCCACTCCGGCGGTGCTTGCGCTGGGTATGCCGCCACGTGATGTAGTCTTCGCGCGTAGGTCTTCTGTTGTCGTGCCGAGGCGAATTCCAGTGCAGAGCCTCCGGATATGACGTTAATGACCCTGCGGTAGGTTGCGTCCGGGGCCTGCAACGACAGGAGGCCCTCCCGAGGCTGCTGTACGTGAGCTTGGATCCGTAAGGCGCCTTCCTGTGGTTGTGTCCCTTGCACCTGTACCTGCATCCCTTGCGCCTGTACCTGCATGGGGGCCTCGTATGGGAATTGGACGTGGGCCACCGCAGGCGGGCGCGCCTCCGGGTTCCTGTCCCTAGCGACGCTGTCGCGGAGCGCTGGGATGGAGGTGCAGGCGCGGGTATCATGGTTGCCGCGGCCGTGGATTATGCACCACAGCCCCTGATGATGGTCGTCGTAATTCCCACGACCCCTATCATCGCGGCCCCTGCCACGGCCGCGCCCCTGACCACGGCGCCCCCGACCGCCTCGGCCCGCTGGAGCACCCTCGTCGGACCCGCCTTCGATGTCAAGGACGTACCGGTTTCGCCTCGACCTCTGCTGGCCGCGCTTGGGCTGATCGGACGACTCCTTATGCGGGTTGTCCCTACGATCGGGCGCGTTTCGGGATGACTCCTGCTTACGTTTTCCCTTCGAAGAACCGCCCTTCGGCGGATCTTCGGCTTTTGCCGAGGCTTCGGCCTGGTTGGTGTCGGAGTCGTCACCTTGCCTGCGCCGCGCGTCTTCCTCCGCCCTGGCATATTCTTCCATCTTGTCGAAGAGATTTGCCACCGTCTTGATTGGCTTTCGCGCGTTGTACTCGGCCATCGGGCCCGGACGAAGGCCCTGTATGGCTGCATTGACGATGGTGGTCTCGTTGACGTCTTTCACTTGACATCGAATTTTGGCGAAGCGTTTGAAGTAGTCCCGGAGCTTCTCCGAAGGTTTTTGCTTCACGGCGAAGAGCTGGTCCGCGTCGACTCGGTCAACGTAGTTTCCTTGGAAGTTGTTGTGAAGGCGGACACGAAGCTGTTCCCACGCGTAGATGGAGCCCGGCTCTATGGTAAAGAACCAAGAGAGCGCCACTCCTTGTAGCGCGAGGGGGAGTCCCTTCGCCTTCGTGGTGTCGTCGCCGCCCGCGGCTTCGATCGCGATTTCGTACACGCGCACGAACTCACGGGGGTCCGTGTCGCCTTTGTACGAGTCGATGGCGCTCGGAAACTTGAAGTCTTCGGGCCATGCCGCCTGCTGCAGCCCCGCCGAAAGCGGGGACTCTGGATCCACGCGCCGCAGCGGCACGCGGCTGGATGCGGGGGCTTCGCGACTGTCTGCCCTTTCCGGCGTGGGCTCGGACGCGACCACTGGCGCGGCCTGCTGACTCCGAGCCTCTTGCATATCTCTGACGGCTCCGCGAAGATCCCCTAGCTCTCGCTGGAATGCATTGAAAGCCGCCAGCAGGGCACTTTCCATCGCCGGTGCAGGCGGGGTCGCCGGTACCCCCGACGGGCGGGTCGGCGCGGGGACGACCGCGTCACGAGGTCCCGAACTGCCGGTCGCTCCGTCGTGGCTACCCCGAACCGCCTGGTCCGCGCCGCCGGTGAGGGTTGCAGTGGGGGCGGCGAGGTCGGCTGTCGTTGCGTCGGCGGGGTCGGTTGTCGCCGCACCCGTGCCGACGTCTTCGACCGCGGGGCCCGTCCCCGCAACGCCGGTGGCGGGGTGGGTCGTCGCGGTGCCAATGACGGGATTGGTTGTCGCGGCGCGAACGTCGACGTCTCTGGCTACCGCGCCTGCATCGGCGCCCGCGTCCACCGCTGCTGATGCCGAAGCCCTGGTACTCATACGACGCTCCGGCCCGGCCGCCTTCTTTCCCTTCGTCGCCGCTGAAGAAGCTTTTTTCGGTGCCATCCTTCTTCTTCGGTCTTCAGGCTTGTCCTCGTCCTCCCCACGGACGGCGCCAACTGTTGTGGCTACAGACCAAACAGAGAGAGATGGTAGTGGAGAGTGATGAAGATAAATGTCATGGCCTGGGTTCTTCCCATGGCTTACTCGTATATATACCTACACATTGAGGAGTGCTTTTACAGTTATACCCTTACATCTGGTTATCCCCTCTAGGGGCAGTTATGTCATTACACATGGCCTATTCTGGGCCTTATAATCTCCTATCAGGCCTGCTGGCTTAGGTGGGGGCCATCCCTACGACAATCGCTGTTGCTCCTGGGGTACTACCACGACCGGTCAGAAGTCAAAGTGATCACAATACGACTTGAGGCTCTATGACCAGTGAACAATTGAAAACCAACATGGTCATAGACCAATGTGATCGAAACGGACATGGTTGAAATTCGACTCAAGTGATCAATGACCAGAAAGTGGTCGAGAACCAATGTGGTCAAAAACCAATATTGTCGAAAGCCAATGTGGTCGAAACTCGACTCAAGGGGTCAACGACCAATGAGTAGTCGAAAACCAACGTGGTTGACAGCCAATGTGGTTAGAATTTGACTTGAGTGGTCAACGGCTAGGGAGTGGTCGGAAATCAATGTGGTCAAAATCAACATGGTCAGAATTCGAATCGACTGGTCAATTACCAGAGGTCGATGACCAGTGAGTGGTTGAAAACTAAAGTGGTCGATGACCAAGGATTGCAGTACTACCGCTACACAGCTTACGGTACTACCGTTGCCATCAGAAGAACTGGATTTTCAGCATGACCGTGAGATCCCAATCCACGTAACTTTTGATTAAAGAACCAAAAGTCGTGAAACTTTGTACACACAATTCTTAGGGTCTCAGGAAGCTATTCCATTCCTGGATCAAAAAATCCACAACTAAGTTGAGACCTTTTTGCAAGTTGAATAAGCACACACCAACCGAGACCTAAAACAAAAATCGTTGATCAGATCTTGCTCATGGATAGAGAATAGCCAAGATGGCTTTGAGCATGTTCCCACATGTCACATCAAGAAAGAACACCAAAGGAATCAAGCCAAAAACTCTCGGATTTAGATAGGGTTGAGAACAGAGAAAAAACCAATTCAAAACAAGAACAAATCAATCATATAGAAGGATAAACAAGAGAATGATTCAAGATTGATGTATTGCCACTTGAGAAAGAGGTGTTACAGCCACTCCATCTTGGAGGATAAAGTGCATACCAGATGCTCCACTCTCAAACCCTAACCCTAAAAGCAAGAGAGCACATAAGAGAGAGGTTGGATGGTTAACAACATGTCTCCATCCCAACCCCCTTTTATAGGTAGGCATCCTATCCACTATTACAATAAGGGAACCCGATAACCTCACACATATGAATTTTACTCTCACAAGTTCACTTATGAACAATTTTCAAAGTACATAAGTGTGCATCCGCTAAATTCTTAGCCTTGATCCAACTAGCTCCACCTTGACCTAAACCGCTCTCCAACGCATCGCCCATGCGCCGCGGTTTTGATCCAAGATGATTTCCAGTACTTTGGTCAAACTACCAAAGTACTCTTCCTTGACCTGGTCATCACCAACCACTGCAAGCAATCGCCATACTTGCCACGTATAGGTGCACCATTAGCTTGCCACGTGTCGCCAAGTCTCTCTCGTGTCGGTTCCACCGAACCATGGCTCACTTGGCCCATGCAAGCCACATGGCGCCATCCCGTCGTTCAAACTTGCCTTCAAAATTTTTCGCCTTTCTCATGCCATGAGGTTAGCCCCGATCATCGTCGATCATTCTGGGCCTCAACTCCTCCATGAGGTTAGCCCCAATCATCGTCGTTGATCATTTTGGGCCTCACCCAACATCCTCGATCATTCTGGGCCTCAACTCCTCCATGGCGTTAGCCTCGATCATCGTCGTTGACCATTGTTGACTCTAAGTGACCCTACACATCCAAAGACAAAGAAATCATTTTCAGGCATAAGTTTTTTATAACTTGACCTATATTAGCATGCATCATACATCCTTATCCAATGACCCAGGTCATCACAACTCGATCCATGACTCAATTCCCCAAAGCCCTATTTTTCTAGAAAGATCGATTGTACCGCACTTAACATGCCAGTACTACCGCACTGCGGTACTACCGTTGTCCAAAGCGGTACTTCCACACTTTCGCTCCTCGTATAA
The DNA here is from genome assembly GCA_017311315.1 of Dendrocalamus latiflorus. NCBI lineage: Eukaryota > Viridiplantae > Streptophyta > Magnoliopsida > Poales > Poaceae > Dendrocalamus > Dendrocalamus latiflorus. The sequence goes on along the minus strand of CM029669.1, from coordinate 11,987,553 downwards.
GACCTCTCTGGAAAAAACGTACTGCAACTCAACCTAGTACTTCCACCAAGTGGTATTACCGCTCCTACAAGTATGGTACTACCGCTCAGCAGCACTACCGTACTTACCGCTATGGTACTTCTGATTTTTCTAGAACTTCCAGAAAACAGTCCAAACCAAATACAATTTTTGCAAAACTATTTTACCACGCCATAAAACTTACAGGTTCATCAGAACACTATCCTAAATCTTCTTATATGTACTTCAATATAAAAGTTCATCGGTGTTTAATTTCCAAAAGTTGAGTCAAGCATTAAAGCAGTGCACTACTAGTGACCAACTGCAAATCCAACACCCAATGAGCTTTAAAAGTTACTACATGGTATTCCCTTCCTTTTGGAAAAACAGGGCAAGGTATACTTACTCCGCTCATTATTGTCCCTTTCTAGGTGACAAAAAAGATGACTTGAGGAGACCACCTGTTCACTCATTAATTAATTACTCGGTGTTGAAATTGCGAGTACGACAGTAACAGCACGGAAAGTGTGTAGAATAAGAATAATCGCGTCCTTTCATAAAACTATTCTCCTAAAATCATCCTGCATTAAAGATTAGGGACTCTCTGCTTTCCCACCAATGCCAATGGTTGATTCGATTGCCTGCTGTGTTGACTTCCAGTTTTTTGCGCCTCTGTTTGTCGCTGACTAATTATTGCCCCTTTGTAATGCAGACCCGTTGCTATTTTACGTGCCGTTTAAGGATCGCCGGCTGCGATTTAGGTTCCATTTTGTTGTGGTCACCGTTCATCTCGGCAGAAACCTGTCTAATCCTAGTAACCTAGTTGCGGTAAGTACTCTTGGATGTGGTTTGCCTTCATTGCAGTGGTTACCCTTCTCATGCGATTGACTATTTACGGTCCTGATGGATTTGGTTCCTATTCTTTGTTTGTGTAATGTTCCTACTCCAGTGTTTAAGATACGTTCGCTCAATTATAGCCGTATTTGTTTTACCCTGATTATTATTACTTCCTTTGTAATGTAGGATCGTTTTGGCCTGATTCATTGGTCTGCGCTACTCTGCTTTCTCCTTTGTAATGTAGGATCGCTTTGGCCTGATTCATCGGTCTGCGCTACTCGTGCTGCCCGTTCTACGTACTGTCTGAAGATCGCCGATTTTATTTTGTTGTGGTCAGCTTCGGTTTCAGCGTGATCCTCATTAACCTTAGTCGTGATAGGTGTGTTTTCGTTACCTGGTACACCGTTTTTATTTGGTGTTGTATTCTCCTTTTTGTTATTACGTTCCCAAATTTGATTATGTCTCCCTTTACTATGACCATATGTGCCTCACTCATACTCCCTCCAGTTTCATAATATCTGTCGTTTTGGACATAATCTCACTTACTAAAGAGGAATTAATTAGCGTGGATATTCCCTATTTTGCCCATATTAAATAACATTGCATGGTAATTTTGAGCACAACTAGCACCTAGGCTGTGTGGTTAGGGCTGCCATCTCAAAGCAGGAGGTTAGGAGTTCGAGTCACGTTGCTTGCATTTTTTTGTGTGATTTTTGTATGGCCCTGTGACTTGCTTGCTTTGCATGGCGCATGCATTATCCAACCAAGTCGCATGCATCTGGCCCGTACGTGCTACAAGTAGTCGCCTAAGGCAGCGTTTTTTTGGTGGGCATCTGGAGTGTTTTTTCACTCGCACCTGTAAGTTTCGTTCGTCCATTTTGCCGCCATGCAACTCTAGAAAACTTCTTTTCACGCGCACTGCTCATGTATTTATACAGCTGTACACCGTGTAGACCTAGCATGCCAGAAGTATTTGCTCCATTTCGGCTTCCATTTTGCTTGTGTCTGCCAGTGCAACAAGCCCACAACATAAGACTTCCCATCAAGCAAGGCTGAATAGAGATGGATCTGAATATGGAGCCACAAGATGATTCTGCTGATGAGATAGAATACGGTATGTTTCTTGTTTATCTGTTGATTTAAGATAGATACAAACATGAATCAATGTCTTCAACTTTTTAGCCGTGCATTTACATGTTACAGTTGATTTCAACTGGAATGCTGGGATTGATTTGAATTTGTAACTCTTTTTTTCTTTGTAAATTTTGCATTCGTTCAACATTCTTTTTGCCATACAACAATTCCTTTCAAACTCATGTTTTTGGCTCACTACTCCTAGATGATAATGCTATGAAAGTTGGGATTGATTTGAACCTAGAACCACCCGTAGAAGAAGCTACTGGTATTCCTAACCCTCTTTGTATTTTGCCAAATCATCTTCATTAATTTTTGCCATTGCTGAAATCTCACTTTGTTTTTCAATTCCCAGGCAAGAAAGATGTGCCAAATACAACACGAAAAGAAATATTTCAAGCTTTATTAGGAAGGAGCACAAATGGAAAACTAAAGCGGCATGTAACCAAGGAGGTCGCTGAGCTGTTCAATGTTCATGTTCGATCTGTTCAACGTATTTGGAAGCAAGGTAAAAGTTATCTTGATCAAGGCATTGTGGTTGATGTTTCTAATAGAAGGTGCAACGCCGGTCGTAAGCGAGTTGAAATAGATTTATCTGCTATAGGTGACATTCCACTTAAGGAACGAACAACACTTGAAGATGTATGTGCTTGGTTACATGTGAGTAAATACAAGCTACTAAAACTGAAACGATTGAAAGATTGGGTGCTTTCCTCTAGTTACTTATGAGCCTGTTAAAAGAAGCAGTGTTAACTGGTCAGCAGGGACAATGGAAGTGAAGCCTATCGCATCTGTTACGAAGGAAGTCACAAGAGCTTTCATGGTCAATAAGGTATTGCCGGCTATTCGAGCTAAGTGGCCACGTGAAGATGTCAATAGACCTATCTATATTCAACAGGATAATGCTCAGCCTCATCTTGAACCAGCAGATGCATTATTTTGTGAAGCTGCTAAGCTAGATGGATTTGATATTCGGCTAATATGTCAACCGGCAAATTCACCGGATTTCAACATCTTAGATTTGGGTTTTTTTCGTGCTATACAATCTATTCAGTATAAGAAGGCTGCAAAGACAGTAGCAAATCTTGTTCCAGCTGTTGAAGAGGTCCTATCTCTTTTCTTTCGTTCATTTATTTTTTATGAAAATTTGCTTGAAGCTAATCTTAATAATTCACACAAAACAGGCCTTTCAGGAGTACTCAGCACAAAAGTCCAACAGAATTTTCTTGACACTTCAACTTGTTATGAAGGAAGCAATGAAAGTAGGAGGAGGAAATAATTTCAAGATTCCACATATGAATAAAGGAACCCTTGAAAGACAGGGTCGTCTTCCTTTGCAAATCAGTTGCGAATCATCGTTGGTACGGGAGGCTATGGCCAAGCTGGCTAAATAGTTTGCCAAGAGAGAAACTACTGCTTTTTCATCGATGGAAAAATGTAATGGATCAATTTGAACTGTGATTACAAGTACTGGTACTGCCAAACAACATCAAATCGACTCTTAGATGAGTACTGCCATCGAAACATCTGCGTTTAACTTGACATACCTTGGCTCTCAATGCTTTCAATCTTGTCGATATCAGGTAGGAGTACTTTGCAGTCGAACTCTTCCAGATCGTAGATCCAAGCCGTGACTGTGTACTCGGTATGGACTACTAAACCATGTAAACCGAAGTTCACACAAATGGAAGATCCTTGTGCATTTAGCACGTCTAGGAATTCAAAAACCCACAGAATCCAGCAGATTTGTACCACTTAGATTTCATCATGCTTGATGAATATGTCGGTAATGCCCAGCCCTTCCATTCAATCTATACAGATAGAGCTCTACTTTTTTACACACATTTTATCTTGAAGATACACAAATTATTATCGCATCAATATTTCTACCTTACTCTTCCTCTATATGCAATACACTTTTTTTACCACTTAAATTCTCATTTATCTTTCCGTAGGGAAATGTTATGGAAAGATTAGTTCCTCAAAAGATGGCTTAACAGATTTACGTCATTATTAAAAGAAGGATCTATTTATGAGATCGAATACTTTGAGGTTCTTGAAGCAAAAGAGACATATAAATCGGTTGATGGTACCACCTTAGCTCATTCTCAAAATACACTAGAGTTAAGGAAATATTATCAGAACTAGACACCTTCCCTGTTTACACCTACAGTGCAGTTTCCTTTTCTATCTTAAATGATCGAATTGGAAAAAATGCTTTGCTATCAGGTGCGTTACTTGCTACTTCAACATAATTAGCTCACCCTCTTTACCCATCTACATTACTTTATTCTTACATTTCTTGTGTTCGTCTTTTAGAGTTTATTAAATACTGTTGTTCTTATAATTGGTGCCTCACCACTCATCCAGACAATAACTAGATTAGGCCCAACATTTAAGCGTAATATCAACATAACTGATGGAAGATACCTACATTTTCTTCAAATGTTGCTCCCATGCATTTTCCTACACTTTACAATGCGTACTAACATCATTATTCTACTAGCTTCAGGAAAATAGCATATCTCACTACCCATCATTTTCTACAGCCAAACAAGAATTATAATATTATGGGGCCACCATGCAGAAGCATTCAACGCAGAAACGCTCCTCACCACCTCTTAGAATACACCAATTATTGCTTTATTTGTTGGCATACTGATTGGCACATACTCAGGTTTATTACAACACTTTTTTACTAATACACATCCAAGCAAATATACATATAACATATCTATGCTACTTTATTCCTTTCTTGTTATGAATTCCTAACGGTTAACAGTACTTTCCTATACATATATAGGTCAACTTGCACTGCAGAGCAGTTCTGCAACAAAGTGGTATATCAATATACCAATACCTGAGATACACGCTCTACGCAACATGTATTCCCTATGATTTATATTTGAACAATCAAGCTTGAGCCATTCATGCAATACTAGTTTTTCTAAATACCTATATTTCTTTTATCTCCACTAACAGTATACTCTGCAGGGTTAGCAATCGTTCACACCAAAGTGAATGGCAAGCACAAAACCATGATCACAACAACCCAATCAGCACAACAGTCCACGAATTGATGGACCTCATACCTAATGAAACTTTAGTACGCAAATTAAACTAATCCCATATATAAGTTTATAGCCTACCTTTACACAAATTGCGTATTAACTACTTCCAAATATGATGCATACAGGGCCAGTGATACAAATTCACTATCCTTATTACAGATTTAGTACCAGCACAGTCATGGTGGTACATATCATGCTCCTCATGCTGGAAAAATTAAACTTTCCAACATGGAGGTGGATACGAACGCCAAAGATGTGGTGACCAAACAGCAAAAGCAAGGTATAACACTCCTTCCAAATTCATACAATTCAAATCATTTTTACCACCTATTACTTACTAGAATAGCTATAATAACTAATGTGTGTGCCATATCATCGAACGGATACAAAATAAATGTGTATGGTACTGACCCTCATAGTGTTGGCCAAGAACCTATTCTTGTGGAATTTATGTTTTTTGGGGACATAGGCCAAGAATTAGTCAGAAGACCTCTCATGCTTTTAGTTGCAACAACTGAAGGACAAGTAGGATACATTCCACCTAAAATTAGAGCAGTCATTGGGCGAAAATATGAAGTTATCGTTCAGACGTCAGAAGGATGCTACAAAGTGACAGTCCAACATTTCATGTGCGATCAATGACAGCTCAAGTAGATTACAGCATACTCTTATTACCTAGCCAACAACAAGCTTCATCATTAGCGCACACTCAAATACAAACCCCTATAGCTCATGAAGAACACCTTCCTTCCATTCCATTGACACCCCCACCTGCTAGTATAATATCTACACATATAGCTACACCTTTAACACCAACAACTGTTACCGCTTTAGAGGTAAGAAAGGTATTTACCATCAACATATTTTTCTTAGATCACTACATACAGCAACCTCTACATACATTGTACTTTTCCCATATATTCCCTTCTGTTTAATCAATTGTATACATATTACAAGATTGTGTCACCAATACGGTCTGAAAAAAGAACACACAACGCCATTATACATGATGAAACTGATCTACCTGCTTGTAAGAGCCCAGATTATACAATCCGGCATCCTCTGTGATTCCACCGCACTATTCCCTGGATCAGTAGATAGTGCTCACATATTACAGTTCTGAATATCAAAGTACATGTCAAGCAGAAGCGTAAATATAATAGTAACTTACTCATGGGCCGATTAGGCCGAAATCAATAAGATGCAGCAGCGGAAACGAAGCACAAAGGTGGAACCCTCAGGACATGCCCACAGGCAGCCAACTGGAGGTTCGCGACCTAGTTTTTGACATCCTCATCTTCTTCGCCATCATGATCCAAAAGTATTGCTGACGCGTAGTGATTTGATTCCTGATTCTGGATTTGTGGGGAAAGCGAATATGAGCACAAACCACCGTGCTCACGAGCCAACACACAGGATGCAATTAAATAGTATGCATGGCTTATCAAATGAGAGGCTCGGGTTATTTTATTTGCCAAAATTCGCTTTTGGTAGAATTATTATTATTAAATCATAGTGTTATTAATTCTACCTAAACTCCACACGGCGATTGCCATAATTGACTTAATCCACCAAAGACACACTTTCCTTACTGATTGCTGTCTAAGACTCCAAACAGCGAGTGACATCATTTAATTATTCCACCGATCATACACTTTCTATACTGATTGCTGTCTAAAACTCCAAACAGCAAGTGACATCATTTAATTAATCCACCGATCATATACTTTCTATATTGATTGCTGTCTAAAACTCCAAACAGCGGATAACATCAATTATACAATCCACCAATCAATTGTTGTCTAAATCTCCGAACAGCTAGTGACATCATTTATCTAATATCATTCAATTAATCCACCAAACACACACTTTCTATATTGAGTGCTGTCTAAAACTCCAAACAGCGAATATCATCAATTATACATTCCACCAATATCTTTTGTATTCCCAAATCTCTAACAACCCATTCCTTTTGTTATTGATTCTCAACCACAATTTGCTCTTCCAATAATCAACCTTATTTTCCATTATCTATCTCTAACTAACACACTAGTATACCTCCACCAACAATATCATTGATCAAGTTTACGATTCGCTAGTATACATCCACTAAGAATATCATTGATCAAATCTATACTCCAATTATCATATCTCCAAATTTCCAACAATTCAATTGACTCATCTAGTAATCGATCAAATCCTATTAATTCCATTATCACCAATACCTTCCAAGAATTTATATTAATTATCAGTGTCATAATCCAGCAAATACCTTTGCACTCCCTAATTCCCCAAAAATCATTTAATTCATCTATCTAGCCTATATATTCATTTAGGCTCCACCAATTTATTTATCCCAGAATCTGCATTATCATTTTCACCTTTATGACTGACATGAATCCACCAACAACTTTATACGGTTAACACAATCAACCATCTACTTTTCTTACGACTCTATCAATTATTCCTGACATTTGACTTGTGAGAAGTATTATCATTATTTAAAATATAATACATATAAATTTCCTGAGACCTAGCAGTTTTGACCAAAACATAATGTGTAAGAGAATGCAATAATAATAGCGATCCAGATTCCATCCACCGTTACATGGCAACTGCACCATATAGCATCTTTCAGCGTTATAGCCGCTTAACTTACCATTGGGACGACACCCAGGACAATTCAAACCAGGGCTTTCCACTGCCCTTCCACTTTTCCATTCCCACCCACAAAGTTTTTTTTTTTTGAAATAAAACTATATCTGGTTAAGTTCCCATGTCTGCCCTTGACCGTGGGCACGGCTATTCGAATAGTTTTAACTCTGCAGAGTTTGCACACTTTACCCACAAGAGACAGTTTACTCATTGCCCCACACGATTCCTTAGTCATGTGGTTGAGCCAACCATCACAATAACCATTCAAAATACCTCGCCCCTTCCATCATCTCACCCTATGGGCCGTTCCCACTTGCGGTGGGTCTCATACGTTGTGCGGGATGTTCTCCTTCTGAACGCCTAGCAGCTAGCTACCCACACTGCTAGCACGCAACAGCAGAACTTCACCATCAAGCCTGCCACCCAGGCCGACACTTGTGGTGTCCCATTCAAGCCTGCCACCCAGGTCGCCACTTGCACTACTTCACTCCTCCACCGATGATGATAACTTCTGGGGTCCGGTAAATCTACTAAGCCAAGTTGTACTTTACAGACTTGTGGTTGCACATGTTTTATACAGGAGGTCCTGACAAGATTCGGTCCTTAGGGTTATCTGGGCGGTTCTACCACAAACCACACTCTCGTGCACCCCTGCACCATACCCCCGAACCATCCGCCCAGATAAATAAGCAATTTGAGATTTTTGGGAGCATAAAATAACCATATCCAACATACTCCAGTCATTACCACCATGACTGGCCCAACCAAACTTTATCATGATTAAAAGTGATGCTTGAGAGTTCCCGCGCCCATGAGTATCTAAGCAACACTAAGCATGGCATATAATTACGGACTTATTTTTGAAAGTTTACTATTATAATTTTGGCTAGGGCGACAAGGTTCACATATCCCAATATTCCAAAGGAGGTATAATATTGATCAAGTTAAATAATGGGCTTATAGCTAGAATCTTAAATTAAGCATGTATTTGCACATAAACTAACGGCATGCAATTTGATAGTTTAAACAAAAGTAATTTGCATAAAATGTAGGTTTAACATGATCAAAGTATTGACTCGCCTGGCGCGGTTTACCGCGGTCTCGAGTTCACTCAAAGCTTTCTCATTTGTCGATCTTGAGCTTCGGGTCCTTATCTTCACCTCGATCTTGATCTCACTTGACCCATTGGATCTTACGGACTCCCACTTCTAATTACGGGCTAAGCAACTGAATTCAAATAAAGGCAAATAACTAAAAAGATCCCAACAATTCCAAGTAAACTCAATTTAGATTTATTATGAGTTAATGGATGATTTGAGGCAAGGTTGATTGGGTGCAGAGGACTGACGAAGTCACACAGGGCTGGGACAAAGTGATGATTGGTAGAAGGAAATTCGATGAAGCAGAGGCTAAGGAGGGCTCGTGATACAGGGATATTGATGGTGTTATTGTTACTTCGGATTTGAGGATGGCTAGGTTTAGCCGGCTATTGAATACCATGGGTTATCCCATTTTATTTAATAACTTCTTTTTATTACTTTTATATTTATCAATGAGGTTCCATGAGCCACGCTAGACCTATGGGTGGATGTAGGACTGTGGTGGGGTGTAGGGTATTGCCTTGTCCAGTGTCAGCTTTTAAGAGTTAGGGCATGAGTTATGTACACGATGTATATGATTTCTGGTTTTCTCAAATTAATTTTATAGCTTATATTATTAGCAATTCGAGATGTGTTATTTTAGGTTGTGCTAATATTACCTTGTTCACTAAAAAGCAAGGTGGTAAAATTATTTTAATTGCCAATAAGATAGGGATTTTAGCAGATACGCCAACATGACTTTTAATTGAAGAGGCTCTTCGGATTAGATATCGTAGATATTTTACGTATATTTTTATTATTATTATAGTCTTGAATTAATATTTAGTCTTTTAGACAATTATTCACACCATATTAATTAATCAAATATGAACCAATCCAATTTTAAATTTTCAAATACTCTCGTTTATATCCTTTAATTAGCCTTGAGTATCATGATATAAGGCTAGTGGCTTAATGTTCAACCATCTAATAGTCAAGGGAATTCTCCTAATTGCTAGGTCATAAAAACAATGGTTTTAGGTTATAACTTTACATCATTTATTAAACCATCTTTTCATGAAAGTATAAGTCTCCACAACATTCCTATTAGGCCTTTAGTTACTAAGGATTTAAATCAAATAATCAAGGCATATTATGTGCTAACATATGATGATTAATCCATGATTAAATGTTTAAGAAGCATTACTTATATACTAAATAAATTTCTGCATTACTAGGGGTTAGTTTCTGATTTTTCATAGATTTTTATTGCTGCTTTCCTAGCTGCAATTGGCTTAAACAACAATCAAAAATTAAAAAACCTATTTATTCTAACACGCTGCAGCCAGGCGGATTCGAACCCAGGTCGGCCCAGTGAGCGCGCACTCTGCTAGCCACTCAGACTCTTGGTGTTACCTGATAGGAAGGGGAAGGAGTAGCACATAAGCTGAGCGGCAGCAGGGGCCCGAAGCAGAGCAGCCGAAGGCGGGGATCGGCGGCGATGTGATCGTGGCGAGGAACGGGATGACCGAACTAGGCACAGGCGGTGCCAACATCGGAGCGGTCGGTATGTGTCGAAGACGGCGAGGACTCGAAGTGGTTGCGAAGCTTGGATGGAAAGGAATGAGGAAGCTTCCTGGAAGATGCAGGAGGGGCGTTTTGGTAAAAGCGCAAAGCTGCATGAGGAAGCGGATTTTGTTTTTGGTTTAGCGGGTAAAGCGAGTGAGAAACCCGTTAAGCAAAGGCTATAAATAGGAGGGGTGTCTCCTGGTGAATGCATGTCTTGTGAGAGGAGTTAGGGTTTTTGGGAGTTTGTTTTGCTTTTCTCATGGGTTGTTAGGGAGTTAGTGGAGAGAGGAGAGGCAGTTTTGCCTTCTGTTACAATTGCGTATGGGGCATAGTTGTGTTCTTGTGAGTTCTTGCTCTCAGTGAGTGCGTCTGGTTCTTTGGCGTGTGCTCTTCTCATTTTGTGAGATCATGTAATGAATCAGCTATAGAACTTGTTATCAATTCAATCATTCATGTCTCTGTTTTCCTCTTTGAGAAGCCTCCTGTGTTGAGATGGTTTGGTTTTGCGCTCTTCTCTGAGTCTTGTTTTTATTTTCTATATTCGGGTGTCTTGTCTCTTGTTTTGCTCTCAGTTCTTCACTGATTCTCATTTGATTGATTGGAATTCTTGATCTTTCTCTTCCCTGCTTTGAAATGGGGATATACTTAAAGGCATCTTGGCAGATTATCACCTGAGAGCAAAAGCTGGAAACAGATATATTTCTTTCTAAAATTTATCTGCAGCAAGTCTTCCTCTGTTTCTAGGGTTTCCTATTCTCATAAGCAGAGGAAGTTTGTGCTTTCGGCTCTTCTTGATTTTGAGGTTATTTTCTTCTCTACCTGATATCTCTCAGCAAAAATGAGCAGTGAATCATATCTATGGGCAACCGGGACTCAGTACCAGCAAGATTGTTTTTATCTTGGTTCTCTCTGTTCAGCCATATTTTTCTGATGAATCTAGACAAAAGTTGTTCAAGCTTGTGTTTCTTTTGTTCTGGGGTCATAGCCCTATGGTGCTTAGAAGCCACATGATCAACATCCAAGAGAATCACGAACTATTTGATGTCTGGGTTCATTTTCTGATCTTCTGTTGGCTTTTTGGGTATTTACTGTTCATCTGTTTTCTCTTGGCTTCGGGAAGTTATTTTCTCTTTTAATTCGTCCTTCTTGACTCAACTCTATCATTTCAGGTTTGTTCTTTCTTCTTGATTGTGTTTTCCTTTTAGAAGTTTCATTTCTTTCTAGCTTTTGGCCTTGATAGTCTCCTTTTTGGTCTGCGCCTAATCAGTTTTTCAGTCTGTGTTTTTGGGCAGTTGGTTCTTTGTCAGTATTTGTTCCCTGATTGAAATCCCATTAGCGGTCAAATTGTTTAACTATTGACAGTCGGACAGGTTTTTGTTCTGCGTTTTAACCGGCAGCAATCTTGTCGATTGGACCGATTTTCGCTGATCAGACCGGCGTTTAAAAAAATCTACAGCTTGTGATTTGGCCAGCTCTTCTCCTGAGTTTTTATGTCGGCTGCCCCTTTTGCGTGTGTAAAACTGTCACTGGTTCCGGTCTGACTAAAGCCCCAACTGCAGCCAGACCGAAAGCTCCCCCGTGGTCTGATCTGTATCTAGACTCTACCAGGCTGCTTTTCTTTTTGTTTCTGCAGCCATTGCCTGAGCGGCTCGAGGCCCAGCTCCGCCTCTGCTCCCAACGTAATGTTTACAGTGCTTATCCCACCTTCTGCTTTAGGACATACCAATATCACTTAGATGTTCAGTGGAACCAAGCCTTTTGTCTGCTAACTATAAATATTTTGTTGTACAGGCTATAACTAGCTATGCTCTACCTACCAACAAACCTACTATTACTAAATACCGCTCTATTAAAACTTACTATGTATTAGTTAATGTAAACTTATTCTACCTCGCCCTGCTATTTAAATGGTTTGCTTTTGTCACCATCTAAAACACCTACCATTTTGCACATAGATGTATGCATTACTTCACTCTTCTTATTTTACTAACAGATTTTTTTCCTCAGCATGTACTACAGCTCCACATCATTCAGACTACAAACAAACCAAATTTAGTCTTCCACTCTTCCTATAGTAGAATGAACTACAACTTGCAACAAAAAAAGATATACAAACATAAAATTATTACATTCATCTACTACGTACAATGTCTTCACCAAATTATATAGACAATTAACGCAATTTGTACTACGAATAAAATAAAAGCTATTCTCTTTCAGATTCTCACAAGCAAACAAACCTAATGTAATCCAATTAAACACATAAAGTTTATAAAAATTAATTATACTCTCTAATCTATGTTTAACAAAACATATACATTACAAAAGCATAGACCACAAATGAACACATCGACCATACCAATACAAAACAAAATATTAACAATTAAACTACAGATATATGTTACTCAAGTGATTATACAAACTGGTCTGCGCGGCGTGTCGCCGTGCATACACACCTAGTGCTTCGCCATTATACCCAGGGGATTCACCCCGGGAAGGCCTCCAAGTCACCTCTTTTGCAAAAAGGCCCTCTAACTTTTCCAAAATCACATACAGGTCCTTGAATTTTGCAAAAAGACCCCATCATGCATTTTTTGCGAAAACACCTTGGCTATTCCAAAATTGCATACAGGTCCTCAATTTTCAGAAAACCCTCCTTTTGCAAGATAAAACCCAGCAATTTTCCTGTTATTATGTATGTGCCCTTATTTTTTGTGAGAAGAAACTTAGCTTTTCGTGGATATACGTGCGGGCCCTCGCTTTGCCATTATACCCAGGGGATTCGCCCCATGGAAGGCCTCCACATCACCTCTTTCACAAAAACACCCTCTAACTTTTCTAAAATAGCGTACAGGTCCTTAAATTTTGCAAAAAGACCCCACCGTGCATTTTATTTGCGGAAAACTCTTCTGCCTTTCCAAAATTATGTACAGATCCTCAATTTTTCAAAAAAAACCCTCCTTTTGCAAGATAAAACCCCATGATTTTCCTGTTATTACGTACGGGCCCTTGTTTTTTTGCAAAAAGAACCTTCGCTTTTTGCAAAAATACATGTGCGCCTTCACTTTCTCATGAAAAGCCCCACAAATTGCCAGCTCTTTTACTTCGGTCCACCTAGTAGTTAGCGCGGTGGCATTTTTTGCAAAAAAAATAGACTTATCATTTATTTGGACAATATTCAATTGCATACTATGAAAATTCACGCTTCATGTTTGACTTTATGGACCAATTCTTATATATGTAATCATGCCAATTGTTACTTATTTTTATACTAGTTAGGTTCTCGTGCGTTGCAACGGAAAAACAAACTTATGACTAAATATTATGTTAAGAGTTATACATTCTTTCTCAAAGGAATAGAAGTTTGATGCTAATTGACTATGTCCATTACAAACAATTGAGAGCATTGTTTGAAATGATGATCAGCAAACTAATTAACTAACAGTGGGGATCAACATGCAAGAAAAGGAGAACATTTCACATATGCATATATATGCTAAAATTTGTGATTCTCAAGCTCCAAATACATATTGGTTGATCTTTTGTTTGTGAGGCATATGAAATGCCTATCAAGGCTACCTGATGCTACTAAAGTTGATGTGTTCACTAGAACAATCAATAACAGGCATGTGGATGTCAAATTTTCTAGGCACAGATTTTATAATCGGTGCAAGAATTTTCCATACAAACTAACAAATAGAACCTAGACATTACTACTAAGAAGCACTATCAAATCCATATGAGACTCTATCAAATCCATTGGACTTCTTAGCAATGAAAGGGCTAAGAATGGCTTCATTGACATATCAATTATAAGCTCTACAAGCATGCCAACCAAATTATAAGCCCAAAGGCTTTACATCAACATGTTAAGTACATAAGAATAATTCAAAGGAGACATGACAAACCATTCACTATCCAGATTGTCTTGTGATGTGATAGTTCTCCATTAACTGAATTTTTGGTAAAAAAGGAAGAATAAAAACACATACGTTTTTGGTGTGGGGTATAAATACTCTATTGTGGCCGATTGGACATAAGTTGCTAGTGCTCTATTCGTCAAAGCTAAGAGTAAACCTTCTCACCTCTTATGTGCATGTGTTGCACTTAGTAAGCTTGGAGAGTAAAATCCATGTGCATGTGTTGCACTTGGTGGTGGATTTTGTATCCATTGAGCTTTGGCACTTGATTTGTTCAAATGAGAATATCTGACTTGTTATTCTTAAGTGTTGCCGACTCCTAAATGGTTTGGAGGCATTGTGGTTCAATGATCTTCTCAAGAAACTTATAGAAGGCCCAACATGTTGTTAGTGTTGGAGCTCACATACTCAGAGTAGGAAAAAGCTACCACTAGTGAAATTAAAATGTTAGGGTTAATTTGTGGAGCTAGTCCAATTTATTTGGGCTTACCTCATTGTGAACTAAAGGAGACCGGTAAGACTTCGAACACCACATTAAAAAGAGATCGTGTCAAGTGTGGTTTGCTTTTTTGTGCTCATTTACATTCTTGCAATTAACATTCTTAGAATTAAATTGTTTGCTTGTCACATTAGGATTGCAAACCTTAACATTGGCTTAGGTTATTGCTACACTTGGTGAAACTAGTTTATTTAGACCTTAATTGTGCAAAACCTTTATGATTTACGCTTTCACATTTATGTAACCTCCTGATTTTCAGAGCCTTTTTGAAGCTTTTAAAATAAAATTCACCATTTGAATTTTTCTGGAATTAATTAAGCTTAAATGAAATTTTTATGAATCAAAAGGATTTAATATGATTAAGTTAAACATTAATATTTGCCAAAAATATTTTATTTGTGTTCCTTGTGTCATAAGGAATTTTCCTGTATTTTCTGGAATTTTTCTGGATTTATTTGCTATTTTCTAGAGCTCAAAAGAATTTATTTGAATTTCTGGAAAAGAAAAAGAAAAGAAAAACTAGACCGGCCGGTGGGCCGAAACCCACCAAGCCGGCCCGGTCCAGCCGCTCTCGGCCCAGCCGCCCGCAGCCGGCCTGCCCTGCCCCTCGCCGCGCGTCGCGCATCCGCCCGTGCCCGCGCCCGCCTTCCTCCGCTGGATGGACGACACGCGTCGCCCATCCGAGCGCCTCCCCGCGCCGCGCCCGCATCCGGGCTGCCCGCTCTCCTGTGCCACTGACAGGTGGGGCCCACCTGTCAGGTGCGTCGTCCCCGAGCGGGACTCTCCTCCCCGTGTCTGGCGCGAACTCGTCGCCGCCTCGCCGTCTTCCGCCCGGACTCGGCGTCCGTGCCGCCTGGGACTCCTTGGGAGCCGGGTATAAAAGGGGCCCGACCCCCGGGGGTTCTCGCCGTCCCGAGCCACCGCCTCCGCCGCCGCTCATCGTCGGAGCCCGCCGCCGCGCGCCGTCGCCGAGCCTCCGTTGACGCCGCCGGCAGCACTCGCCGGTCGCCGCCGTCGTTCGCCGTCTTCACCGCCGCCGGTGAGCCCCGCCGCCGTTCCGGATCCCCACCGGCCAGCCGTCGCCGCCGTCCCGGACCCCCCCGCTGGCCAGCCGCCGCTACCCAAACCCCGCCGCTCGATCGCCGCCGCCGCCGCACCCCGCGCCAGCGACGCCTCGCGCCCCGTGCACACGCACGTCAGCGCTGACGCCAGCCGCACCCGCTGCTTCGCCTTCCCGTGGATCGAGTCCACCGTGCACCGTCCCTCTGACCGGTTGGGCCCATAGGTCAGCCGTACTCCCGTGGACCAAGCCGAGTCAGCCGCCCAGTCAGCATGCCACGCAAGCCCGACCCGTCAGCCCTAGATCCGACGTGTCGAGCCACGTCAGCACCACCTGTCAGCCACGTCAGCCACTGAGCCCACCCATGGCCACGACAGCGTGCCACGTCACCTTGCCTCGTCAGCATGCCACGTCAGCCAGGCTTGCACACGCGTGCTGCCACGTTGTCGCCACGTCAGCCCTAGCCACTTGCGCCAGCAGCCCGTCGCCCGCACTGTTCCGTGCGCCGCGTCCACCGTAGACTCAGTTCTCCGTGCGCCCGGTCCACAGCACAGTGCGATTTTCCAATTTCCCCGATTTTCTTTAGATCCAATTTTCCAAGAGCCCGTTCTCCCTCGTCCTAGCTCCGATTGACCCGATTCTTCTTCCTAAATTCATCTAAAATTGAGCTCCATCTTTTGGTTCTGGTTTTGCAGTTTTTGGAGTTTATTTGAATTTGTTTTGTGTTTCGTTTTGCTTTCTCTCTCGTTAGATCACGTGTTCGAGGGAGCGGAAGTTGGATTTGAAGATCAAGAGCCCTCAGCTGAGCAAGGCCAAGGCAAGTCGTGTCCTTTGATCATGTTGAACCCAGTTTTCAAATCTATTATGTATTATATTGCTTTAAATTATCATGCATTGCTACTTTATTATAAAACCCTTGCATTGGTAGTTAATGACCTAATTGATTATTCCTCCTTGATAATTTGAGTGCCCTGATTCCATTGTCACCATAGAATGGGAAATTACTTAGTGATGCAATATTAGTTGTCACATGGGTTGTGCGTTTAATTGCTTAGCCATGCTTATCACTAGTACGTTGGGTTTATCATCACATGTGGTTAATTAATCTTGACTTAATGATATACTTGAATGTGGTGGTTAACCACGGTTATAAAACTTGTTGCCATGGCATGGGTAGTGTCATTGGTGTTGGTTATACAAAATTGGTTTTCACTTGGGCGATTGATCGTGCAGTAAAGGGGGTGCGAGAGGCACATGGGATGTGGATGTTTCGCCTGAGTAAATTCTTAAGGACTTAACTTTGTGCGCCATTGATCTGAGTCTTACCATGCAAACCACATGTCTAGTATGGGATAGACCTGGCATAATAATTTGTGAAGTCTCCACTTTAGTTTTACTACTGATGTTGTGTGGCGCAAGAGGGGGCAATTATCGACTAGGGGGGTACCCTACTCGACGGCGAATCCTTAGCGAGTAGAATCGGGTGGAGATGGATCATTGTAAAAGCCTTGTTGTGATTATCTTTAACGTGAGGATTATCACATCGTGTGGGTACAGTTGTGCAACCTCTGCAGAGTGTAAAACTATTCGAATAGCCGTGTCCTCGGTCATGGACAATGCTCGGTGATTTCACATGAGGGGTAGAGTTTTCATAAAAACCTGGTTGGGTTAAGTTGGGAAGTGAATGGTTAGTTCACGGGTGTTCATTTCATGGATCTTGATTCATGGTGGATTCCTTGGGTGAATGGTCAGTTCACTTGTGGTTGGTCTCAATTCCTTTGGTTACTTATTTATTATCATTTACAAAGCTTGCTTTTCAATCTACTTATTGTATTTACTTTAAATTGTTGCTTTCTGCAAAATTAACCTTTCAGCCATCCATTGCTAAGCCTTGCATACTATATTGCATCCTTGTTACAAACGACTTGCTGAGTACTCTATGTACTCACGGCTTTATGCCCCTGTTGCTCAGTTGAGGAGGAGTAGAATCACCAGCAGGACGTTCCAGAAGGAGAGTACTTCGACGTCTTCGCGGATTAGGCTTCGTTCTCCACTCGATAGCCTGTGGGCGTGTCGATTGGCTGCTGCGCTTTCTTTTGGATTTCTGCTGCTAGTTTTTGTTAAGCCCTTCGGGCTAGTCTATTGTAAGCTTGACCATAAGGTCGTACTCTGATGATTATTAATAATATTTGAGTCTTTTCTTAGTGAATCGTGATATGTTCGATATTTCATCTTTGTTTTTACTGTGTGCACTAGCGTGATCCTGGACTAGTGCAGAATACACAGGAGAGTCCGGATTTGCATATTCGGGTCTCTACAATTTACAACCTAGTTTTGGTCAAAGAGTTTAAAAGTGCCTGTTCAACCCCCCTCCCCCTCTAGACGGCCTCCTCGACCTTATAAGTGGTATCAGAACTTGGTTTCTTATTTTATTAGGCTTCACCGCCTAAAGAGAAAAGGATAGCGACCATAGAGGTTGTGCACCCTGGTAGGGTTCCACACTTTGCTAGCACAAATTATGCTTATTGAAAGTTTAGAATGTCTACATTCTTAAGGCCATGCATCTGCACATATGGAGAATTGTTGATGAGGGTTTTGCTACTCCTATTGATCTGCAATATCCCACTCAAAGGGAAGAACAAATCTCACAACTCAATGCTCAGAATTAAATGCACTGTTTAGTGCCTTGAAAGTGGATGAGTTAAATAAGACGAGCAATCTTGAAAATGCTCATGATGTTTGGACAACCCTTATGAAAATTCATGAGGGAACATTCTTGGTCAAAGAAGCTAAATTGTATAGATTGAGAATCAAATATGAGAACTTTACTATATTGCCTCATGAGAGCATCATTGAGATATATTCTAAGTTGAACAATATAGTAAATGAGCTCAAGGCTTATCTTGTAATCTTACCAATCTTGGTATTGTGCATAAGATGCTTAGGGCTCTACTGGACAAGTATGAAACTTTGATGACACTATTCCTCAACTCCTTTGATTTGCTAAAAATGACTCCTACTGCTCTTTTGGGTAACCTCATTACCATTGAGTTGTACAAAAACGGAGATCAAGGAGATAGTCACATCATCAATCAAAAGAATTCATGCATTCAAAGCTAAACATTAGTCATGTGATGATGAAGTTGAGTGCCAAAATAAGGAAGATGAAGACACTGGTAAACAAATGGCCACTCTCTTGAGGAAAAAGGAGAAAATCATTAAAAGGCATGGCACACAAGGTAATGGCTCGACAAGAAGAATCTCGTCCTCCAAGACAAAGTACTACAAGGCTATTAGGTGCTATGAATGTCAAGAAAAGGGATACCTTGCCTCAGATTGTCCAAACAAGGAGGATAATGAGTATAAGTCATCATCAAGAAAAAATAAAGATGGCAAGAGTAGAATTTTGCCGTGATAGCCATCAAGGATGATCCATCAACCACCTCAAATGCAAATGAGGCTCCATCACTCTATGACATGTTCGTATGCTTCATGACAAAAGGTAACAATGAGGTAAATGATGACGAGCTCACTTGTGATAAGCTGATGGATATCCTTGAGGAGCTTAATGAGTATTTTGGGAAAGAGAAGACCAAGTTTAAGGTTTTGAAGAAAGAATTTATCTCTCTTCAAAATAATTATAATGTGGTAAAATAAGGGCATGAATCTCTTCTCCTTAAGGATCTCATTAAGTCTAAGGTGGATATAGGTATTACAAATGATTTACTAGATAATATGCCATGCATAACTCCTAGCCAGTGCATTTTATCTAATGTTACCATATCCACCTCTTGCACTAATGTAATTGATATGCCTTGTCACTCTAAATTAGATATTTTTATTTTTTTTCTCTGTCTTGTGAGACTAACCTTATAGAGAAAAATGAAGAGCTCAAGGCCCAATTCAAGAAATTAAAAATGACTTGAAAAAGTGCTATAAAGAGAATGCCTCCCTTGATGATATTTTATGCAAGCAACAAAGGTTTAATGACAAGAGAAGAATTGGCTTTGCTCCCAAGAAGAAGAAAAATAATAAGTCAAGACACAATGTAAGAGATTCAAAGAACATCAAGTGTCTTGGATGCAATAAGAATGGTAACTTTATCTCGGTGTGTCCAACCAAGTGGATGTAGATCATCAAGAAAGAGGTAAGCTGACATGAGCAAGATAATAAAATAAGAAGGGGGAGTAAAAAATCCAACTTACTATGATTGCCAAGAAAAGGGACATATTGATAAAAAGTGTTCTATGGGTAAAACTCCTAAGCCTATCATATATAATGATTATTATTTGCTTAGGAATACTAGAAATGGCAAGGTACTTGTTAGATGTGTTAGCTCACCTAATACCATTGCTAGGGCTATTTGGGTGCCTAAATCTATTATGACTAACATCTTTAGACACAACCAAGTTTGGGTATCAAACAGTGCTTGATCGCTTAATAGGTATTTGGAGAGGCATTGGAAATTTAGCTCATTCGTGAAGAGATGGACTCCACCATGTGCAAAAATATAGCAAACTATGAGGATGATTTTGTCACATCAAGTACCAATGCTATTTTGATAACGAGTATCTAAACTGAAGTATCTAGCTCCTAGCCTTGCATAGGTTGTATTGCATGATAATCTTTTCAAAAATTATGTTCTTGCTCTTATTCAAAGAATTCATTATTGCAATCTTGAGCAAGATGGGTGTGTGGCACATTAAGGGGGAGTGCTAAATCATAATCATGTATATCATATTCCTGAATGTGTCCAAATTAACTAAGTACTAGTATTGATTTTCAAAATTAGGCCATTTTAGCCAAAAGTCAAAATTTTTGAAATTAATAGTATATCCTTGAAAAAATAGTTTTAAAATGTATAAAAATTTATTGCAAAGTTTGGTTTTAGAAAAACTAATTTCAAGTAAAAATTAGTTTTTAACCCAAAACTAGCTATAAAGTATCATCTTTTGGCTTTAAACTAAAAATTGACCAAAATCAATTCTAAAAGGAATTTGAAAAGGTGTTCAATAACAAAATCCTAGATTTGAATATTCTAAATAATTTTGGTATTCAAATATTTTTGAAAAGGCCAACCAATCAAAAGTTATTTAGTTTTGAAACTCATCTAAAAACCTCACTTGACCTAAGTGGTCACAATCTAACACTTAAGTGAGTTTTATCTCTTAAGCCAAAAAATTGACATATATTGGTTCATAAAGGCATTTCAAACTCATGTATGCAAATGGTTGTTAAAAATACCTCACATACTCAATTTGATAATCTTGAAGAAATTTCTTGAAAATGAGTTTGTTTTGCAAAGTAAAAGCTATTTTGGTAAAAAAACTAATTTCAAAATAATTTGTGTGGCGTATTCTTATATGGAAATGCTCCAAATATGTTTTACGTTGCTTGTGTGAGGATTTGGAGCAAGTAAAACACATTTTTTCTCCTCCTTTCCTCTCAGATCGGCTGCCAGGCTCTATTCCCTTGCGCCTGTATGAGTAGAGCTGCATACAAGTCTAACCAGGGATGTTTAGTGGTCTGACTGCAATTGTGTGCTGGTCAAGCTGGGCTTCGCCATCCCCTTTTCTTGCCTAAATCATTCTCTATCTTCAACCCTTCAGTCAAATAGCCAAAGCCCAAGTCCTCTCATCTCTCCAGTCGCCCTCACTTCCTCTAGGCACCGTTTGTCTCTCTCGGTTGCCATTTTTCTCTCTGAGGGTCTCCAAAGGTTCTTCTCCACCCCCTTTCTCTTTCCCTCCAGTGACTTTTTTGTTTGAGTCCATATCCTCTCAATGTTATGAAACCCTCGGTAGAGGTACATCCAAATCTATCCAACTTCTTTGGTGCTCATCTTTGAGTTTCCACCCCTCTCATCCTAGTCCGGTAATCACTCATTCCTATTCTTGCATTGCCTTTATTTTAATTTTCTCCAAATTTCTTTGGATTGATGTGAATGTCCTCAATTCCTTCAAATCGAAGGAAAGATTTTTGTTGAGCAAGTAGATAGAGGATAGATCAACGATATTCAAATGTGCAAATACCTTTATTTTGTTGGTTGTTGCAAATCAAGGTTGCTCCTGTCATGCCTAGTCTGACCAGCACTAGCCGTGCATAGAGGTGGCCAAATGGGCCACACCTGCCTGGCCAGCCCAAAGCACGCTACTATTGGCCTAGCCCAACCACAGCATAGCCCACCACCAAATTGTGTTAGGCCGTGCTAGGGCCGCCACCCCAGCTCGGCACGGCCCAGGCACGATCTAGCCTAGCATGGCCCGTTGGCCCAGTCATTTTTAATATATTATATATTTTTATTTTATATTTTTTGAATTTTATATAATTAATTTTATAAGTATAAATACTTTTATTTAGTGTTTTTTTAATTTTTATATATATTCTAGGATTTTCTTACATTTTTTAAATTTTTCATGGCAAATGGGCTAGACGGGCCTCCTTGGCCCATCGGGCTGAACGGGCCTGGACCGACACGGCACAGCCCATAAGCTCTCTAAAATGTGCCTGGGTCTATGGCTCAGCACACAGGCCAACATGGCATGGCCCATTTAGGCTAACAGGCTAAGTGGGCCATGCCTAACAAGCCTGTGCCATGCCGAGCCGTGACACCCATTTGGCCACCACTAGCCATGCAGACTGACCACCATCTGGTCTGACCAACATGCCTCCATCGGTTGACCGGCCCTAACAGAAAGAGTAGAAGGTTTAAACACTTGTTTTCTTGATTATACTGAGTATTCCTTGATTAATCCTTGTGTCCCCTCTTGACAGTAATCATGCCTAGAACTCATGGAGCCTCTAGCTCTCATGTCCATGGCATAAGACCCATGGTTCAGAAGGAAGAACATGAAAATGACTACAATGGAAATAGTGATGAGGAACAAAAAGAAGAACAAGAAGTTGTTCCTGCTTATACTAATGTATCAACTATGAGCAGTGAAGAATATGTCATCTTGAGGCATGCAAATTAATTTCAATATCGCTGAAATGCATCAAAGAGGCTATTTCACACAAAATTTCAACAAGATGTGTATCACCACGTGTATGAGAAGAAGTTTGCAAATCACATATTCATGGCATGGGGTTATTTAAATCAAAATCCACTCTACAATGGACTTTACTTTCTTCTCCATCGTGTGGACTTGGAGAATTTTGTGACTAAAAGGTGTGACTTCTATTCAAAGGCCATCAGGTAATTTTATGCCACTGTTTATGTGTCTTCGAAGTTTGATCAACTTATTTGGATGACAGGAGACATCTGACTTGAAACCACAAAAGAAGAGTTCCAAAATGCTTTGGGCATTCGTGATTCAAGTGGTACAATAGTGCATCTTGGAGATCCAATTTCTCTCACTCAGGTTGATGAATTTTATGATTAAGCCCATCGCTTTGCGTGTGGAAGAGTATCCAGTCTCCTTCCCATCCCTAGTATCATCAATAGAATCATGAGAGCAACTTTGTTTCCAAGAAGTGGTAACAATGATGAGATTCATGACCGAGCTTGAAATGTAATCAAGTATATTATGGATTGTGCCAAGTTTGATGTTGTGGACTCGATGATAAGAGAAATAGCAATATCTAAGGGGATAAAGGAAAGAGTCTTTACTTTGCTCCATACATCATGATGCTAATCAAGGACAAAGTCCAGTTTAATGTTAGCTGTGACTTAGAGCATAAGGATATCAACCTAGAGATGCTCCTCAAGTGCCTCCACCACAGCCTCAAGAGCATTTTGAGCATGTTGAGCATAAAGGGAAGCAAGCACCACAGCCTATACAATAGCAAGAACAACATGTCTTTACTAATGCCTTCATGAATGAAATGCAATAGAATCTTGGACATCTCTCCACTGTTCTTGATAGGGTGGATTCAAGAGTTGAGGCCATGGGAAAGACTCAACATGAGGCAATCATTGCTCCAGCAAGATTGAATTATAGAGTTGATGTGGCTGAGCATCAAGTGATTTGCTATGGAAGTCATTTGAGTCATGTTGAGCGACAGTATCCTCCTCCAGTTTATGAGCACCGTTGTCGTGGTTGTTCCTCCTCTAGTGCTCCTTCTTCTCATGATTTCTTCACTGAGTGGTTTGGCTCTTATCATCCTTCCAACTCCTGGATGGTTTGGCTCTTTCTTTTTGGTTCTTGATGCCAAACGGGGAAATGAAAAGGAGAACGAAAAGATGAGAAGGAAAGAAGGAAGGTGATCTATCTATTGTGTTTCTATGTAATAGCTTGTGAGGATAAGCTTCTACGCATTCTTGTAATATTTGTTGCAAGCTTATTGAACCTCCTTCCTATAGCTTTGTGTTAATGTTACGGATTTGGATATATTTTGAACAACTATGGATGTTCATGTGTTTATGTGGACCGTTTTGGTTTATTTGTGATCATCGTCTAAAATATATTATTCCCTTTTGGATCCTTCTTGTGTAGATGCATGCATACTTATGCTATTATTGATTATATATTATTGTCATGCTTTCATGGATCCAAAATATAGAGAAAACTCCACTCAAAGTTTCCAAAATCCATATGTGTGCATGAATTTCCTTCAAATCCTTATGCACATATTTAGGTGGGGGTTTTTTTCTCTATATCTTGTAGATTTGCTTAGCATTATCTTCAAAATTCATCTTGCTTCCACTAAAATGAATCAAATGCTTCCAAAGTTTATTCTAAAATATACAATTGTTGTGACATGATGTATACTTAAAAATTAATCTGTTATCTCATTATTTGTTTAGATTGTCAACAATTACGAAAAAGGGGGAATTGAACAATTTAGACTCATCATTAAAGTTAATGGTATATTTTAGTAATTAATGACAATCATATTGTGGTACTAATATTTTTTTTGAGTTGAATGAATAGGTTATGTCTCATGATGATGAAGACTTTGGATGGTTTCATGTGTTGATTGTCATTTAGTCAAGCAAAGGATATCATATGTTGATGATTAAGGTCAAAGACCCGGACTTGGAGAGAAGATGTTCATCATCAATCTTCGAGAGGATGTGTAAGGCAAGGGTATAATAAGTATAGACTAAGAATGTGTTTCTTAGTTGTTTGCCAGTCTTGGTATTTAGTGAAAGATCGAGTTGCTACTATAAGTTGTCGTACTATTAAGAGGGGATGGCTCATTTAGTTTGCTCTAGCTCTCCGTGTCATGATGCTATCATTTGCAAATATGTTTGGCAAATAGTTGAAACTTATGTGCAATCCTTGTAACATGTGACTTAAGTTTGTTTAACACCCCAATTTTGTTGCAAATTAAAAAAATTTAAATGAAAATCGAAATGAGGATCTCTTTAAGTTTTGGATGAAATTTGGAATTCATTTGTAACTCAAGTTCAAATTGAGTTCAAATTCAAAGCAAAAAAGGAAATGCAAATCAAAAATCAAAATTTTAGCTTGGGCTGGCCCAACCCTTTTTTCCTTCCTCTCTCCTTTCCTCGGCTCATTGCCCCACTGGCCCGCTTCCCTTTTCCCTTTCTTTCCTCCCCTCCTGGCCCAACCCACTCGCCCGGCCTACTTCTCCCTCCCTTCTCTTCTCTCGCTCACCGCCCGCCTTCACTAACCACGTAACCGACCACCCCCATACACCCCGTGTCTCACTCGCATCAGCATCACTGCTTCACCACCTGCCTGTAACATCCTGATTTTCAGAGCCTTTTTGAAGCTTTTTAAAATAAAATTCACCATTTGAATTTTTCTGGAATTAATTAAAGCTTAATTGGAATTTTATTAAATTGAAAGGATTTAATATGATTAAGTTAAACATTAACATTTGCCAAAGTTATTTTATTTGAGTTCCTTGAGCCTCAAGGAATTTTTCTGAAATTTTATTGGATTTTTTCTGGATTTATTTGCTATTTTCTAGAGCTCAAAAGAATTTATTTGAATTTCTGGAAAAGAAAAAGAAAAGAAAAAGAAAATCCAACCGGCCGGTGGGCCGCAGCCCACCCAGCCAGCCGGCCCAGCCAGCCCGTCCCGCAGCCGGCCCAGCCTGCCCCGCCCGCCCCACACGTCGCGCATCCGCGCTCGCGCCCGCGCCCGCTCTCCTCCGTGCGATGGCCGCCACGCGGCCGCCATCCGCCCGCTCTCCGCGTCCGCGCGCGCCCGCTGGATGGTGGCCACGCGTCGCCTATCCAGGGAGGTGGTTTCGCCCGCGCTCGATCGTAGCCGCCGCTCTCTCCCCGTGCCACTGACAGGTGGGGCCCACCTGTCAGGCGTATCGTCCCCGGCCGGGACTCCCGTCTCCGTGTCCGGCACAACTCCGCCGCCGCCTCGCCGTCTCCGCCCAGGACACCTCCGCCGTCTTCCATCCGGACACCTCGGCGTCCGTGTATTTAAGGGGGCCGACCCCCGGGCTTCTCCCTCATCCCGCAGCCGCCGCCTCCGCCGCCGCTCTCCGCCGCCGACGACCATGCGCCGCGCCGTAGTCGCCGTCGCCCGTGTGCGTTCGCCGCCGGTGCCGTGCTCTGTCGCCTCCGCCGCCGTCCCCATCGTCGCCGGTGAGTCGCCGACGCCCCGTTGCCGCCTCCAGTCGCCGCCGCCGGTGAGCCCCGCCGGCCATGCCGCCGCCGCCGACCATGCCCGCCGGCCAGACCCCGCCGCCTGAACCCCGTCGGCCGCTCCACCCCGCGTCCCCTCGGTCCCCGCACCGCCGCGTCAGCGCTGACGCCAGCATCCGCGCCCCTTCACCTTCCCGCGCACCGAGTCCGCCGTGCACCGAGTCTCTGGCAAGCCGGGCCCACCCGTCAGCCGAGCCCCGTAGACCCGTGCGCCATGAGCCACGTCACCCTGCCCAGTCAGCAAGCCACGCAAGCCGACCCGTCAACCCTAGATCCGACGTGGCATGCCACGTCAGCAGCCGAGCCGTCCCAGGTGCCACGTCATCTGCCACGTCAGCATGACACGTCACCCTGCTTAGTCAGCCGCCACGTCAGCTCGGGCGCACACGTGTCCTGCCACGTGGCCGCCACGTCAGCTCCGCCGCCTGCGCCAGCAGCCCAGTCAGCCGCACTGTTTCGTGAGCCGAGCCCACCGTAGACCCATCTCACCATGCGCCCGGTCTACAGCACAGTGCACTTTTCCAATTTCCCGATTTTTTGTAGATTTATTTTTCCAGAGCCTCGTTCTCCCTCGTCCTAGCTCCGATTGACCCGATTCTTTTTCCTAAATTAATCTAAAATTGAGCTCTACCTTTTGGTTTAGGTTTGAAAGTTTTTAGAGTTCATTTGAATTTTATTTGATCTTGTTTTGTGTTTTCGTTCCGTTTTCTCTCTCGTTAGATCACGTTTTCGAAGGAGCCGAAGCAGGGTTTGAAGATCAAGATCCGTCAACTGAGCAAGGCCAAGGCAAGTCGTGTCCTTTGATCATGTTGAACCCAGTTTGCAATCTATTATTTAATCATTTTGTTTTAAATTATCTTGCATTGCTATTTTTATTCAAACCCTTGTATTGGTAGTTATCGTCCCAATTGGTTATTTCCCTCCATGATATTTTGGAATACCTTGATGCCATTGTCACCTTAGGTTGGGAATTTAATTAGTGGTGCTATGTTATTTGTCACATTGGGTTGGTACGATTAGAATGCTTAGCCTTGCTTATTTTGCGAAAGGTTTCATCATCACATGTGGTTGATTAATTTGACTTAATGATATATTGAATCGTGGTTGGTGCCACTGTTATAAAATTTGTGCCGTGACGTTGGTGCGTCATTGGCGGTGGTTATACAAAATTGGTTTCTACTCGGGCGAGTGATCGTGCAGTAAAGGGGGAAGTGTTGGAGCACTTCGAGGGATGTGGTAGTCTCGCCCGAGAACACTTAAGGACTTAACTTTGTGCGCCATTGATCTGAGTCTTACCGTGCAAACCACATGTCTGGTATGGGACAGACCTGGCTGATTAATTTGTGATGTTTCAATTCTGGTTCCGCCATTGGGATGTCAGTGGGTGTCGTATACATTCCACGGGGCGCAAGGGGGGGTGTGATGCGAAACCCTAGCGGGCGGGATTGGGTTGGAATTGAACATTGTAAAGGCCTTGTTGTGATTACCTTAAGCTGAGGCTAATCACATCGTGTGGGTGCAGTTGTGCAACCTCTGCAGAGTGTAAAACTATTCGAATAGCCGCGTCCTCGGTCATGGACAATGCTCGGTGATTTCACACGAGGCCTGGACTAGTGCAGAATACACAGGAGAGTCCGGATTTGTATATTCGAATCTCGACACTGCCGCATTAACTCATCACAATACCGCGCGCCACACTGACACATCATCGCATTGCCTTGACTGCCCACGACGATGACAGACCATGAGAGCGCCCCGCCATGCCCAAGAGGAAAAGAGAGAGGAAGGGAGTAAAAAGGGTTGGCCAGCCCAAGCTGGATTTTTTATTTTTGGTTTGTATTTCCTTTTTGCTTTGAATTTGAATTCTGATTTTGGTTTTGAATTTGAGTTACAATTGAATTCCAGTTTTCATCCAAAATTTAACGAGATGCTCATTTCGATTTTCATTTCAAAAAGTTTTAATTTGCAACAAAATTGAGGTGTTACAGATGTCAAGGCAAACATGACGAGCTAGAGGCATTGAACAATGAGGCTGGAAGAATGATGCAGCGGCGACAAGGTCGAGCGGTGGCGGTCGCTTGCTTCAACGTCTGCGGCGATGGCAATGGCATCGGGTTCGATGTTGAGGCGACGGCGTCGGGATGAGGCTGAGGGGTGGCAATGGTGGCAAGGCGAGGACTCCTTCTCTTCCCCTGCACCGCTGCCGCCTCCCCTTCCCCTGTGCCGCCGCCTCCTGGCCCAGCCACGGCTCATGTAAGCTATGCTGAGCTCTTGCATCTCTATAGCTGCTGGGCATCTCCAATCAATAAGCCTTGCTGGGTCATCGAGCTACTGAGGTCCACCTCTCTTCCTCTAAAGTATTCTTTTTAGGAATTTTGGTTAAAGTGTTCTGCGATTGCTAAATTCGGCTAGGATTCCAGTACTCCTTAACGTTTACACATGGATTTGGATCATGGTATTATACTGATGACCGTCGTGTCCTCATCCAGTGTATCCACCTCCTAATCTTCTGCCGCTGCCTGCAGGCACGTCGCCGGTCACTGTGCACGCGGGTGGTACTCTAGCTCTTCAGTCTCTCTCTGAAGTAATGCAACTCGGGTACTCTAGCTCTACTTCTCTCAGCTCTATTGCGTTTTCATTTTCCAGTGCCCTCCTTATTTTCGAGAAAATGCCTAACCAGTATCATTTGACATGTTTGTATATGTTTTTTTTTATTTTGCTTGTTGCCTGCCACTTGGAACCCCGATTTGGACCCATCGCCTATCCAATACCAGACAGTGTTCAAGATCTGTTGGGTGGCTGGGTACAGATGTTCCCCTGTAAAGAATCGACCTTTAGTCATTGTGGGAGTTTCTGATGTTTTCTGGACGTTATGGAAAACACGCAATAAGGCTTGTTTTGAACATTGTCTACCTGATGACCCAACTACTTTGATCTATAATGTTTGTTTGCTAATGCTATTGGCTCGATTGTTGGTCTATTTTGCAGAGAAAGGAAAAGTGTGCTGCGGGTAGGAGCGGACAGGATCAGACGAGTGGCGAGAGAAGCCTTCAGGAGAGCTCGGGGATGGGCGCCGGTTGCGCGAAGATTGCAATGAAGATGTCTATCGGAATGCACGAAGCTGGCCGTAGGAAAAGCAGGAAATGCTAGTTATCCTGTTTTAGAGGGGGTGCTGCAGTTTATCTTTGTGCTGCAAGCAATGATGCTGTAATATGTACTTCGTTCTCTGCTCCTGATGGAGTATTCCTGAATAGCTTATGTCCGTAGAGCTGGTTTAGCCTACGCTTGGAACTAGTAGTATGAAGTCTTATATTGCTGTAATGAACTCTGTAGCATTCTGGTTTTCGTAATGAAGCTGGCGTAGGGTTCTGCCCTCTTCTGTTTCCAAAAAAAATCCAATACCTTAATCATGTAGAAGCTCTAAGTTACCTTCAGGCGACAGCATCCGCAATGAGTGGGAGGAATTATGCTCGACTAGCTCAGCTTGGGCCCGCGGATGACGCGGTGCTGTGTAAAAGTGAGGATTTGTGGAATTTTGATCTTTTTTATGGTTTTGCGGTTTGGATTAATAAATAAGAATTGTATTTTTAGTTTTCCACGTTTAACTGAACGGTTACTGTAAAAAAAATGGACGTGCATCTCTCTGTGTAACATCACGTTATGTGATCCTAGATTTATCTCCTTACTATCGATTAATACAGAAAAAATGGGAAAAGAAAAGAAGGTACTACACATTAACCACAACTTACCATATAAACCATCACTCGTAGTACATGCAGGGACAGATCCAAATACCCACAACCTTACTACTACCAATTTACCATTCGCAGAAGGCCAGGACAGCATTAAGTACAGTGAGATGAGAGTCCCAAGAACCGGACCTGCAGGGAGGCGAGCTGCCGCTTGAGCGACTCAAGCGCGTCGTTGATGCCGAGCAGGCTCTCCACTTCCTCCTCCTCCTCCTCGCCGACATCTTCCTCCTCCCCGGCGCCCAGCCGCTTCACCTCCTCGAGCGGCGAGGCAGGCGGAAATCTTAGAGCGGATGTCGAAGGCGTGGGCGGAAATCTTGTAACTTCTTGATGGAAGTTTCATCAGTCGACGGCGAAGTCGTTGAGGAGAACACCTAGCCTCACGCGAAATTACTCTTTTACCCATTTCGCTAACACCATCCCTGTGCACCACTCACAAATATTGGAGGTGTCAAAGCTATCATAACCATTGGATGAGCTTCATTGAACGGTTGAGAACCAACAAAGTGTATTGAACCGGAACTCTTGTAGTGATACCATCATCCTTCCGTTGGGCACAATGCTCTTTGTACTGCCTTTCGCTTGCAGGTATCTTCCAACTCATTTCTTGCTTCTTCTGACACAATTAAGACTCTACCAAGAATTGAATATGTCTGATCAATATAGGAGAGTAGAATTGTAAGATCATATTACTATAATTGAGATTCTGACAACCATAGCCGCAACATCTACATGTGACAAACATCGTAATATCTTACTATGTATAGCTTGTGGGAACAAACTATTTTAGCACTAATAAGTTCCTGTCACAGTGAAAGACTTACATGGAGTTGGGGTCTACATTAAAAAAATTTTGTTAAGCACAGTTTAGACCCTGATTAGAACGAGGGAAGTTTTACCTGTTGGAAATTGAACCATTTCATGTTCCTATATTACGAACGGGGCCTATGTGTCTAAGGCTAAGCTGGGAGGGAGGCCAGGCTAGGGGTGGCAACAAGCCGAGCCGAGCCGCTCGGCTCGGCTCGTGAAAGCTTGGTGGAATCTAGGCTCGGTTCGGCTCGGCTTGGTTAGGGTATCAAGCTTTTTTGTGAGCTCGGTTCGGCTCGTGATGCGGCTCGAGCCAGCTCGAGCGGGCTCGCGAGCCAACAACCACCGAGGGGAACCGACGGCAAGAAGACGAAGGCACGGCAACCACCGAGTCATCGCCAGGCGACCACCCCACCGCAAGCAAGCGACCACCACCAGACCCAAACCCTAACCCTTCTCGCAATCACCAGTAAAGGTAAACCCCACAAATCACCATCCATGTACTGCATTCATCCATTATAGCCAACATTGAACTAGAAACCATAAGCATCCATCCTCAGCAGAACACATGGAACCAATCAACCAATCCAAGCATATCACCAGAGGTAGAAGAGGGGAGAAGAGGCTTACCGAATACCGACGAGGACGGCGGCTGCGTGCGACCGCCGGGCGCCGGCCGAGCCCCCAGCTACCACCGGCCTCCCAGCCTAACACCAAATCGGCCGGATCTGGGGGAAAAGCACCAAATCGGCCGGATCTGGCCATAGCTCACCGGGCGGCGCCGAGCGGCAAGGAGGGAGCGGCCGGGCTGTGACTCACCAAGCAGCGCCGACGGGCAAGGAGGCGCGGGAGAGGGGGAAGCCGCACCGGTGCGACGCAACGGCGTGAGGAGGAGCCGAGGCGCGGCGACGGGTTGAAAGGAGTCCGGGAAGGAGAGAGAGGGCCGAGCGTAGGGGAGCGCGGAGGCCGGAGACCGGAGTAGAGGCCGGCGCGGAGGAACCGAAGAGAGGCGTCGGCCGGGGCAAGGAAATAGGGAGAGGGAGGGGGCGCGTCCGCGCGTGAGTGGAGAGACCGAGAGGGGGAGAGGGAGAGAGACAGGGGCGGACCCAGGACAAAATCCGAGAGGGGGCACACCCACAAATGAGTGAGGGCTTTTAGTTGAGCTGAATGAGGGCACTAGCATTAAATCTTGGGCTATATACCTGGACTCCTGCGAATTGAGTGGCGGCCTGGGCCCTCACTCCCCCCTCTTTGGGTCCGCCCCTGGAGAGAGAGGAGAGAGCTGAGTGGGGGAGGCCGCCAGGCGCCCAGGCCGGGAGCGGGGTGCCGGGGCCCGGGGTAGCGTAGAAGGGCCATTGGGCCATCGGGCAGCTGGGCCGAGCCAAGTTGGCTCGCGAGCTGACTCGGGCTTGGCTCGTTTAGATCCCAAGCTTTTTTGCTGGCTCGGCTCGTTTCATCCACGAGCCGAGCCAAGCCTTCACGAGCCCGAGCCGAGCCCGAGTTGGCTCACGAGCCCGAGCTTTTTTGCCAGCCCTAGGCCAGCCCGGCGTGGACAGAAATAGCATCTGTTCTTGTATCGGCTGGCCCAGTGAGTCAGTGAGACCAAGACCGCAAGACAGACAGGTGGGGCCATAAAAAATCCCACGCTCCGAACACACTACACCTCTCATCCTTGCCTCCTCACTCTCCCCCCGCACGCACCCGAGCCCGCCATGGCGCCACCTCCCCTTCCCCTCTTCTCCCCGTCCCCGAAGCCGCCGCCTCCGCCTCCGTGGCTCCACGGCCCCCAAAATCCCGCCGCCGTGGTCCCTCCAAACTCCACCGAGGACCCTCCGAAGACCCACCATAACCCCAAGCCGCCAAGAAACACCGGCTCCTCCAACACCAAGCCCCTCACCTCCGGCGTCCCCGGCGGCCGCACCCGCCGCGCCGTCCTCGGCATCATCCGCCGCGTACGCTCCCTGGAGATCTCCAACCCACCAGGCCCTAAACACAACCCCGGTACCAGCAGCGCCATCCCGTTCCACCTCCCGATCGACCTGCCGCAGGAAGAGGAGGCGGAGGAGAAGGAGAAGCCAGCGGCGAGGGCAGTGCCGTGGGCGGCGGCGAGAGACGAGGAAATCAAGGCCGCGCTGCGGCGGGAGAGGAAGGTGCGGGAGCCGACGCGCGCGGAGAGGGAGCTGGAGGCCGCCGAGCTGGAGCGGCTGCGGCGGGCGGCGCGGGGGAAGGATAGATGGGTGCGGGCCAAGAAGGCCGGGGTCACGGACGAGGTGGTGGAGGAGGTTCGGAGGGAATGGGCGAGGGGCCAGGAACTCGCTGCGGTGCGCGTCGTCGAGCCGCTCCGGCGGTGCATGGACCGGGCAAGGGAGATTCTTGAGGTGAGGATTCTATCGCTGCTACTATGATTACCAGTTTGAGCTTGCCGTTGCAGTGAGGAAAAGGCGCAGCCTTGGATGGTATTTTTTTAGAACTTGAGAGTTGATTTTGAGCTTCATGTAGAGCTATTTTGCTAGGAAGTTGCAAATTTAGTGTAAGTGCCCATTTTTCGGCAAATAGATGTGGTGATTTGGTGCAAGTGGTGCTACATCCATCAAGGGAGTGGCACTGCGTGATGCAACAGGATAATCAATGGCACGCTTGCCGTAGAGAACTGTTCACTACCAAATGCAAATTTGGTATGGGTGTCTGTGCAATGGGAGATTCCTGAAAAGAAATATGCAGCTTTGTTATTGGAATTGTAGTGGACTGGATAGTCAGTTAAGTGCCAATTATAGTGAAATGTTGACAACATGTTACTAATCTTTGCATAAGGTGATTATACGGCAAAAGTATCCCATGTTCTGTCTACCTTCTTTTTTAAAAAAAGTAAAGTCCATTACCGGTCCTTAAACTTTTTATGCTGTGTCATTCCGGTCCATAGACTTTTAAAGTATATCATCCCGGTCCTTAAACTTTCAAAGTGTGGCAATATCCTATGTAGTTGTAGCAGTGAACTTTTTATGCTGTGTCATCCCAGTCCATAGACTTTCAAAAGAAATTGCCACACTTTGAAAGTTTAAGGACCGGGATGATATACTTTAAAAGTCTATGGACCGGGATGACATAGCATAAAAAGTTTAAGGATCGGTAATGGACTTTACTCTTTTAAAAAAAAGGAAAAAAGCACTCTTTTCTTCGTATGAATTAGTTGGTCGTGGTTGGTGGTTTCTTCTTTTGAGAGGTGTTTGCTACATTCAACATTTTATGGGTTAGAATTGTCAAGTAGGCTTAGTGGGGGGCATCTGTTGTGTCCTAGTGAAATTGTGGTTAATAAGAGAGACTATTTTAATGCAAACCATATTTATCTTGAACAGGTTAAGTTCTTCAATGATTACTGTTACTAAGCTTCCATCCAAACCTCTGATTTTATTTGTTGGACTGGACTTCCCTTTTCATCAGATAAAAACAGGAGGCTTAGTTGTTTGGACAAAAGGAGACATACATTTTGTGTACAGAGGAAGCAATTATGTAGAAAACACAAAGCGGCATCACAATTTTGTAACTGATATTCAGAAAGTTTCTCCAGTAAAATCTAACTTTCCTACGGCCCAAGGGAGATATGTGAGCAAAGCTGAACCTTTAACCAATGATAATGGTGAAGCTGGTGATGCTTTTCAAGAAATTGATCAAAGCATTGATGTTCGGAAGGATGAAGAACCTGTCAGGGGAACACTCTATGAGAGAGAAGTCAACAGATTATTGGACAGTTTGGGCCCTCGATTTATTGATTGGTGGTGGAACACACCATTGCCTGTGGACGCGGATCTCCTTCCAGAAGTTGTTCCAGGCTTCAAGACTCCATCTAGACAATGCTGTCCTGGAGTGAGACCGACACTAGCAGATGAGGAGCTGACATACCTGCGCAAGCTTGCACGTCCTTTGCCAACACATTTTGCTCTAGGTGATTAAGCTGTTAAGAGTATTAGTTCCCAGATTCTGCACTTGTCAGTTCAGTTTATACATAGTTCCAAATGATTATGCTTTTCAAGGCTGATCAAGTGTTAACTGTCTCCGCTTTCTGTGTTCTGACCATCCTATGCATACCTCACCTTAAAGCTCCACAAGAGATATTATAGTCACAAGAAAAAACATAAGAGGCTTATAAATATAGCACAACTATAAGTTTGCCTAATCTTTGGCAGGTAGAAATACAAAGTTACAGGGTTTGGCTGCTGCTATACTAAAGCTTTGGGAAAAGAGCCTTATAGCGAAGATTGCAGTGAAAGTGGGTATCCAAAATACCAATAATAAACAAATGGCCTGGAACCTTAAGGCAAGTATTGTTCCTCATGAAATGTATTTCTGTTAAGTACATGTTTATGATATTTGTGTGCATAATAGTCAGTTCATGTAAGTATGCATTTTCCCACATCTACTGTACAGAGTGCTGTCCAGTCAGATCAAGTTACGAGTAAAATTTATAATCTTGTGTTCCACTTTGCTTGGTGGTAATTATACATGGATTGCCTGCTGTATCTATGCTATCATAACTAATCTATGATACTGAATTAGACTAAGCATGAACTCTTGCTTACTTGCAAGTTCTGTGGTTCTTAATCCCATGTCTTTTTGTTGATGATTAGCCTGTTCTTTGTATCTTCATCTGTTTGACACTGAATATCCTCGGTGCAGCGTCTTACTGGTGGAACTATCATATTGAGAAACAAGGATTTTGTTATTCTTTATAGAGGCAAGGATTTTCTTCCTGGTGGAGTTATTCAATCTGTTATTGAACGAGAGGCTCAGGTACATGACCAGCAAGTGAAGGAAGAAGAGGCCCGATTAAAGGTGATCGACTCACTTCAGATGTTCAGCAGTTTACCATATGAGGAAAGCTCTGTAGGAACTTTCAGAGAGTATCAGGGTATCCAAGTTAACCATGTGCATGAAACAACTGAAAACAAGGCCATAATCGAACTAGAGGCCGAGAAGCATAGATTGGAGAAGGAACTGAAAGAAGAGGAACGGAGGCTTTTCATTGTATGTCCTGATCAGACACATCTTGTGCTTTTGTTCATCTTGTGCTTTTGTTCAAAGTTCTTAACTTCTAATGGTAACATAAGACTGGTATGTATTGCAGCTTAACAAGAAGATTGAAAGATCCAATCAGGTGCTGGCAAAGCTTCGTAGTTCTTGGAACCCTTCAGAGCAATCTGCAGACAGAGAACTCTTGACAGAGGAGGAAAGGGGGATATTGCGAAAGATTGGCCTAAAAATGGATGAACATGTGCTCATTGGTATAACTTTTCGCATTAAAGTATAGTATTTTGTGTCCATATGTGCTCCTTGTGCTTGTCACCAAGAAAATATATTTATCCTTCTCTGATCATAAAAGCTATTTATCTTTTGTTTTCCCTCACAGGAAGACGTGGTATCTTTGATGGTGTAATTGAAGAGATTCATCAACACTGGAAACATAAAGAGATTGTAAAAGTAATTTCCAAGCAGAATCAAGACCGCCAAATGACATACACATCGATGCTTCTTGAGGTTGAGACGGGAGGGATATTGATAGCAGTAGAAAAGCTCACAAACAGCCATGCCATAATACTTTACCGTGGAAAGAATTATCACCGCCCAACAAAATCATCACACAGTAATCTACTGACCAAAAGAGAAGCACTAAGAAGATCAATTGAGGTTCAACGACGAGGGGTAGGGATCCACATAAAATTCTTCTTTTTCGCTTGAATTTCCGTTGTGTTAACTGTTGGCAACTATCTCACTTCATTTCATTCAATTTGCAGTCAATGAAATACTTTGCTTGGGAGAGACAAAAGTCCATTGAGGAATTGAAATGGAGACTGGTTAGTTTACAACGACAGTTTTCTTGAATCTAGACTGTCAGGCGCATCAATGAACTATCAGTAGAATGAAATCAGATTTCATATACTTTTGCAGCTGGAAATTTATGTAGTGAATCTATTGTTCTTGTGCTAAGGTAAATGTGGCAAGGCAAATCAGGAAATTAACCCCATGATTCATGAAGTGTTTAGACAGCATGATCGATGAATCAAAGATTGGGAATAATAGTAGCATTTTTTTTTTTGGTGTAAACTACAAGTACAAAGTGCCGTGGAGCTTCCACATCTGGGATAATTTTGTGAAGCCCGTAATGAATATTGGTGCAAGTGTAGGGTTGTATACTTTTCTGTTGATGTATACTATATGCCACTTCAGCACATCTAACCACAGCATTTCCTGAAAATAAATGGAAATTCGTTGGTTTTGGTACAAATCTATTATTGGTTGATGGTCAAGGCCCAACGAGGTTGCTGAACAAGCTTAGCACTTCTATGCTTTCCTAGAAACTAAAGTGCACAACTCTTTAGTCAGTAGGTTCAGTAATGGATTGTGCTCCATTTTTTTCGGCGAGCGTTGAAGCAATTCCCTGTATTCTTTCCTGTCGCATGCTAGAGAAAGGATGCTGATTAGCAAGAATCCCCGGTAGAAACACATGAACCGTAGTGCTAAGAACTTTGCAGATGGCAGATTTGAGCAAGGGAGTGCTATAGGAACAACAATATAGCAAGCCTAATTTCCTGTCGGTCTATTTTAGCATTTGATGTTTGTCGACATAGCCGGACATGCGTGTGGTCATTGGTTTGGGAGGCTCCCCTTTGAGCTCCCTCTTGGGCGGCCTCTGCAGCCTGTTCTTGGGATTCGTGAACCAAGTGGTGTAGAGAAATGAATTTTCTGTATGAATAATCTATTTTTTATTAGAAATAACACAAATATATCTACGGCAATATTTTTTATAGAAATAGGCTCTAGTCACCTGACCGTTGCGCGACTGGAGTCTATTGCCCAACGGTCAGGCGACACGCATGTAATTCTCTGACCATTGGGCGAATAATTGCAGTGCGAATAATTGCAGTCGACCGACCATTGGGCGACTAGAACTGTCGTCGTTCAATGGTTAGGCGACTGGAGTCCAGTCACCCAACCGCCGCCTCAACAAAAGAACTGAAGCCAGCAGAAAGAAAGAAGGAGCGCAGCCGGCCGAGGAGAGGAGGAGAGGAAAGAAAAGAGAGAAGAGAAAACGAGAGGGAGGAGAGGAGAAGAGAGGAGAGGGAAGAGAGAAAAGGAGAGGGAGAGGAGGAGGAGAGGAAGAAGCAAGTCTAGGTAATTTTTTGTATTTACAATGTTGTATATGCAGTATATATATTATTTACTATTAGTGTTGGTAGAAAATTGTAGATGTAGATAGAAATAACTCAATTTTTGGTATAAAAAATTAGTTAATGTAGTTTTAGAAAATTAGCAGCCGTAGAAGCGAAGAAAAGAGGAAGAAGCAACTGTAGGTATTTTTTGTATTTGCAAAATTGTATATGATTGTTACTGTTAGTAGGAAATTATAGATGTACATAGAAATAGTTCAATTTTTGGTATAGAAAATTTAGTTAATGAAGTTTTAGGAAATTAGCTGGCGTACAAGCATTTAGTTATGTATAATTTAGCGAATATAGTTTTACAAAACTAGCATCGTTAGCAAATTGGCATGCGAATAAAATTGTATTTGTAGAAAAATCAGGCACTACTACGCACAAATTAATCGTCTGTAGAAATTTGTACGTATTACAAATTTTAGTAAATATTTACGTTAGAATTTCATAATTTGGTATGTAAAAAACAATAATACGTAATATTAATGATTGAATACAAATGAATGTAATGTCGTTAGTACGTTGGAAAAACGTGTGTACCATTATAACTTGTCATTTAAATTGATATGGCATTTAAATTGTCGAAACCATTAGGAATTGTTTCAAGTAGGGGACACCTCGAGTAGCGAGAAAAGTACGGTGTTGGTGCGCGGGGTGCCGATAGGAAGTTCATACTACGAGGTTAGTGTAGTTGGTTACGACAGGTAAACGATCGGTGAAATGTGAATTGCAATACGTCAGTACTTTCGTAGTTTACGATGCGATTTGACATGTTGCAAATTAAATCATATATGCAGGCAGACATCAGCAATGCCGATGGTGTGGATTTGAGCGGTTTTCCACAAGCCACTCTAGTACACTCGGACGGCGAGAATGCTCGAATCTTAGATGTGATGCATTGGCTTTCCCGGAGTTTTTCGTTGGACCCCGAGATGTGCAGCGTCGTCGTACAAGGGCTTTGGAGCCGGTCTCCCATGGACATCAGATGGGAGTTGAGAACATTGATGCACACTGTTGCGTGGAAGGGGTTTGTGCAAAGGTGCTAGCACCGTGGATATGAGTGTATGCTGCTTGTGCAACCATGCCCATTAGAAGCTGTCCAAGGTCGTGCGTACGGCCTTGTTCCGGAAGGTGCGAGCAGCTCGGGCGGCCTGCATGTTGACGAAGAGAAGGAAGATGCTCATGACGAAGCCGATGCGGTATATGGAGAGGTACAATGGTCACGCCATGGCGAGGGATCAGGACAAGCCGATGAAGGGGAGCATATTGAGTACATAGTGCAGCAGATGGAGTGCAATGACCAGACAGCATGGGCTGAAAAGGAAGCTATACATGAGGATGATGAGGACAATTCGGATGAGGATGAAGCTCCCGTCCCGCAAGAATGAAACCGGTTTGATGCTGAGGGTGTTTTCCACACATGATGAGCACGAACCACCGTGGGAGTATCATAAGACAGAGGTTCGGTTGCATTCAATATTTGCTGACAAGGCATCATTGTAAGATGCCATCAAGCTGTGGGCCCTTTCAATGCAGCGAACTTTTCAGGTCATGAAATCTAGCTAGGAGCAGTACACTGTGAAGTGCGAGCAGGTCGATTGTCCTTAGAGGGTGCACGCACGTAGACCCAAGTATGAGACTCACTAGATTGTGTCGAAGGTGGAGCCGCACTCTTGCATTCTCAGTAGTATTTTGGCGAGGCATCGTAACCTAACATCCGCCTTTATAGCCAATTTGATGTGTAGAGAGATAGTGGAAAAGAAAGACATGGATGCCACACACATTGTGGTAGTTATTGAGAAGAAATTCAAGTACAAGATTAGCTACGCAAAGGCGTGGCATGTGAAGCAGAAAGCATTGGAAAAACGTTTCGGGTCTTTTAAGGCGGCGTACGACAATCTTTCTAGTATGCTTAAGGTGTTGCAGGACAGGAACCCGGGCACGTATATCGCTCTGCAGGACAAGCCTTCCACAAGGCCGCCAAGATATGCGGTGTTGCAAAGGGCCTTCTTAGCATTTAGTGCGTGCATCGAGGCATTCAGGCACATGCTACCGGTGATCTCACTTGATGGGACCTTTTTGATCAGCAAATACAAGGGGTAGATCCTAATGACCATAGGCGTTGATGGCAACAACCAAATATTGCCGCTGGCCATCACATTCGTGGGAAGTGAGAATTATGAAAGCTGGATGTGGTTCCTTAGACATATCAGGGTTGGAGTTGTCGGTACTCGTCCTGGTGTGTGCATTATAAGAAAACTTCAGGAAGACTCCGAGGAGCCATTTTCTTGGCCAGATATAAGGAACAGATGGTGCATTTGTCACTTAGGGGCGAACTTTTTTAAGCAGTTCCCGAAACAACCATTGATGAAGCTATTCCAGAGGTTGGCTATGCAGAACCAGCAGAGAAAAATTGATGCTTTGTGGGCGTTGTTGGACGAGCACAGCAGGAAGCACGTCAACGAGAGGTACAAGGGGTCGGTCATGCCTAGGGCGACATAACCAAAATGCTTGTCAGCACTCGATAAGCCTAACCCAGCTGGTCCGAGAAAAAGGAGCTCACGGAACATCAAGTGCTCCTCGCAGTGGATCGAGGGAGAACCATTGGAAAATTGGTCGTTGTTGCATGACATGGACGGCGCAAGGTACGGCATAATGACGACTAACCTTGCGGAGGTGTACAATTCGGCTCTCAAGGGCCTTCGTTCTCAGCCTCTTGTCGCCATCATGGAAGGTGTTCTTCACAGCATAATCAGCAACTTTAGGGAGAGGCACGCGAATGCCGCACTTCATGTGGCCAATCCCCAAACATTGTACTCGTCGAAAATTACGGCATACATGGAGACAAAGGCACAGAGAGAAGGGCCAATTGCACACAATGCATGTCATGGGCAACAGAGAGCATCGTTTCGACGTGGTACTCCGTGATAGAGCCAGATTTGGGACAACTCGTTCCCTTGTTACCCATGAGGTATGCCTTAGAGATCATGCAAACGAATCTAGTTGCACGTGCAACAAGCTGAAGCTATTACACAAGCCATGCTCTCATGTCCTCGCTGCATGCAGGACCGTGGGCATGGATCCTTCAAATTTCATGTCGGAGTACTTCTTCAAGGAGAGGGTACTGCATACGTGGTATGGGGAGCTCAGGGAGTTCAGAGTTGTGGGGAACTTCGCCACCTTGGACATTGCAAGGAGGACCTGGATTCCAAATGTTAATGTACTGAAGGGTGGGAAGGGTCGACGACAAAGCCGGCGTATTAGAAATGAAATGGGCAAAGCGCAAACTGGAGCATTTGGTGCACATTGCAAGCGATGCGGTCAGGGGGGCACACAGCTAGACGATGCAACGCATGTGCTGATTAGTAAGTAAAACAACATGGTGTGTACTACTAGTTATTGAAGACTAGAAATAAATTTGCATTGTAAACTGTCATACTAAATGTATAGTATATTTCGTGTAGCGTTTGTATAATTGTTATGTTATATCCCCTTTTCAGTAATGTAGTTGGTGTTATGCTAGTAGTCTAGTATTGTTCTGTTTATTTACTTACAAGTTATATTTACTATTACTTTACATGTGATGTTTTTTGGTTTTGTATAAATGCTAACTTGAATTCATTTTGCAAGTATGGCTCGTGATCTTCGTGGGTCGGACTGGCCTTACGGCCTGTTGGACGAGCACGTTGACCGGCTGCATTGCGCTTCCCGTCGTGTCCCGCCTACAGGGAGCGCGGAGGAGCCAGCTGAGTTGGGAGTGGTCCAAACACACACACACACACACACACCTCGAGTGGCCTGGAGACTAGACCCCCGCTGGACAGTCAGGTGTGCACTCCGTCAGTGTTGTACTGTTGCTGTAAGTAGGTTCCGTACTGACCTTTAGTTGCTTCCTAGGCTGCGGGATGTCGGGCTGCTACCTCTCGCCCGGATGGTGCAGGCCACCGACGAGGACGGACCGGCCTTGCCCACGGGCGGGGACGACAGCGTGGAGCGATCATGACGCTTCCCGTTCGACCGTTCTCTGCTGACGGCTTTGGTGGACCGTTGGCGGCCAGAGACGCACACTTTCCACCTCCCATTTGGGGAGATGACGCCTACTCTACATGATGTGTCCCTGCTACTTGGCCTTCCGATCGCGGGGGCAGCTGTTTGCACGTCATCCGTATATCTCCGAGTTCCCCACGCAGTGTACTCCGTGCCATACATCCCTTCTCCAGACGCGATGGCACCAAGTGAGAGTATGCTTCGCCTCTTCTCGGTTTTATCCCAATGCTTTATCTCATGATCTAATGATATTTATATTGCAGATCTTCTCTTTCCCGAGCAGGGATGGGGGTCTCCCCAGGCCCGGACGACCCGAACCAGTACTTTTCGGACTACACGTTGTGCCACTGTGCACTCACCACGCGACCATGCCCCACGCCGCGGCTTGACAGCCAAGACCCACGTCAGACATTGAATGCCACCCACAGTGATCCAGCGTTAACGCTACTACCTCGGCCTCTGACCCTCCACACCTCCGCACTGCGGCCTCCCTAGTCCCTAGGCGCCACGCTACCACACACAGTGACCGACCAGCCGAGCCGGCCATAGTGCGCTGAAATCCGGTCCTCTCTACTCCTCCTTCACCTTTTAATATGAAATCTGAATGATAAAATGAAATGAATGCTATATGTTTTACATTTTCTAGGAATTAGGGA
Organism: Dendrocalamus latiflorus; assembly: GCA_017311315.1. Taxonomy (NCBI): domain Eukaryota; kingdom Viridiplantae; phylum Streptophyta; class Magnoliopsida; order Poales; family Poaceae; genus Dendrocalamus; species Dendrocalamus latiflorus. The sequence goes on along the minus strand of CM029669.1, from coordinate 11,944,695 downwards.
TACAAAATGAAGAGGAGTAGGACATTATTATCTTATTTTCTAATATGAACACAATTCAACTCCAACCAGTCTCTTTTAGAAATGATCGGATCTCTATCATACTACATTGTTTATATTTTACCATATTTTCCTTATTATGTTTTATGTTGAAACATTGAGCTAAAGTTTCATGTCAATGATGCATTTATGGCTTAATTTTATTATGCCGTGGTGTGAGTATAAATTAGCGTTAGTTTTATGATGTTAGCCTATTAAAGTTTAGCCCGAGACATAGTGAAATCCTGAATCCACCATGCAACTCCCGAAAGAGGAAAGCCGAGGTTTATGCCTCTCAGAAAAACAAGGTGGCAAATAAAGGAACATAATTGTAGAAATACAAGTGTCTGCATTGTTCTTTTTTTTGTGTGTGCCTTTAGCGTTGGCTTCTCTGAAAACCGAAACAAATGGGGCAACTTTTCCAAACGGGTTCTTAAAGCTGCTTCTTTAAATGGCCTTCTGAGTCCAAAACCATATACGCCGTCCACATTGACATCTCACCATACGCCGCTGTCTCGAAAAACACAAACAAAAGCCATTTGCCACAGCCCAAAAGAACAATGGCTCTATCGAATAGGTTTGCCTTACAAAGACCATATAGCGGCTCAACTGGCTCTTAACTAAGATCGTCTCTGATAAGAATATACCAATGGAAGGCGTTCCGTCGAACAAGTTGCGTGCGTTAACATGGGACAACCGGGCATACCGCGTGACAGTGCGCGTACCTTGACGTGGCCCCAGACATCGGAGATGGTGAGCGGCCCGTGCTCCCCAACGACGTCGGAGATGGTGAGCGGCCCGTGCTCCCTAACGACGTCGCAGATGGTGCGGGAGATGGATTGCGCCTGCTCCGGCGGCGCCGTCAGCTCGATCGGCGCCATCCTGGGCTTCCCCTTCTTCGCCACCCACCATGCCGTCGTCGCGAACATCTTGGGATGGATCCCCACCTGCCCGCCCGCCTGCCCCTCTCCGTGCTTTTGACGATTCTCGAGAGCGCTCTTCGCACGCCGTGAGCCAAGCAGGGAGTTCACCGCTGCGACACAGTGAGCGCGAGACGACGACGAGACAGAGAGCCGGGGGCGGGCTGCTCGGCCTATCCAAATTAAATTTAAAATGGGCCGGATGTGCGAACACATCACCAACCCAGGCCGGTGATTCAGGGCCTCAGCAAAGGCACCAACAAGGACAACATGGCTGCAGATACGTGATACAACGATATCGTGATAGGTTATTTCCTTAAAAATATAAATATGATTATATGTGTGTATATAATAAAAATAAAAATAAAGCATAGAGGAACATACACAATTAGCCATAAAAAGAGACAATAACAACGAAAATATAGAAACAAATGGGCTAGCTCATCCCACAGGCCCATTAGCCCATATAAAGTGACTTAGGGCATCTAGTTTAGTGCTGCCCCAAACGTCTTCATTGCACGCTTCTATTCTTGCCAACCGCAGCCATATCTCTTGCCTCCTAGCCATTGTTGCCCTCACAGCTCCTGGATGTTGTTGGCTACCTGAGAGTATGGGCATGTTCTTTTTGGTTGCGGCATGTGGATTTTGGGATGTTTGTACGAGAGATTACAGAGTAATAGAAACTCACGTGCGGTTTTTGCCGATATAAATGAAGTTAGTAAAGTATGTACTACAATTAACTAGTAGACCCTATCTTGAAAAAATACTCCATTTAAAAGTTAGTAACTGTAGAAAAACAGCTTTTAGAAGCTGAAAAGAACAGGGCCTATACCACACTACCACAGTTAAGAGGAGAGAAGAGGACTAGTGGAAGGACTCACCATGCATGAAGACCAAGGGCGCTGCCATGCAGGCAGGGGGTGCCATGCACTAGCATCTACAGGGAAAAGAGGAATGTTGGTGTGGGAGCCTGGGGGAGACAGTAGGGGCGGTGATGTAGGGGCGAGATGGGAGTGAGAATAGGCTACAGAATGGGAATAAACAATTACAGCGTCTTCTTCAAAGTTGATAGAGGTATTATGGTTGAGAGTAAGGGTGGAAACGGATCGGATACGGTCGAATAGTCTCAAATACGAATACGAATCCATATTTTTCAAACGAATACGGATACGAATTCGAATATTCTTAAATACGGATATGAATATTCTCGAATACGAATACGGATATTTTCGAATACGGATACGAATTCGAATATTCTTAAATACGGATACGAATATTCTCGAATACGAATACGGATATTTTCGAATACGGATTTTCTCGGATACGAATATCGGATAAAACGGATTCCTAGCGGTTTTACCGATTTTTCACCAGTTTTTGACCGGTTACCGGTTTTAAACCGCCTAAATTCAAATTTTGAATCACAAAATTTGTACGATTTTTTCATAAGTTCTAGAAACGGATCGAATACGAATCGAATAGTCTCGAATACGAATACGGGTACGAATATTCTCGAATACGAATGTGAATACGAATACTCTCAAATACGAATACGAATATTCTTGGATACGAATACGAATATTTTCGAATACGGATTTTTGCTTACCATATTTGTATTTTCTCGGATACGAATATCGGATAAAACGAATTATCCGTTACCGTTTTCCACCCCTAGTTGAGGGGAAAATTGAATATATAGGACTGAGTTGAGAGTGCTTTTGTGAAATAGGACCAAGTTATTTGGACTTGTAAATATAGGACTGAGTTGAGCACCTTCTTGCAAATATAGGATTTTTCCCATTTTAATTTCATTTTCATTTTTCAGCCCTTTTTCTCTACGCGAAATGACTCTTTTGCCCTTCCTTCCTCCCTCGCCTGGCCGCGCCGCCGCCGCCCCCTCGCCTGGCCGCGCCGCCACCGCCGCGTGGCCTGGCCGCGCCGCCGCCGCCGCCCCCTCGCCTGGCCGCACCGCCGCCGCGCCCGCCCCCTCGCCTGCCCGAGCGGCGGCGCGACCAGGCGAGGGCGCGGCGGCGGCGCGACCAGGCGAGGGGGCGGCGGCGGCGCGGCCAGGCCAGGCGACGGCGGCGGCGCAGCCAGGCCAGGCGACGGCGTGGCCAGGCGAGGGAGGAAGGAAGGGCAAAAGAGTCATTTCGCGTAGAGAAAAAGGGCTGAAAAATGAAAATGAAATTAAAATGGGAAAAATCCTATATTTGCAAGAAGGTGCTCAACTCAGTCCTATATTTACAAGTCCAAATAACTTGATCCTATATTTGCAAGAGGGAGGGTCCAGGCTTAGACCCTAACTCAAACTTGACTCGAGCTTCTACCGAGCTCGAGTCTGAGAGACCAAACTCGCTTGTGCTCGGCTCGTTTACAGCCCTAGTGTCTCATGTTTTTAACGGCTGAAATCTTTTATTTATGTTTTCTAAAACAGTAAATGATGAAGATATTAATGTAGACGATATATACGATTTTAGTCTTAAAAGGTTGTTTATAGAATTCGCTTGCAGAATCCGTTTTGTTTATTTCGGTTTTTGAAATAGTCAAAAACTAAAAAGAAAGCCCAAAAGAACGGGCATTACTAACGAGATCACCACCACAACATATGCTTCCATGCTACATACATGCTGTGTAGCGATCAAATGTATAAAGTAGAGATTTCGTAATTGGGTGGTAATAGTAATTTGGTATTCGATATTCACAGCAACAGTCACCTACAGAGAAGGTCAAAACTCAAAACAAGAAGCAAGAAGAAGAAGAACGGCAAAAGAAAGAAACAGGGATCCCTCGGTTCCTTGATTTCTTTGCTGCTGCTGCTGCTGTTATTCCTCGATGGCGCCGAGCTCAATCTTGCCGCCCTTGCCCTCCGGGATTAGCACCAGCACCGGCCGCCAGCTCCGCCGCATCAGAAGGCTCCGCAACCCGAAGGCATCGAACCTCCTCCCTCCCCAGCCACCACCTCCGTGGCCGCCAGGAGCCGCCATGCCGGCACCAATGGCCCCCTCATCATCCTCCTCGTCGTTGTCGCAGCCGCATCCGCCGCGGCGGCGCGCCGACTCCGGAGACGCGACGAACAGATCCCGCAGCGTGCGGCCGCCGCGGCCCACGAGGGGCCTCTTGTCCTCCTCCTGCGTGCGGGCGGGCTCGGGCCCGCCGCCGCCGACGCGGCGGCAGAGGAAGCGGCGCAGGCGGCCGCCGCGGCTCCTGCCAGCCCCCCGGCGGCGGCGGAGGCGGTACCAGGGGCTGGCGGCGTAGGACGGAGCTGGGCTGCGCGACGGGCTGGGCGCCCCTGCCGCGCACCGCGTCGCCAGCAGCTTGAACCGCTGCGGCAGCGTCACCATGGCTGCCGCTCCCTCTCTCTTCCTCTTCTGCGTCCGTGTGTGTGTGATTTAGACGGGGTTTGGATTCTGTACAAGTTTTGTGTGTGAGGTGAGCGCGTCGAGATTGGTGAGGGATGAGAGGATGAACGGATGGGATGGACTGGGACTGCAGGGGCCTAATCAATGGAGGGGATGCTGCGGTTTGATTCTTTTGTTTGGGGGGACGGGTGGGAGGTGAGGCAGGAAGATGGCACAACTATGGAGGAAAAGGCGTTTAAAAATGGTGGCATATTGGGTTTTTTCGGTTTATAACTTTTGGTTGTGATTTATGATTTTTAGGTTATTTATGAGAGAAAGTATAGAGTAATAGAAACTCACGTGTTGGTTTTAACAGATATAAATGAAATTGTTACAATGTATACTACAATTAATCTGTAGATTTTATTTTAAAAAGATAATCTGATTGAAAGTTGTATTATAAAAAAGCTAAAAAATAATTTTTAAAAGCTGAAAAGAAAGGACGCACTATACGATTCGATAGGTTGATGATTTGACTAGTGTTTTTCAGGGATTTCTATACTAATACATTTTAGTGCAACTCTATGCATTATTTAATTATTATTACTATTATGTTTTTTTAGGCTTTCATGATACCACGGTAAAGTTGATGGAAGGATGTTTAAACCATGCATCTTATAAATTTACAAAATGGATATGCCGCCTAATTGTGCCTCGGTCGGATGAAGACTGTCTCGCATGGTCATGGGCTACTCATACTTGCACCTGTGCCGTCTAGCTGTTTATCGGCGACGAGTCTCCTAAATATTAAGTTGCTGTGTACATGGCACAAAATGCCACTAAGCTACTTTAAAGAAATCAAGCTACATTACCGATTATACAAGCCTGTTGCCCATTTTTGGTCTCATTGCTTCCATCCAGTCCCTGTTCTTGTGGGTTACGGCTGATAACTTTTGATTATATAATTTGAGATTGTAGTACACTACGGAGATATCGACGCGGACGGTACTTATGGTCTTATAGTAGTCTCAAAACGTCGTTTGAAGAATATGCTTCAAAAACTACCATGCTTACTTCAACTTTTAGAGAAAACAAAAACCAAAACCCAAAAGAATAGAATCCTATGTCCTCTACTCTGGGCTTTCCGTCGCACTCCTATCACACCCCTCACCACCGCTTCCACCAGCCCTAGCCTCCTCATATCCCAATCTATGCTGCCCCTAAGTAAGAGGAATATGGCAACCCAACGATCTCCTAGAGTACTAGGACAACCAAATTGCCTAAGCTACCGCCCTCTCCTACCATGCATGTTTTCTGCATTTTGGGAGTTCACTGGAGCATACTTCCATCGATTTTAGAGTAGTGCCTTCATACTATACTCAAAAGGTGAAAAAACACAAGTTTTTGTGGATACTGGCGAGGGTTATATTTGCGACCACCCACCACTCCACTGGTGACAATTAAAGAGTTTTGCAATTAGTTTTTTCGGAGAGCATGCAACTGATTCGAAGCATTCAATTTTATACACATTTACATAGATCATGAATCAGACCAGCCTTGTCTAATGCACTTGTTTCGACAGGATATAAGAGTTCTGCTGCATGGTAGCATCCAAACACAGATCTCATGGCGTTGGACCTACTCATCACGCAAGCCCTAACTAAGTAGTATCGAAAGAAACAAAAGAAAAAGACCATTCCATAGGAAAAGAAGAAGCTGGTCCAGGTCCAAAGACATTATTATTTTAGACTACAACTGATAGCTTTTAACTGTGATTAATAGGTGTGATGAGTAGTATTAGCTGATAATATCTGAAGTCAAAAGTTATTTGAAATAAAAAAAACCAAAAAGAACGTGACCAAATGGTTGGAGAACAGGAGGGAATCATGTGGGTGTTGTTGCCTTGCCTACAGGGATCGAGTGACTTGGCTAAGTAGCTAGTGAGAGGGGCACGTGGTTGGGGCATCTATTCGGTCTCCTCGTCTAGACCAACTTTTGTTAAAGGCAAGCATGCATGGACCCCGCATCATGCATCAAGAGAGATGATCTTTGGTTGAAGAATATGGTTTGCGAAGGCAGACATGTTTGCATCAAGAGAGATGATCTTTGTTAGTGCGACAGCGAGACTGCCCATAGCTATATATCAGTATCTAGTAAGGGCATTCCAAGGAAAATATTATGTAGAGTCTACACACGAGTCTTACATTCTTATTAGGAGATATGAGGGACATCCGATCCCTAACACAAAAACCACAAGGATTTGTACTCCTGAACTTATTATTTGCTAAAGCAACAAGTACACAACCATGTTTCAAAATGTTATTTGTGATCGTCGTACGTAGATATGGACAACTCGGTAGAAAAGGAATACAATTTCATTAAAGAAATTGTGGATGTGTAGCAGTACATTTCTCGTATAAACTAAATAGAAATTCTTTAATGAAAGCTCACTCTTGCTTCTTAAGGTCCTAATATTAATTAATTTGCACGCATGTGTGGGGGGACCGATCCATTGGCGCTTTTGCTAAGCAAACAAATTAACGAACCTGCTGGGGCTCATATAATTGTGCAGTCACGGACAACGACACAGTGCTATGAATGTGACGGCCACACTGACTTATCTTCGCACTGTGTTAACAAACAGATGTGTGTGATCATGCCCCATGTTTGTTTTGGGGGAATCTTGTTCCATGTTGAAATAAGAGTCATATGGGTTTGTTCTTTTCGGCTGCGATTTATGATTTTTGGCTGAAATTTTTAAATTTTGGCTGTTTACGGTACAAATTACGGAAAAACAGATATTCACTTGCGATTTTGGCTGGTAGAGATGTTGAGCTTTTAACGTATAGATCGTTTAACTTGTAGACCCCGTCTTGAGAAAATACTCCGTTTGAAAGTTAGGTACTATAACAAAAGCTAAAAATCATCAGCTTGTGAGGTAAAGAACAGGCCATAAAAGATCGGCATAATTCATGGTCAATGGTTTATATATATAATTAGCAACTCCAATCCAAACCCAACCTGTTAACAAATTAAGATAAATATATGGTCCTAATCCAACGTTGACACTGTGAACTATGCGACAATAATTGATACGCTCTTGTCGGATAAGAGATCTTTGAGGTGACTCAGCATGGTGAACGTCAACTCATGCTATTTCATATATAGTGTACCTTTTGCATTTATTTATTTCTATTTCTAGCTTCTATTGAAAAAAATCATAAACTAATTTAAACACATGACTTTTCAAAGCCGTTTCTTCGCTCCTCTCATTTCTATCTCGCTCTGAGGATAAATCAGGAGGTCACAGGTGCACGTACCTCATTCCTCTCACTTCCGTCTCACGTACATATAACTCCTTCACTTTTTGCACCACTAACCCCCTCCTTCCAAAACAACTTTTTTCAGTCGCTATAGAGACCAATACGAACGGCCCCTAAGTACCCCCCTTAGATTCATAATACTCTGTCTGATTCTAAATATAGTTGATTTGCACATTGACATAGTCTTCAAAATGACACTTTGACAATTTTTATGAAAAATGTTGCTTCAAATAATATTAAGTATATATTATGAGAGTGCATTTCATGATGGATTTAGTAATACTAATTTCATATTATCAATCTTGGTAATTCTTTATATATTAATGGTCAAAATAAAATTATTCAACCAACATAGATTCTAAAATGGCTTATATTTAGAATCGGAATTAGTAATATTTGTTCTATCTCACCATACACACATATCAGTAGACTCAAATCCCAGAGAGTATATGTAGAACGTTTCACCACTCAAAATGCTCTTTCTTCAGTAGAATCATAGCCAGACATTGAAGAAGCGTTAGCCAGACGGAGTATTATGGCCCTAATCCAACGTTGACACTGTAAACCACGCGACACTAATCGATCTGCGCTTGTTGGATATGAGATCTTTGAGGTGACTCCGCATACCGAACGTCAACTCATGTCATTTCATGTATAGTGTACCTTTTGCATCAGTTAGTACTTCTCCCTTTGATCCCTGATCAACTCGGCTTCGGCTTCTGACTTCTGGCTTATTTTTCACTATTCATAAGTTTCGTCTTTTTCTGAACTTTTGGCTTTTTGTTGAGCTTTTTTGCCGGTTCTTTTTTTCCTGTATTTGTTTGTATTATACGTAATGGGCTAACATATTTTTTATATTTTTAAATTTTTTTAAATTTAATTATGCTAAATAAGCCTCTGTCAGCTACAGTGCTTTTTTCAGCTAGCTACAGTGTTTTCAGCCATAAGCTATGAGCTTTTCAGCCGAACCGATCACCACCTTTAAGTAACCCCTAGATTCATAATACGGATTGCTCTTTTAGTCTTTTTTTTACTTATGGTTTATTTGTACTATATCTGATTTATTTTACACTAAAGCTATTGATGGTTTTTTTATGTAATTAAATTAAAAAAAATTAAAAATAGAAAAAATATGTTAACTCATTACGGACAATACAAATAAATATAAAAAAATAAAAAGGTAAAAAAGCCCAAAGAGCCAAAAAAAGTTAGAAAAGAATGAAATTAAGGAATAGTGAACTATAACCAAAAAAACAGAAGCTAAAGTTGAAATGAGCGGGGCATCTGATTCTACATACAGTTGATTTGGACATCGACACAGTCTTTAAAATGACACCTTAACTATCAATTTTTATAAAAAATGTTGTTTCAAATAATATTAAGTATATATTATGAGAGTATATTTTATGATGAATTTAATAATACCAATTTCATATTATCAATCTTGATAATTCTTTATATATTGATAGTCAAAATATAAAATTTAACCGATATAGATTCTAAAATGGTTTATCTTTAGAATCGGAGTTAGTAGTAGCTCACCACACACATATCAGGAGATCTCAAATCCCAGAGAGTATATATATAGAACGATTCACCACTCAATTCTCTCTCTGCATTAGAATCATAGCCAGACATTGAAGAAGCATAATATTGATTCCAACCCTTGTTGTGATAACAACTTAACCTTAAAAGACCGGTAGCTTCAGGAGAGAGCGTGCTGCATTAGATGAATCTGCTACCTAAAATCTTTAAGAAAATTGAGTATTTGCCACTTTAAAGGTTGATCTTTTACCATTACCGCTCTAAAGGTTGTAATTAATTATTTGCGGCTCTAAAGATCGTGTCCTTCATACTTTGCCACTATGGATTATTTTGCCCCTTTCCTTCTTCCGCCCTTTCCTCCTCCACCTCTCTAACCAGCCATGGCAAGCTTCTTGTCCACCTCCGGTGTTGCCTCCTCTCTGTCTCTTCCATCCTCTCCTACATATCCCCTTCTCTTTCCCGTATTTCTCCTCCTTGGGTTTCCCAAAACCCTAGTGCCGCCACCTCTGCTAGACAGCTCACTAATGCTTGCCTCCATCAGAAGCCCACCTCTACTCAGCTCCAACAAGGTACAGACCGACGAAGGCAATGAACATGAGCCCCTGGCAAAATATGGCAATGATGACTGCGACCTAGAAGAAGAAATCAGACGAGGGTAGTGGCGACTGTGCCATGGTCGAGGAAAGAGATAGCGGCGAAACACAATGTGGTGAGGGAAAGATATGACAACGGTGGTGGTGGGTCTCCGTGGAGTCGACCATGGGTAGTGAGGTTGGAAGGGGAGAAGTGGAGGAAGAAGGGGGAGGAAGAAGAAGAGAGGTAAAATGGTCATAAGTGACAAATAATGAAGCAATCATTTTATTGAGAGGCAAATGCTAAAAGACCCATTTTAAGTGGAATACTCAATTTTCTCAAAATCTTTCATTCCAATATATCGAGTAACTTCACAATGGAGCTACATGATCTTAAGAAAAGTTTGCTCGAAGCTAGAAACAGAAGCACTAATGAGCAAGATAAGTTGAAGTTATGACAGTCTCACAAAACTAACAACAACATTTTGAAGCTATCATTCCTGTTGATTTGGTATCTGTTTGCCACGTACGAGCTATCGTATCTCCACGTGCGGAGTACCGATCGGAGATGCTTCAATTGAGTGTACCTGCATATATGCCTATTATTAATATATTATAGTGAATAAAGTCTGACCTAAACCAAACTAATTTACATGAGTTTGTAAACTTAATTAATTCAACGCAAGGCTACACTATGGACTATTGGATACTAAACTCCGACACCTTCTTACGGTCAAACCACAAACTCATCTATGTATTTGCCATGTGAGCTCTGGCATTTATAATTGCCTAGTTAGGCCCTGTTCTTTCCAGCTTCTAAAAGGTGTTTTTCGGCTTTTCTACAGTAACTAGCTTTTAAACGGGATATTTTTTCAAAATTGGGTCTACTAGTTAATTGTAGTACATACTTTAATAACTTTATTTATATCGGCAAAAACCGCACGTGAGTTTTTGTTACTCTGTAATCTCTCGTACAAACAGTCCAAAAGCCACAAGCCGCAGCCAAAAGTCATAAGCCACAGCCAAAAAGAACAGGCCATTAGCTATGGCTTATAGCTTTTCATGAACAAACAAATAGAACAGTTTCTCTGACGCCATTTCGAAACAACTTATCGGGACAGTCTTTTTGAAGTGGCTTATCGGTATTTGATTCATTCGTATAAGCACTCATGATATGACTAGAAGTCATAAGCCACAACTATAGGCCATAAGTTGTAGCCGAAAACAACCCATCCAATTGCTCAAATAAAAATGTAGTAGCAGCATTTGGATGGCTGCACCAACATCCTTCGCAAACTCGTATGTTATTACTCGGTAGGTTTGACTCGTGTTTTTACATATGTTCCATGTTGCTCTGATACGTGATCGATCTTTGAGTTGATCCATACAACTGCATGCAAGTGTCAACTAAAAAAATTGCTAGCTTACTGGCAGATAGGTCATCCGAATTGCACCTATTGGTAGAGTACTGTACGTAGTGCCCGATTCGATCTTAGTGATTGTAAAATAAAATATACTACGGACTATGTAATGAGAATTACAACTTGACAGGTCGATAAACCGTTTCGAAAAAGTTATTCCGATAAGTCGCTTTGAAAAAACGACAGAGAAATCATCCAATTTATTTATTCAGAAGAATGAGACCAAAATATACTACTGATTACATACTGACTGGTTGGAACATGTTATTTCTTTAGCTTGTAAATACCGTGTGGTGTTCGATGATCATCTCTATATTCCCAAGGGCGGAACAATGAAAATAGTGCTAAGTAACACTATAAAGATCACATGAGTTGAAAAATAATATCGATGTGTTATTGATATGTGGCTCCTAGCCTCACATGTTATTCTCACATTGAAATGCTACTAAGCAAATTTTCCCATGAAATAACTGGGTTCACCATTTCATCATACATATAACCATGTGTAATTTTCAAGTAATATTGTATTAAATATTAATGTGACTAACAATTTTTAGCATCAATAATTCAACTAACAATTTTTAGCATCAATGATTCAACATAACCGATGACAATGTACAATGATAAAGAAATAGTGATAAAATACTTACCAAAATCAAGAAATCCACTCATAATATTGGTTATTTGTAGCAAGTAATGGGACTAATGACCAAACCATAGAAAAAGGATGGCCAATATTGGCAAAATACATCATTCGACTTCAATAGCCTAAAAAATAGAACAAAATTACTTAAATTTTTAAGTAAAATTGTAGAATGATCAAATGAAAGTAAATACATTATCTTTTCAGATTGGTTTCTATGTTCTTTCAATTTCTAGAAGCAATGAATCACAACATCATTGGTGACCCTAGCACACAATTTGACAATCAACAACCAAGGATAATCAAATTGAATCTCTACGGCACAAATTTAGTCTATGTGCTTGAAACATATGGGAACAACTGAGAGAAATTTAGACCAAAACAAATACCATATGCCAATTCACCACTCAGGTCTAAGCATTATGTTGCTATCATCCACTCGGTTAGGTGCTGGTGAGGTAGGCAACAGCGACCAGGCGGTAACATGGCAAGGGAGGGTGGTGGCCCAATTCTCTAGCGACAAGATGTCTCCAGCGATTGGTGAAGGTGGGCGCGACCACGTGAGACGAAATAGGCGAGGGCCACAAGGCGTCGGTTCGATGATCGATTAATCGATGGAAGATAGCTTCTTGATGGATTGGCTCGGGCTAATGGTCCTGTTCTTTCTGCTTTTCAGCTAGCTTTTGGCTTTGGCTTCTTTCAGAAATCACTATTTATTTGACTAATAAACCAAAGCCAAAAGCCGCAACCCAAAAGAACATCCCCAATGTGCTGGCTCGACCATTTGGTCCATGCGTTGGCCTCATGGATTGGGTCGGGCATTGGTTTCGGCCATGTGACGCTGTCATTCTCGAGCTGTAGCTAGAGCTAGCTTCACTAGGCTGGAAGGTGGGTGTGGAGTGCACAAATTTTGACGGGCTGGGGGTGTGCACACATGGTACATATAGAATTGACTAGTCCCTATGATTTTTGGGACCCAGTCTCCTATGTACCCATGGCCATTGATGCGTGGAAGAGAACATGAATACTCATTTCACACGGCTTGAACAATTTTTTGATGTGCGATTTGATATTGTGATCTCTTCGCTATAGTGTTTGGAAGCAAACATATGCATCCAAGTGGCCATACGACAACTGAATCATACAACTGCTTCTATTTCTGCACAAGTTGCACCTATTCGTCTACCACAATGGCATCCTGAGGTAAAATATATCTATTGTTTGATGATTTTTAGGATAATAATTTTGATGTGATGTCCAATGGAGTTTTTGATGGAAACAACAACAACTACGGTCATCGACGTGGATTCAATTATCCAAATCGTGGTGATATGCATATGTGAAGAGCGCAAACTTTGGTGTATTTGGTAACCTAAAAGATCAAGCTCCATTTGATTTAGCTTTGGTGATAATAATAAATACTATTATGAAATTTTTGGTGATAATGACAAATGTATTTATGAGACTAACCTTATTTATTGATTATGATATTACTTAGTCTCATTTAGATGAAAAGCTGAAAATCATAAGAGGTATGGATTTGAAATCACATTATCATATATTAGTGCATTCCTTGGATCCAAAATATAGATTGAATTCCACAAATAGTCCAAAATGAATATGTGCATGTGTCCTCATTATACATACTTGTACGCACATATTTAGAGGGAGTTAAACTCTATGTTTTGGGGTTTCACAAGTATTGATCCATATTTCCTTTAATATGTATATTTAAAATCTTTACTTTGAAACACATCCTTTGAGTATATATAGCTTATGTAGTTTGTATATACTCATTTGCAATCGGGTTGTCATCTAACTTCTCTATTATGTGTTAATAGTTGGATGATTAATGATAACCAGATTAGTAAGCTTTGCTTAAAAAGCTTATCTTAGAGTATACAATACAAATGTTGTGTACATATTGTATAATCGCAAATACAATCTTTATCTCATATTCTCTTGAGATTATCATGAATTACTAAAAAAAGGAAGATTTTAGAATCTAGTCCCTCCATTATGAGTTAACGGTGAAGTTTGGTAATTGATGGCAATTGATTTGCGGACTAACATTTTCTATGAGTTGGATGGATAGATTATGTACTACAAATGAAGATGACTTAGGATAACTTCATGTGTTGAAAATCATCAAGTCTAGATGAAAGATGACTTCATATCTTGAAGGCTATTAAGAAGAAGATGTACCATGAGTTGATGCATGTCTAAGAGGAGATGATCATGTGTTGATCATTAAGTCAAGTGAAGACCATCATGAATTGATGGATATCAAGACAATGACCTAAGACAAATGTCTAACTAACTAGGGCTAATAATGTATTTCTAGTCTTTTATCGATCTTGGTGTTTTGTTGGAAGACCAAATTGCTAGTATAGGTTGTCATACTATTAAGAGGGGTCATGTCTAGTAGTTTGAGTCTCATTATGTGTTGATAGCTTAACCTCACCTCTTATAGCTCATTTTGGCATGAGGTTTGTATTTGCAAATGTATTTTGCAAATAGTTAAAGTTTATGTGTTGAATCCTTATAACATAGGACTATGCGTTGCAAATGTGTTTTGCAAGTACTTGAAGTCCATGTTTCCATTCTTTGTGATATGAGACTTATATCTACAAATGTGTTTTGCAAATGGTTGAAACTTATATTTAATCCTTGTGTTATGATTCTAAAAGTGTGCAAATGTATTTTACAAGTTGTTGGGAAACATGTTTGGTACTTGCATGTATGATACTAAAGTTTGCAAATGTGCTTTGCAAATCTGGTGAAGTATTTGCATTCCTCAAGACAATTGGAACTACCACAGTATAATCTGCAGTACTACCGTGAACCGGAACTACCAGTGTTGTAATCACGGAACTACCGCGTGCGTTGGTGGTCGAAGACCTGTGTGGTCAAAGATCAAGTGGTTAAGAACCAGAGCAGTCGAGCCCAAGTGGTAAAACACCTGTGTGGTCGTGGACCAAAGTGGTCGAACCGACTTGGTCAAATCAATGTGGTTGAAACCAATGCGATTGAGATCTATGTGATCGAAACTAGTGTGGTCGTAGGCCTTCGTGGTCGTAAACCAGCATGGTTGGAATCGACGTGGTCATAAGCCTTCGTGGTCATAAACTAGTGTAGTCATAGACCTGTGTGGTCGAAATCAGCATGATTGAAACCAGCGTGGTTGAAACCAGTGTGGTCGAACCAGCATAGTTGAAACCTATGTAGTCGTAAATCGATGTTGTCAAAGAAATGTGATTAAAACAACGTAGTTGAAGATCGATGAGGAGATAGGATATTTGTGTGATCGAAGATTGACGTGGTCAATGAATGACATGGTTGATGTGGTCGAGACCTGAGTTGTCGAAACCAGCGTGGTCAGAGACAAGTATACACTACAAGAGATGTGTCATTTTATGACGTTTATGGCATGACATCTGATCAAAAGGTCACTAAATCGATCAGTTTATGACGTTTGTTTTGGAGGCATTTCAACTTAGTGACATAACTAAATGCACGTCACAAAAAATGTTTTAAAGGTACTCAAATTCCATATCGTGACAATATTTGTCGTGTCATAAACACCAATTTGCAATCGTCATAAATCTATGACAAGGATGGTGTGTCATAAATTATTTTATTGTTTTTTTAATATTGTTGTCTAAGGTGGCATGTGGGCCCAACTGCCACCTAGTCGAGTGGGTCCCACGTGCACATTTTTTCTTTTTTCCCCATGTATTCAGCCCACCTACTTGACCTTTTTTTTTGAAAAGCCACCTATTTGACCTAGCACAGCTCCAAAGTAGCCCAGCCCTCTGAACTCCACACTCGCGTGGCCAGAACTCCCAGCGGCCGGCCCATTAGGACAAGTAGCAGGCGCGCGCAGGAATTAACCAAAAAAATAAATGAGCCAACAGGAGGGCTCGAACGCAGGATCTCAGGGATCCGAAGGAGACGACAAACCACTGGGTTACAGCGACACTAGTGTTAGGTGTTGCCGTTTGATTTTTTGTAACTGTGACCGGAGGATGAGAAGCGGCAACCATCTTGCCGTGCCGGCATGGAGTGCAAACAAGATCTTTGACCATCTTGAGTTTCGGCAGACCACGAATGAGATCGTGACCGCTAACTCGAGTCAAATGGTCAAAGCCTATATGACCAAGTCTCCTATGCCAGAAAGAGAGATCGCGGGACTCAGAAGCAACTAAACACCTGAGAGGATCGCCAGAAGACTCAGAAAAATCAGCACGAAAGATCCTCCCAAAACGAGAAATCCCGCAAACCAGACTCCCCGAAGAATCAAGAATTTTGCAATTGTTTTTCTTAAAACTCACCTCGAAACCGTCATCGGTAAGCTGAGAAACTGACATCAAATTATACTGCAGCTTACTAACCAAGGCTACATCTTTTAAAATGAAAGAATCATTAATGCGCACTGTACCTTTGGCGATGACGCGCCCAGATAAAGCATCTCCGAAGGTGATCGTCTCATCACCTGGAGCACGGGCAAGGGAAGAAAACCAACGGGAGTCTCCGGTCATGTGTCGTGAACACCCGGAGTCTACAAGCCAAACTTTTCCCTTCCCTGCCCGGCGAACCTGAGTCAAGTAGAGAGTAAAGTCTCAGTACTGGGGTAAATCAAGAGAGATTTTGGCACCCAATACTGAACAACACGTCGAGCAGATGAAGTAGTCAAGCACGACTGACCTCTATCTACCCTACGCTCTCTGTCACTCACAGCAGAAGGTCTGTGAGCAGACCTGAAGCTGTTGCGGGGTCCAACTGCTACGGGAGAGCGAGTCGGAACACCGGCAACATGCTGATCACGCCGCGGGTAGCTATCTCGATGGATGAAACGAGATCTACCCTCAGGACGGCAGAAGTCATGACCCGGAGCAGCATGAGGACGAAAACCAGAAGACTCAGAAAAACCAAGTCCTCGATGCTGCCCAAACCCGTCAGAAGCAAACCTGGACCTCGTGCTAGTCTTAGGTGCACTCAGGATCTGGGGCTGACCCTGAATGCGCCTAAGTGCCTCTGCACGGTCTCTTCGCGCAATCCTGGCGCGCCTGAAGCATCTCTCGATCGAGTGCCCATCCTTCTGACAGAAGGTGCAGTGGTACTTCACCTTCTGAGAGGTGGAAGTAGCACGAAGAGGCTTCGCCTTCTGAGAGGCCGAAGCAACAGGTGGAATCACCTTGCTATCAGAGATCCCTTGGACAAAGCCCGCTGATTTAAATTTAACCTCATCTGATATGGGCTCAACCTCGATCACACCTCCTACGATGGGTCGGAGAATAGCAGGTGGATGCATCCTCATATCCTCATAGAAATCATATCCTAGACCTTGATTGAACTTGCAAATCTTGGATTGGTCTAGAATAAGATTAAGCTTCTTTTTGCCGCCTACAAATCTCTCGAGAGTGTTCATAAGGTACTGACACTCCCGAAAGAGAGAGGTGCAAGAAGAGCAGGGGAAGAGGGAACAGCAGGAGGTAAGGAAGCAGATGAAGAACCAATAGCAGAGGAACGAATGGCTTGTGCACGCACAGCCGACTCAGAACGGACAGTCCTACTGCTAGCAGGTTGGTTCACGTCGCTAAGCGTCTCATCCTTACCCTGGGCTTCTCCCCCTCCTCAACAATCACATCACAGCAGGTTGGTGGCTTCTCTAGTTGGTCTTTAGTTAGCTTCACATATTTTTCCTCCAAGGCAATCATGTCAAGTTTTAGTTTGTTACAGTTCATGCAAGGTGAGCTAACAGGGTCCTTAGAAGCAGTTTGAGCCAATCTATTGTTGTCATCAACTAATTCTTGAAACTGCTTGGAGACAGATTCAAGTTCAGCAGTAAGTTTGGGACAGTTTGAGCAAGAGGTAGTTGGCTCACACAACCAAGCATATAACTCAGAGATTTTGTGATCTGCTCGTTTTAGGTTCATCTTTAAATTATTACAATTTTCACAAGGCTCGGGCAGATCCAGGAGCATGGAATAAGATCCTCTAGCAGCAATGTCCTTATCTTCACATGAGGTGGGAGAAGTAGTCTCATCAGTAGTAAGTAGGGTAACAGCCATCCTACTCAACTCTAACTCAGCAAGCAGACTAACATTCTCCACCTTAAGCACATCAAGCTCAGAAGACAAACTATCATGAGAGGTCCTTAGTTTCTCCATGTCTCCAAGCAAAGCAGGGCATGTATCACAATCGTCACGGGAGTGAGCAGATCTAAGTGAAGTAATCTCCCGTGACAGTCTATCTACTTCCTTCTCTAACTCGGTACACCTAGACCTAGCTCTAGCATGAAATCCACCTAGCTTAAGAAAAGCATCATTTAGCTGGTCATAAGAAGGGAGTACCTCATCCGAGTCGGAGTACAGCTCGCTGTCGCTGATCTCGCCCTCAAGGGCCATGAAGCACATGCCGGGGAAGTCGTCGCCGCCATCCTTGGGCACTTGGTCACCCGCCTCGTCGTCGTCGCTCCATCCCTCCACCTCGCTGAGGTCGAGGTTGTCGAATGCGGTGAGGACGCGGTGGAAGAGCTTCTTGGCTTTGTCAAAGTTGCGGAACTTCTTCTTTCCAAGCGTCTGAGCTGGAGGCTTCTTGTTGCGGTTCTTGTCGGTGTAGTCGTTCTTGCCCGAACCGCCGTAGTCATTCTTGCCCTACTCCAGCTTGGGGCAGTTTGCTCGGATGTGGTTGGGACCACCACACTCGAAGCAAATCACGGGTCCTCCCCTCTTTCTGTCTCTCCTACCCTTGTAGGCATGGGAAAACCTTCGGGCTAGGAGGGCCAGCTGATCATCCGCAAGCTGCTCTAACTGATCATCAGTTATGTCACAGAGAGCGGTGAGGGAGAAACCGCAAGAAGAATCAGAAGAAAGTCCAGAAGAAGAAATGGGATTGGTGACCAAAGCCATCGACTGTGACTTCGACCGACGAGAGACAACGTCAATCTCGTGAGTCTTGAGGCGCGAGTACAGCGCGTCAAGAGTCAGGGTCGAGAGGTCTGTCGTGTCTTTGATGGTGGTCACTTTCATCTCCCAAACACGCAGATCGAGTGCCGCGAGCATCTGACGAGCGTTGTCCGAGTCGGGGTATGTGAGACCGAGGTTGCTCAAGATTTTGTGAAATCGCGAAAAGCACTCGTCCAGGGAGTCACCAGCAAGCATCTCGAATTTGTTGTATTCGCGCTTGAACTGGTCCTGTCGAACCGTCTTGATCTGGGTGATGCCCTCATGGTATGCGTCGAGGGTCACCCAGATGTCGTAGGCGGACGACAGGTGAGATATGCGGTCAAACTCGCTACGACTCAAACCCTGGATGATGATGTTCCTTGCCTTTGCATTTGCCTCAACATCAGCCATGTTCCCGGCATTGATGTTCTCATCGGCAGGAACAACAAACTGGACCTTGACCTTGCGCCAGATGGCATACCCCTGAGCCTGGATGTATGTTTCCATTCGGCTCTTCCAGAAGGGGTAATCGATGCCATCGAAAACGGGCGGCTTGGTCGAGTACTTGTCCGTCGCCATGGCTCTTGAGACCGGTTAAGATCTATTGATTAGAGCTAACCGGCTCTCATACCAATTGTAGGACCGAAATGGCGACAGAGGGGGGGTGAATGTCGACCTCTTCAGAATTCCCCTCCAAGTATTCACAAGAACTCTACTCTTCCAATAGCTACAAAAGCTATGAAACAGTTGAAACACGCTCACTGAAAGGTCTTGTTACCATACAACCAAACTTTGCTAAAAAAGGAGACATATCACTGGAAGACAAGCTCCAAACAGGGCATACAACAAGAGAAACTAATGCTGCCCTAACAGGACTGAAAACTGCACTTCAATTGGCTGAAAACAGCACCACAAATGGACTGAAAACTGCACTTCAATTGGCTGAAAACAGCACCTCAATTGGACTGAAAACTGCACCTCAAATTGCTGATTTTGACTGCTGAAAACAGCAGCAAATAGATGATGAAAACAGCAGCAATTTCAGCTAAAAACTGCAGCTGGAAGGGGCTGAGAACAGCAGCAAAAAGATGATGAAAACAGCAGTAATTGTTGGCTGAAATCTGCAGCAACTTGTTGCTGAAAACTGCTGTAAAGAGGTGCTGAAAACAGCAGCTATTTTTGGCTGAAAACTGCACTACAAAAGGCTGAAATCTGCACTGCAGATGGCTGAAAACTGGACTGCAAAAAGGCTGAAAACTGCACTCCTATTTGGCTGAAAACTGCAGACTGAAAATCAGCAAACAAGCTGAAAACTTGAGATTGCTTCAGACTTCCAAAAACTGACAAATTGAGGGTTTTGCTTCTAACCTTTCCACCTCAAAGCATCACAACAATATTATAAATAGCAAGGGATGCTTGGGAAACAAAGGAGACCAATTCAAAATCAATAATTTCAGATTTGTCTCAAACTCTGAAAAATACAGAGAGCTGCCCAAAAATTCCAATTGCCACTCAATCTCCAATCCTTTGGCCATGAGACTTTGCAGATATGTTAGCAATAGCCATTGGACTCTACAAGCCAAATTTCAAGCCAACTTGAGAAGGGAAACACGAATTGCACAAAAACCCTAGAGATGCCAAAACCTGAAAACCTACAGAGGCAACACCAAAAACTCAATTTCTCTTCAATCCTTGAACCTTGGCATATGAAACTTTGAGGATGGCTAATAGATAGTCTTAGGACCCTAGATATCAAGTTTCATGCCATCTCTCCAAAGGAATCAAGAATTCCATCAAACCCTAGAAACTCAAAAGATGAACAGAGGAAGCTCAAATGCAAAATCTGAAATTAGAACCTTGTCTCTGGGATTTTAATTGATCAAATGACCTTGAAGTACTATCCCATCATAGAGCAACCCATTTTGGGCCTTCCCAACAAGAAATAACAAGAAACTCAGAAAATCAAGAAACTCAAAAATCACCAAATGCAAGCATCGAAGAACAGAGAGCACAAACTTCAGATTTCATTCCAACTATTCAGGGATTACAACTGAGCTACATCCCCATACCCCGATTGATACAAGAGGAGTGATTACAATCTCTCATCCCCCTCTCAATCCTCAAGAACACCAAGAATCTCACCACTTCTTGGGAGGAAGAACACACAGAGAGAGGAGACTCACATAGAAACCATCGTAGAGACACAGAGAGAGCACACTCTGCCTCTACCACCAACTCACACCAACTAAAGAGCTAAAGGAAACACCTTCCTAAAGCCTCTTTTGACTCTAAAACCCTAATTCTATCACAAGTGCTCAAGTGGGCATGCAGCCCCTCCTCTCCTTTTATAGCGCTTGGCTAACGGGTCTCCGCCCCGTTACGCCCGCTACGTCCAACGGAGCCCGCTCCCGCTCGTGCAGCCTTGCGAATTTCCCGATTCGCCCCTCCTGCACCTTCCGGGAAGCTTCCGCGCTCCTTGCCTCGCACGCCTCGCAACCACCTCGAGTCCACGTCGTCTTCGACACATCCTGACCGTTCTGACCTCAGCGCCACCTGCGCCTAGTCCGGTCCACCGTGTCTCGCCACGACTCCAACTCGACGTCCTGCAGTCACACAGACAAGAAAACACGTCAAATAGCACCGCTCGACACATGAAAGCGTAAATACCATCACACTTACCACAGACGAAGTCCAAACCTGTCGAAACATTAGAATATACATCCTAAGCCTAAATGACCAAGTTTGACCAAAGTCCGACCGAGCCCGATTGCGCCACGCAACGGCTCGACTCCGAACCACTCAAACCAAACTCGACTATCCTAAACCTTTGTCAATTACTCATCATTCACATGGAGTCACGACCACCTGGTCTCTCAATATGATTAAGACATTAAGATTATCCATGTTAAAAAAAGATTAATGCTTATCAAAATGAATTATTGAATAAATGTGAAATTCTTAAAGTTACACATGCTGCTCATGTACCATTTACTCTTTGTAATTACAAAGATAGAGTGATTTGTGATGTGGTACCAATGAAATCGTGTGATGTTTTATTAGGTCATCCATGATAATATAATCGTGATTATATTCATAATGGTAAAACTAATCAATACACTTGTTACCTTAAGGGAAAATCTTATACTTTGATTCCTATGTCTCCTAAGTATGTGTTTGATTCTAGTTTTAAGAAAAAGAGCACTAAATATACTAAAATCATAGATTCACCCTTGCTGCAATTATGCACTTTAGCTGAGAAAAGAGAGGTACATGATGCTATGAATGTTTCTACAATCACATCACCATGTATTTCGAGTGTTATTTTGAATGAAGTGCATGTTTCCCAAGATGAGGAGAAGACGTCAAATTTCTCTATTCTCGATGTGCACTGAAAATAAAGTTCAAGAAAGCGAGCTTGGTGTGCTTGGCAATGAGCAAAAACCGAAGACAGCTTCTCTTGAAGTGGAGGGAGATGATGAATACATCCCAATAATTACACTAACTTGTAATCGTTCTCCACAAGTTGTTTCTTGTCTTTATATGTGTGTGTAGGGAATCAAAAGAACGTGTCCAGCAGGAGGTGAGAGAGGATGGGGCACGAAATACAAGCACAAAGGTCAAGGAGAGGGTGCTGTCGCATGGGCATAGGAGCCATGCAGATTGCACACAAGAAGAAGCCCATGGCATGTGACAAACAGAGAAGATATTGAGGCCCAAGTCCAAACTACAACATTATGGGCCAACTCTTTCTGTTCAGCCACCAAGTCTAAGCCCAAGCCCAATATGGCAATGGAGGCCGAAAGCATCACCAAGCCTACCAAGTACTTTGGATAAGATTTTCAAACTTAATTTGGATCCAACTCAAGCACATCTAACTTCAAATTTAGAATCAATTCCAAAATCAATTTGGACTCAGTTCGGAGCAACCAGTAGGGTTGCATTAAAAAGCACATAACTTTTGCAAACAAAGTCCTATTTTTGTCCTCTTATACTCATTAGAAAGCTTATTCTAAGATCCATACAATGGATAAGGCCACAACTTCAGAAAATGTACAAATTTATCACTATCTCTGAAAAAAGTGGTGGCCAAAAATTTGTATGGTCGTATTAGAGTCTATGTCTTTTAAGTTGTCTTAGGAAGGCTATAAAGCCAATGGTGTGCCCCATGTAACAGGGGATGAAATTATTTTAGGTTTTATACAGAAAATTGATCTTTTGATCATGGGGAGTTTGCATATTTTCTAGTTCTTTCTAAACATTATTCTTATTGATTCTTGATAGAATTGTTAGAATTGATCGATCTTGACCAATCAATTCGTGCTCTAACTATGTATTGCTTGTGTGGATTGATTTTTTTGTGAAGGTTATGTGGATTGATTTTATTCGTTGATTGTCATCACAACAAGATCAGGCTAACCCCGTTTCAAGTGATACACTACGCCACCGTGCGCCTCTCCCGTTGCCTAGAAAAAGCAATGCAAAGCAATTTTGGAATGCCCACGCTAGTAAGCAGGGAGGCCCACCCAAGAGACATAGGCCCAGAGGCCCGTAGACACATGGACCCGCCCGAGCCTGGCCCTTTACGGCCTACTTCTCCCTCATCTCTACCCACCCGTTCCCCTATTTCCTTCGCCTCGCCCTCTCATCTTCTCTCCCCTCCCATTCCAAAAACCTCACAAAACCCGCCGCCGCCTCCTCCTGACCTCCTGCTCCTGCAGCTGCAAGATGAGGTGAGCGGGATCTGCTCACGCGCTTCCGATCTCCTGTTCCCCCCTCCTTTTCCGTTCCAATTCGGCTTTAGATTCCGTAGGAAAACGCGGTCTCGTACCGTCCAACCGCGTGAATGGATCTGGAGGAGGCGTGGTCTCGCGATGCCGCGAGGGGTCGCCGTTCCCCTGCCCTGGGTTGAGGGCGTCAGCGTGAGCGTTCAGATTTTGGCTCCGTGATGCGGTTGGACTCGGAATCGTTGGGGTTTTTTTTTTGAGTGATGTGTTTCTAGGGTTCGAGATTTGCGGATTTGACCGCCTCATGGGCGGGTTAGGCGATGCGGCTGTTTTGAGTGCTTCGGTGGTCTTGGTGGATTCGCTAGGGTAAGTCCAGGTGATTTTGTTGGTACCGCAGGTCATGGCCGCTTCGCGCGCGATTATGCGATGCCGTGATTTCGGTTTGTTAAAGAGTTCTACTGCTGTTGTTTTGACTGAACATGGTATTGGTACTGGTATTGCTGTGCTGCTTAGGCGTGACTAAGATCTACTGGTGTGTGCTCTAAAAAAAGATCTACTGGTGTGATTTTATAGAGGCACGAGTGGAGTTTGCAAGGATTTTAGAAGTTTGTGGTGTCTTGGACTTGCGGTGTGGTTCTTTCAGCAGTTCAAGAGATCTAGATTGTTGGTGTTTGGGTGTATTTAGGGTTTGAGGATGTAGTTTTTGAGTGAATTAGAGGTAGTCATCTAGTTGTAGTTTCTGCTGTCCTTTTTAGTTTTTAAGGGAAGCTAATTAGGGTGACTCATGTATGGTGCAGTTTTTGATGTGTTTTTAGGCGAGTGGTGGTGTCTCTTCTGTGGAATTTTCTGTGCCTAATAGTAGTTTTCTAACCTGCGAGATATACTTAGCGATACTGAAATTTAGTTTGTTACACATTTCTCATCAAATAATTACCATGTATTAGATTTTTTGTCTTGTCCTGATTGTTTAGCGTGCTATTGGTACCGATGGTTCGACAGTTTGTCTTGTAGTTGGCAAATGTTTCTATGATTTGCAAAAATTTTTGTCATGATATTAATGCCTGATATTATGGAGGCAGGTGTCAAATTCTGTTTTCTTAGTACAGTTTGGATATGGTTTAAACTGTTCAGTCAAAGTATAGTTGGTAATCTAACAAAGCTCAAAAATATAGATTGATTGGTTGTTAGTATTTTCGTCAAGGTGCCAGTGGGTTAAGAAAGTATTCGGACATGCAAAAAGTTTGAAGTAGAATAATTTTGTTCTTTGGCCTGTTACTTTTTTATATGGATGAAAGAATGTCAGTGTTAAGTATTGAATATCAGCTGAGAACTATTTAATGATCCTTAAAAGTTACTTTTTGCTACATGGTTTAATGAACGTACGTATGTGCAGGTAGCTGAGTACCTAGGATTAGTCTTTTGCTACAGGAAGTTGTAAATTCTCTCTGTCTGTATTCATGGCCCAGCTTTTTCACTCTGTCATATTCTTCCATTTTGTTCAATTTAAGCTACAACAATTGGTGGTGAAATCAATTTGGATAGGCAACATACATACTGATTAGCTAAGCACGTCTCAGTGTTCTGTTCTCTTTCTTTTCTATTTGTTTACAGTAAAATTGCTTAATGCTGCCTTGCCATAAATGTCTTTTTCATGTAATCTCTGCTCTTTATTTGCTCTCATATATGATGGTTATCACTTGTGCACTGTAAACTTGTGCATCTGGCAACCTCACTTGTGTATTTATATTGGGTTTTACTTAAAAAGACTAACAATGTTTTTAGTAAGGTTTTGGAGATTTAAATTTCTTGCTCTATGTTTGTTTCTTGACAAGTGGCAATGTTTTCTGTAGTCGGCACCCTGAAGTGAAGTGGGCTCAGAGGATTGACAAGGTTTACATCACTGTACAGTTGCCTGATGCAAAGGATGCTAAGGTCAATCTGGAACCAGATGGTGTATTCACATTCTCTGCCACTGCTGGAACTGGTGGGAACTTATATGAATCGAAACTAGATTTGAATGACAAAGTAAACGTTGAGGTAATGAATGTTCATCTAATATCAATAGCTATAGGCCTAAAATTTGAATCCTTGTTGAAAAGATGTGTTTTCCTTATCCAGTGCTTCTTTGCTTTTGATTTAACAGGCAAGCAAAATAAGTTTGGGGGTCAGGTCCATATTCTGTATTGTAGAAAAAGCGGAGGCCAAATGGTGGAAGAAGCTTGTTCGAGATGATCAAAAGGCACCGCACTTTTTGAAAGTTGATTGGGACAAATGGGTAGATGAAGATGATGACGGTATGCTATGTACTTCTTTTCTCCCTTTTTGATGCAACTGATGCAAATCATAATCTACAAAAGAAAATAATGATTTACAGAAGCGGTACATGCACATGACTAGATGTTAATGTTAGTTTGCAAGGGATCTATTTTGAAACATCTAGAAACAGGAGATGATTTAGTGGCAGCACAGGGGTTTTTTTAAACACGAGGTACAATAAGAACTTCACTATGTACACTTCGATGATGAAATGGTAGTTAGTTCGTACTCTGACAATACACAACTTACTACTTTTTATGTTATACGCAGTACCATCGCCCTTCAATTATATCCAATTTGTAGACCTAAAAAAATACTATATCCAACTTTACTTTATACAACAAATTTATTTATTTTTTCTTTGCTGCTTCTCTGAAAAAGAAAGTTGCCCTTGCTCTCAGAAGACCGTAAGGCCTTGTTAATTCATAAACTTACTTTTACAACTTGAAGTTCTGTAAATGCAAGCTAGGAAATATATTGTTTTACCTTCACTGCCGAGTGTATTACTCATTATTACGTGGGCATGTAAAAGTTTTGATATACATCTATTATTTTGTTAGGTGCTGATGTCAACTTGGATGGGATGGACTTTTCGGTAAATAGTTTTTTCACAGTTTTTCCTTTCATGGATTTCCTTTTCATTGAGGTGTGTTGGTCTGATGTATTTCTTCATGTCCTTTCTGTAGAATTTCGGTGGCATGGGTGGCATGGGCGGTATGGGAGATATGGCTGGTATGGGCGGTATGGGTGGTTTGGGCGGTATGGGAGGTATGGGTGGTTTGGGCGGTATGGGTGGTTTGGGCGGTATGGGAGGTATGGGTGGTTTGGGCGGTATGGGCGGTATGGGTGGTTTGGGCGGTTTGGGCGGTATGGGTGGGTTCGAGGATGAGAGTGATGATGAAGGTTGGTATTCCTGTAATTTCTCTGTACTGCTTCTCATTATCTTTTTACTTGCTATTTCTGTTAGTTAGAGGATAAGCAAATATGTTTTGTTATCAAATGATCAAATCCAAATTAGGCAAACATTACTAAGAACACTGCAGTTTGATATGGTGGTTATGATATAGTTGTAACTGCCTGATCAGGCGATTGATCAATGCTTTGTTAGTATTCTTTTCATGCGAAATTGCTTGGCATTAATTGGAAGGCTAGTCCTTAAAATGTTGCAATTTTGCAACTAATAGTGAGTTATATTGATCAAAAGATTGCATCTGTCATACTCAGCAAATATGAATGCATTGCACAAGAAAATTCGATGTTTTGCCCACAAAGGACATAGTCTATATGGTAATCACAACAGAAAGTGAAATGACCTTAACTAGATTATTCATATTTTGGAATTTAGGACTGTATTTTAGCCTAAAATATGGTAATCTAGCTGTAAGCCTGTAACTATTGGTGGTATTGAGTCTGACTTGTTTCTTCCTTCAGAGTTTCATTTTGTAAGCAGATTGTATGAAGGAACTAGATAAATCATTTCATTGTGGCATATTAAGCAGATAAAAGTGACATCTGCCATAGTATTTTTTTTAGCATAATCTTCCTTGCTAAACGTCCTCATGTCATCTTTTTCTCCTATTGCTCCCTAATTAGAAGAAGTGTCAAAACCTCAAGATGCGGAGAAGGCTGGCGAGGCTGGAAAGACCCAGGAGGCAGAAGCCAAACCGGAGACAGCTCAGAGCAATTGAAGATTTCCTACATAATTCCTACCCGATTGCATCCTCGTGTTTTATGAATCTGCTGAATTGAAGGACACATTTTACATTATGGTAGGGATTGGTGCAACCCTTGTAGGCCGATGCCATGAAACTAAAGGTTCTACTGACTTTCGCTCAGCATATTATGGTTTCTGGGATTGTTTTTTAATGTGCTTTGATGCTTCTTTCCTCTCCAATGCCGGTTTGGGCTTTGATGCTTCTAGTCTGCATTTATGATACGCTGCTTTCTTTACTCAACATAGTGATGTCTGCTCCAGAGTTCAGACAGTGCATCCTTGTTTGGGGAAGAAAACTCACAGATGCAAAGAGGATTGCAACTATCGTGACTTGGTCGCATTGATTGCTTCACCGAGTTTGTTTGGTGCCAGTAGGATGAGCATGATATTTATCATTTGGCCAGCTAGTTTGGCATGTTGACCCCAATGAACACTAGTATGGTTGGTTCTGTTGGTTGAGTAGTTTTTTTTAGATAAAGGATATAAAATCCGGCCTCTATATCCACGTGGGATATATACAGCCAAAAGTTACACGAGCTCTTAGGCTCAAAGCCTCAAAACTGAGGGGTATACAACAACAGGAAAGATAGCTTAAGGACTATGAAAAAAACTGGAAAGGCTACGCTTCAGCATTTTTTCTCCGTCTTTGCTTTCAACCAAGTCCTTATCCTCATCCGACTGTGTCATCCAAACTTCGGTCTACTTTGCGTGAAGAAGGACCCCCGAGGCGACGTCTCCAAGGAGGCGACGAGAGTCGCCGACGCCGCCCGCCTCACCGAGGCAAGGCTTTCACCTGGAGATCAGTAAACATGAGAGCTATGGAGTGCCATGACACACCTCCAGGAAGGTTAATGGCGCCTGAAGGCGTCATTGTTGTCAAGACCGGTAAGATCACCGGCAAGGCTTTCGCCAGCACCTCTACAACATCTCACGCACTACCCACACACAAAATAGACCGCCACCAACACTCCGGAGTCCTGCACGCCTCAAGGCCATGGCATAGCCACCCTTGAACTCCACGACGAGCCGCTACCAACAAAGTCCACCACTGTAGAAACCATTATGCGACGCCTATGCGTCACCACTGAGCAGATCCAGGGACATGAGCCACAGATCAAACCTACAGCAATACAACGGAAGTGCTTGACATTTATCTTCCTGAACGTCTTACGGAGTCTGTACGGCACGTGGATCACCACCGCCTTCTTGCTCCTGGCCACATCCATCTGGAAGGCGGAGTTGATGTAGAGGTCCTTGAGGACGCTATTGAGCTCCTGGTTGCCATTCTCCAGTTTGAAGAACGCCTGCGCGACGGAGTCCACGAACTCCGAGGGCTCGAGGCCCTTGTCCTTCTGGATCTTCCTCCTCGCCGTGAACATGGTGCCATATTCCTTCCTTCCTTCGCCGGAGATGAGCGCTAAGGTGAATGGAGCGGTGACGGCGCCGGCGAGGCGGCTGCACCAGCTGCACGACCAGATGCGCGCCCGCTGCCTCCCCGCCGACGAGTACACCCACCCGCCGCTCCTCAACCCCACGGCTGAACGTGAAGCGGATGCAGGGCCTCTCCAACGAGGGGCCGTCGCCGTCCGACCACATCTTCGCCTCCACGCCGATGCCGCAGAGCCTGCACGAGCCGCAGGTGCCCTACGCCGCCGCCATGTACCACCCGGTACCCATGGGCATGGCCGGCTACGGCCACAGCGTCTCCCTCCCCGCCCGATCTCTCTCTGTCTCGCTCCCCTACTCGCCCTCCCGTCTCTCTCGCGGGCGCGGACCTGGGAGGCGGCGTAGAGGCCGTGAGGAGGAGGTGACGCAGCCCGTCGTCCGGCGGCGGCGCGGGCGCGGCGGCCAGGAGGCGGCGGCTCGGGCGACGAAGACGACAGATCCGGCGGCGCAATGGAGGCGGGCCGGCGACGATGGAGCAACGGCAGCTTCGGAGGAGGCGGGCGGATCCGGCGCAGAGGAGACAGCAGGGCTAACCGCTAAAGCTGCTACCTGCTATAGCTGGAACCAAATTTGACCAGCCTATAATTAAAATGATGTAAACCTGGTCTAACACTCTAGCTTGGTTCCTGTGCTTTTTTTACTCTGTTATCTTTGCCATCTGATTTTTTTTAGAACCATTGTCAGTTTCGTAGGTTCTTTGTGTCTGTGTAGGTAGTCAGCATTGCATCTTCACACAGATGGTCTATTTCACCGAGCCTTTCTCAGAGAGAGCGTTTAGCTTGTTACGACTCACCAAATAATCTTGCTACCTTAGAATTTAGTTAACTAAGAGATTAGTATCCTTTCTTGCATCCTCATAATTTGTGGGAAGCTGAGTAGGCACGAATTCTCCCAATTTACAATATACCATAGGATTTGTTATGTAATACAATGAGGGTCTTCCTGACGGGTTCGCCACAGAAGCACCCCACGAATATAAATGTCACCTGTTCCTTTTGGCTTTTCAGCTGTTTTGGTTTTTTGTTTCTCTCTGCAATTATTATTTATTAAACTAATAAACTGTATTTCAAAAGAACGGGTTCAATAAAAAGTTCTCTATTCCCCTTTCCGCCAAGGAGATGCTGCTCTGAAAGCAGCTAGCATTGTTGCCTCGAGATTTAATCCCAACTTAGATGTATAGGCCAAAAATCAACTCAACTTCTGTAACAGAACAAATTTAGCTTAAAATTTGAAAATGCACAATTTTCATGAATTTCAAAAACTTTTGGGGGCATTTCAAAGCTTTCCAAAAGTTTTGCCTTGAATGTAAAATTAAAAATAATTTCCTTGACTCAAAAATCGAATTTGCAAAATTCTAAAATTGAATTGTATACTATTCAAAAATATCTAAAATCCTTTTGTTGCAAAACCATTTCAAAGTTTGAATACAAATTCAAAACCCAAATCAATTTGCAAATAAAAATGCCAAATCCCTTTTCTTTTCTCTCTCTCTCTCGCCAAATCTAGCCCAGCTAGCCGTCTCTCTCTCCTCCTACCTTTCGTTTTCTCCCCCATGTCCCAACCCAGTCGGTCGTCGTGCCCTCTATCTTTCTCTCTAGCTCTCTCCCATTGCGGCCCATCTTGCGGCCTAGTGTGCGTAGCCAAGCAGCCCCAGCCCGTCACCCTTCTTCCCTCTCTTGCATTCACTACATGCGAACCCTGGCCCTACCTGTCGATGAGGAGGAGAAGCACTATGCTTCTTCCTCGCGCTTCCTCTCTCGCGTCAGCTTTGCTATCTTGAGTGCAATGTCATCACGACCTCGTCCCATCGCCACACCAGGTCCCGCGTTCCTTTTGCTCTTGTTCCTGCTCATGATTTCTCGCACTTAAGACAAGCGCCATGTCACAGCACTCGTTCCCCCTTCTTCTCCCTATTTAAGGCCGAGCCAACCGCGTCATCTTGCACACTCACACATCCTCTACTTTTCCCCCAATCTTCCCCTTCTTCGTCGCCTTGGGTGGAGGAGAATCTAGTCATCGGGCCTGTTTGGCAACGGCTGCGGCTTATGACTTTTGGCTGAAATTTTTGAATTTTGGCTGTTTACGGTACAGATTACGGAGAGACAGATATTTACTTGCGATTTTAGTTGGTATAGATGTTGGGTTTTTAACGTGTAGATCGTTTAACTTGTAGACCCCGTCTTGAGAAAATACTCCGTTTAAAAGTTAGGTACTATAGCAAAAGCCAAAAGCCGCCAGCTTCGGAGAAAAAGAACAGGCCCATCATCTCTAACTCTGGCTGTGCAGCTTCTCCCGTTGATTCCAACCGTTCGTGTGATCTTCCACCACCATCATATTGTGTATAATGGTCAACTCAACCTCCTTGTCATGATTCTCACCTCGCCTTTGCTTGTTTCATCA
Organism: Dendrocalamus latiflorus; assembly: GCA_017311315.1. Taxonomy (NCBI): domain Eukaryota; kingdom Viridiplantae; phylum Streptophyta; class Magnoliopsida; order Poales; family Poaceae; genus Dendrocalamus; species Dendrocalamus latiflorus. The sequence goes on along the minus strand of CM029669.1, from coordinate 11,913,347 downwards.
CAGGGAGGATAGAATGTTGCCATTGCCGCCATCCACAAAGCAAGCCGAAGCGCACCATCGTTGTCCGCCTTGTCCCATCTGTCCTGGTGAGCTTTAATCTTGAAGGTCATGTCCATCTTGTTCGCCTTGGTCACTTTTTCCTTATGCATGTTTTCTTCTTGCTTGACGTGCACAAGAGTTGTTGGAATACGTCTTCTTCTTTGTTGTCGACCCAGAGAACATCTCTCGGTGAGTCTATCCATTCTATATGTTCCTTTATGTCACAAACCCAGTAGGCTAGTGAAGCATCTAGGTCTCTAAAAATAATTTTGGTAATTAATGACGACAATACTTAAAGGGATTAACATGTTTATTAAGATGATTGAAAAGTTTAGTCCCGAATTTTGTTGACGTAATGGAAAAGGCATGCAAAGGTGAACAAAGATCAATACGGATCAAGACATGGCTCAAGGCAAAGGTATATTATGGTCTAATGACCTCTTTTTAGTTTTTACCAGTCTCAGTGTTTGATTGGCAAGACTGAATTTGTATAATAGATGTTGTACTATAAAGATGGGGTCATGACTAGTAGTTTGAAGTTGATCTTATGCCATTTTGATCAATTATGGTTTATGCATGCATTTTGTAGGATCGAAAATGGCAACAGAGGGGGGGGGTGAATGGTGCCTTTTAAAATTTGCCCCCGAAGTATCCACGAACAAATCTTCGCCGATAGCTACAAAAGCTCTGAAGAATAAAGGCTCATGCTCACTGGAAACTCAGATACACAGCGAGGAGAAAAAGAGACAATAAAACAACAAAGAAGAACCAAGGAATTGAAAAATCAAAGCACCCATAGAGCCTGGCCGGTCAGACCGCATGGGCTCGGCCGGTCTAACCGCCGGCTTAGAGCCGGTCTGACCGCCTCTACTGGCCCAGCCTGATTGCTAAGTGAGAACCGGTCTGACCGGATTTATACTGCCGGTCTGACCGCCCTTTCCTGACCAGTCTGACCGGCGGCAAGCAAGCAGTCTGACCGCTAGGGTTAGCGGTCTGACCGGGCTCGCGATAACAGAGCACTGCCGACTGAAGATTTTGCACAGCAAAGCCTGAAAACAGCAGAGCACTGGAAATTGGTTGAATGTCTGCTATTTTCCTCAGGCCAAAAGAGCAAGACTACAATCCAAATAGCTCAAGGATCTCAGGAAACAAAGAGAAAATGCAAACAAAGGGCAAGAAAAAGGAAATCTGAGCATAAATCAGACATTGAACTGACAATGTGATAGATTTCCAAAATGATTGTCATTTTCCAATCTTTTGCTCATAAGACCTTGTAACACAACAAGAAATGACCTCATAGCAGAGAACCACAAATCTTAGCAGACATTTCACTAGGAACAACAAAGAAATGGATGTCCCCTGCCATCAAACCCTAGATGAAAGGAAACAGAGGAAAGTTCATGCTTAGCTCAGAAAAGAAAATATTCATTAATTCTAGCTTTTGCTCTTGGGGATTGAATGACCAAATGGTCTTGAGGATTTCCCATCACTGAGCAATTCGATTTGCAACTAATCAACCAAGGAATCAATCAAACTCAAAAAGAAATAGAGAAATGACTGAAACTGACAACAGGAAGTGAATGCAATCCAACAACTCTCCTCCTCATATTGATTCAATACCATGAATGCTTACAGAGGAATGATTACATAGCTACTACAACTCACTCACTACATCCCCATACGTAGTTGGAGAATGGGAAGAACACACACAGAGCACACGGCCAGAACACAACATTGCCACTGCTCCTTTGCTTGTCTTCCTTGGACCCATTGGAAGGCAGCACCTCTACCTCTTCTTATCTCCCAACATCAATCCTCAATTAGAAGTTCAAGAAGTGCAGGCAACTCCCCACTCCAAGCTCCACATCCAAATGAGGCAATGGTCAAAGTTAACACAAGAAATGGAGGGAAAACCAGCCACTCCACTCATGTTTGAGTCAATTCTTCAAATTGCCCCTCAAGCACCTTCCCGGAAGCGTCCTGCAACCGGCACCTTGATCGTCTGAACCTCGACTCCTCCCTGAGTCTAATCCTGGTCCGCTCCGCTGCACACGACCGCACCCCGCATCCTGACCGTCTGGACCTCAGCTCTTCCCTGAGCCTAGTCCTGATCCACCTTGCCACTGCCCGTCGTGTCCACCTGACTCCGACCGAGACCTCCGACTCCACCTGAGTCTAGTCCTGGTCTGTTCCGTCGCGCACGACCGCAACCGACATCCGACCGTCTAGACCTCCGACTCCTCCCTGAGCCTAGTCCCGGTCCACTCATCGTTGCCCGTCGTGTCCATCATCGGTAGCTCCAGCTCCGGTTCCTCGTCTCCCGACTCGCAACCACCTCAGCAGCCTCGATCATCTTCGGCATCTCCGACCGTCTGGACCTCAACACCTCCTGTGCCTAGTCCCGGTCCTCCTCGCCTCAGCATGACCTAGCTCCAAAGTTCTGCAGTCACACAGACAAGCAAACCGTCACATAGCACCGCACGAAACAGCATAATCAACAATAGTATTAACGAAAGGTACTCAAATCTAGAATACCCAAAACAAACTCAAACTATCTAACACAACCATCAATTACTCATCACAAACATGGGGATACCACCACATGGTCTCTCACATTTGGAACATTTGTAATCCTCTCCGAATTTTCTTTTGAAATCCGATATGATCGTAGGCGTATTGACGGTAGTACCACTACATCAGCATTATCAGGCATTATATGCCGGTAGCTTATTTCTAGAGAGGTACATATTGAACTATTCTTGAATTGGTACTACTCATGTGTTGCACGGTAGTACTGTAGAGCGGTATGATCGTAGTCCTTCAGCGGTAGTACCGCTGGGCAGTGTGACTACATGGTGAAAATGGTACTACCGGAGTGCGGTATAACCGCACTTTAGGTGACGGTAGCTAATTTTCAAAGAGTTGTGCTTTGGAGCATTTTCTCTCCTCTAGAAATCAGTACTACCGCAGCTAAGGAGTGGTACTACCGCATGATTGGTACTACTGGGCACTGTGAATTCGGTACTACTGATATTTGAGTTAACGGCTAGTTTCTGTGCATTTAATGAACCTTAAGGAACCATTGAACAGTAAGTGCGGTAGTACATGCCACTACATGGCGGTAGTACTGTATCCCCTGTTTTTTGGGATTTCGACCCTAACAGTCATTTTGGTGGGTAGAAGCTATAAATACCGCCCACAAGTAGTAAGGGCTTCTTGAATCTCTTTGAATACTCTTGATCATTTGCTACTCTCTCTTCAATTTATTTGCTCTATTTTCACATTTTGAGGTTATTGGGGGCATTCAAGTGTATTGCATTATTAATTGATCTTTGTGGCAGTTGAAAACCTTCAAGCAAGCATCATTAGCTTGTTACTCTTAGTGGTTGCCAATATCTAGACGGCTTCAAGGAGTTTGCACGGTGATCTCTTCAAAGAAGCTTGTGAAGAGACCCAACACACTTGTGAGTGGTGTAGTGCTCGCCATCTCTGGAGTGGAGGAAGAGTAACCCTAGTGGATTTGAGGTGGTTAGGCTTAATTCATGGAGTCAGTCCAATCTGTTTAGGCTTACTTTAACGTGGATTAGGAAGGTCGGCAAGTCTTCGAGACCACGGGAAAACATTGCTTATCTTCATTGTAGTTTATTTCACTTGTCTTTACTTTCCGTATTTACATTTCTAGCAACTATTGAATTATCTTGTGTAGCTAGAATTGTATCTAGTTTAGACTTAGAGCTGTGGTGCCTTAGTGAAATATAGAGAATTTAGGCTTTGATTGTGCAGAACAATTTTAATCAAGTTCATACTTGCTAAATTTATGATTTAACCAAAAGAATTTAAAAACCTCGTATTCACCCTCTCCAATCGATTATCCTTGATCCTACAGCTAGTTAGTGAGCCATCTAGTTGCTTGTAGCATTGCCGCACCATAGCTCGTCACCATACCGCCATAGGCCACTGTGGATAGCTCGGGACACCACCTCTCCTTGAGCATCGAGAGCACCGTTAGCATCATAGTAGCTTGTAGATGGTTAATCCCACCCCAATTTGAAGCTTCTAGCCTAGTTTTTTAGTTGTCCTTGTGCATAGTGTCACAGCCGTCGTCCTGGCCGTAGTGTCGCTGCCTCGGAGCCTCTTTCGCCGTGTTGTCATTGTCATCTTGGTCGTCAGGACCACGGTAACCTATTTTGGCGGTCGCGGGTTGTTGTCATGCCCTTCCTCGCCGGTGCCGAGCTTTGACCTGCACCATCCATGACACCCTCCCCTATTCCTCTATTTGAGAAAGGAAGGCGACTATGTGTCACCGACATGTGGACCCCATGGTAGATTAAGTTAATATAAACCGATAATTAGTTAGTAGTTAATGTTAGTATGACATGTGGGCCTAAGACAATTAGAAAATCTAATTAAGTGATGGTTTAAGGTATGAGTGTATGACATGCGGGTCCCACCCACTTAAAACCTCTGTGTAGACCCGATCTGTGGACCATAGCCGCCAACATGTGAGCTCCTGACCCCGTGAACTGCCGCATGGATCGAGTCACCCTGGTCCCACCTATCGGCCGCTGATGATTTTGCTTAAGAAAAATAATTAGAAAAATAAAATAAAAACCACGTGGACCCACCTATCAGAGATTTCAGATTTTCTAGATTTTCTCTCTGGTCAAACTTTAGAGAGCTCGTTCTCCCTCATTTTAAATCCAAATGACTTAATTTTTATTTCTAAATTTATCTAAATTCAAAATATTTCCATCTTCACCAAAACCATAATTTTTTAAGTTCATTTTAATTTTGTTTGAATTCATGTTGAATTTAGATGTTCACGCTTATAGAATTTGATGCTTCGGGCACCCTGTCGTTGCCGATGAAGAACCAACCCTATCCACTGTTGAGCAAGGCAAATACTTATGATTAATCATATTGTACTCAGTTTTCAAATGAAATTACTTTGCTTTTTATATGAATTGCATGCTCATTATTAATTATTAAATGTTGTGTTAAATGTTGATGCTTTAGCTATACCATGCAATTGATATTTTGTCATTCCATTGCATGATTTTTAGAATTACATTTACCTTGTCATCCTAGGCTAATTATTATAATAATTTGTCATTGGTTGTTCATTAATGAACAAGGTTGTGCCTAAAAATGCTTAGTAGTAGTTTTGAATACAACACAAATATTGCCAACAAATACTTAGAACTTTGTGTGATAAGTGGTGTGGTAACGTGGATTACCACTAAAAACAGAAAATAGTTTATATAATGGTGGAGACTTAGGCGAGTGGGTTGTATGAGACAAGTGTTGAATGCATGAGAATTGGGTTTGTTGTCTTGCCCAAGTTGATAAGGACCGAACGATGTACCGCATTTTTGAACTACCAATTGCGCGACTTGGCCAACTAATTTGCTTAGTTTTGATGTGACTATCGCGCATAGCCATAGGTTGGATTTCTATTAATGAGAAGGGCAGCAAATTACCTCACAAAGATGAGTCCCTCATTGAAAATATAGCCAGTAAAATGGAGCATTCTGGGTGTGACCCATAACAGTCATGATCCTAGTGTTGAGGGGTCACCCCACCAGGCGAAAAAAGTATTGATGCTAGGTATTGTAAAGGCCTTGTGATGACCTACTCAGTCGCTCTTACCAAAAAAGGAAGCGTGAACAACAACATGAGCTAGACATCTCTTATGGGTAAAACTGTACAACTGGTCAATTGCAGAGTGCATATAATCTATTCGAATAATAGTGCCCCCGGTTACAAGCATTGTGAAGAAAGCCACACTTGGTTAGTTTTCATAAAATGGTGGATATTGGTGGACATGGTATGGCGTATGTGAAGTGGATATGGCTGATAAATGTGAAAAGATTCCATTCTCGTGATAAACTCAATTAAACTGGACACTTTGGTTTCAAGTTGAAAAGGCTAAGTCTTAGATTTGAAAAATAATTATGGTATTTGAAGTAAAACTTGCATTCTACTAAAATAATAATAAGATCTTCTCTTATCAAGCCCTGTATCTATATACTTGTATTTGGTAGAGGACTTGTTGAGTATTTTTGTACCTATTGCCGCTTATATGTGGATTTAGATGATAAAAGTGAAGATTCAATATATGGATACTTCTATTGCATCTGGCTATGGTGAAGAAGACAACTAGGACTAGGTCTTAGCCCTAGTCAATTGCCTATGGCAAATCATATAGGCCATTTTGGTTTATTTTCCCTTCCGCTGCTATTCCTGAACAAACTCATTTGGTGTGTCGGCCCGTTCTGTAAAAACCCACTTATAAGACCTATTTTTGACTGTTTATGTAATATCAAGTACTTTTTTTTATTTATGCTTAAGTATGGTTGTGATATTCGTAATTGCTAAACTGTAAGCTAGCTACTGACTATAAAATTAGCTTGGTATGCATAGAGGGTCTGCGTGCAAATCCAGATCTGACAACTTTGGTGAAAAATCATTCTACCGATAAAATAGCAAATCCCATATAAATCCATAAATTCAAATCCAAGCCCTTGCTTTCTGTTCATTTGGAAGGTCATCATGGGAAAAGCCCCACGCTCTTCGCTTTGCCCCCACAGAAATAGCCGGGAGAAGAGTCAGACACGTGTTTTTGCGCCGGCACGTGGGGAGCCAAGCTGGTGGTTTGCCTACGTGGCGCCCTTGGCTTCTTTCCCTTCTTTGTGGGCCCAAAAGCGCGCCCGTTGCCAACCCACCGCATCGAACCCGTCGCTGTCTTCCTTACCACCTTCGCTTGCTTCCTTCCTGCCAACCTCCAACCATCCGAGCGCCACAAACGTGGCCTGCTTCCATTGCTATCAGCAATGCTATCCAACAGTAACATGTTATTTCAAAAAAGAAAATAGTAACATGTTCATAATGGCAAACAAAAAACAATAGAGACCAGAGGGTCTTGATTTGTCATCTTAGGTATATATAATTTTGCATAAAAAAACCTATTACATCATTTCAACTAAGATAAGATCGACCTTATTTAGTATGAAATGGTTTTTCAAGAATAGTTTATCCGTCGTTTCTTGTTCTTTTTTTTTTTATGAAACTGTCTTACAAAATCGGTTATCATTGTAAGTTTAACTAGAATAAAAACATTTTCATTGGGAGCTAACTGAAATTTCTTGTAAAAATGTATATGTTTCCAAACAGGCACAAATATTAAATCTCGTAGTTCAATCAAAATTTTTAGACCAGTACTCCTGTAAATCAAGCGAGACATGTTTGTTTCCCTTTAGCATATGAACATGCATTTATTATTTCATTTTTGACCGAAGGGATTTTAGTCCAAGCAAGCATAAAAAGCTAACAATAACGACCGAAAAACTTCAAAAAGGAAAAAAAAGGAAGGTCCAGAACGGCAACACCCATGCTTCTCCAGCCAATCCACGCCGACCTCGCCGGCGCCGGCGCCCGCCGGAGCCCCGCCGACACTACCTTCTCGCCTCCTCTTCCAACACACCGCCTGCGCCGCCGCGTCGTCAGCCCCATCCGCGCAGACTCACCCCCGATCTCCCTCTCCGCCTCCGCCCCCTCGCGGCCGGCGAAGCCGCCCGTATGCACCGCCGACGAGCTCCACTACGCCCCCGTCTCCGGAGCCGGGTGGCGCCTCGCGCTCTGGCGATACAGGCCTCCCCCTCACGTATGTCCCACCTCGGTTGATTCATCTTCTTGGAGTCGTTGTTAGAGTCGTGTTTGATTTGGTGAGGCGTGTGTGTGTGTGCAGGCGCCGGCGAGGAACAACCCGCTGATGCTGCTATCGGGAGTCGGGACGAACGCCATCGGATTCGACCTCTCCCCCGGGGTGAGTAGAAATTTCTTTTCTGCTGCTCTTTTCTTAGAAAAGTTCCTTGTCTGAAATGAAAATTGTGGTTACAAGCTTGGAATGTGATCGTCATGTACTGTTTAGCTCGAGTGTTCGGAATCTGTTTTGGAATGGGAGAGTAATGGTGTTCGATCAAGTTAGTTTAGTTTGAAATTTCTCTGGAAACGGTGAATTCAGGAGCAATTTGGCTGTCATAGTGTCATGTGCTAGGTTGGATATATATGGCATGATACTGAATGGACGATATGGCTGTATGTGTTGAAAAAGTTGGAAGTTAGGCATCTCTTTCCAACTTAAACATAAGTTGCACATATCCAACTACAAAGTGATGAAATTAGTATGATCCGTTACTTACGAACTATAGTTTCATAGGTTAACACCAAAAGTCGTTAACATTACAAAATAAATCCACGAAGTTCCAGACAACAAGAGAACACAATGTCAAACAAAGAAAGCCATAAATATGTTTGCATCTTGATCTTTGCTTGGTCCTAGTCTCCGAGATCACCACATTCATTGTCTCCAAGCAAGATGTTGATGACTTCAAGGATGCCAACAGCACTGAAGTCACCTGCTTCTGGGTCCCAATGCTGCTTCTTTACACACTGTTTACACAATGAGCAGAATCCAAACCAAAAAAAGGTAAGTTTTTTCACGAACAAAAAAAGAGATATTTGTTTATTTTTCAGCAGAAAACAAACGAGCATTGGACATCTAAAATAGCCAAAATAGAAAAAGACAAACAGCAAAAAGCCCATACCTTGGCTGCAGTTTAGACAGGGAAGTGGGACTTGGGTAGCTGGAGGTACCAAAGTTGGGTGAGAGGGCAGCTGGATGGGAGATGCAAGAGGTGAGGGCAAGCTCAAGGGTGAGTATGAAGGGAGCCTCAAGGTGCAGTATCCTATTGTGATAGAAATGGTCAAGATGTGATTGGTAGTGTGTTCGGGGTGGAGGGAGGGGCAGGAAGGAAGGAGGAACTGAGGAAGGGTGGGGCTTGGTTTCCCTGGTAATGTCTTCTTATGGGCTGTTTCCTAAAATGTTTCAGGTGGTGCCCTAGCATGTCCAAATGGAAAAATCATTTTTAATCATCTGGTGCAACACAGTCAACTTTGTTAGTCGCTGGATTCTTGCTCTTGGTGATAGCAAGATCCTTACTCTCATCGAGAGGATGACACTTGGAGATGAGGCAATTTTCTAGGTTTATTTCTCACACAATGCCATGCCAACCTGAGGGGTTGGGGATACAAATTTATAGGCTGTTAACCAGCCAAGCATATGCTAAGATGCTAGTCTAAGATGCTGTCCTAGATGCTAGTCAAGATGCTGTCCTAAGATGCTGCTATCCTAAGATGCTGTCCTAAAGAGATGCTTGTCCTAAGATGCTGTCCTAAAGAGATGCTAACAGCCAGTCAAGGATGCTGTCCTTGAAGGGCAGCAAAAACACCATGTGCTGCAACCCCACAAGCACCAGCCAACACAGAGACTTATCCATCACTCTCCCCCTAAGTCTTGTGTGTCTCCTTGTGAGGAATCTGAGCCATCCCGATCCTGGCGCGAAGCTCCTGGAACTTGATCCGCCCAAGAGACTTGGTCAGGAAGTCGGCGAGCTCGTCTTGGGTGTTGATGTAGTTGGCCCGGACACTCCCTTCATCCAGGCAGCTTCTGATGAAGTGATACCTCACCCGGATGTGCTTGCTGCGCTCATGGAAGACAGGGTTCTTCGCCAAGGCCAAGGCGGACTTGCCTTGAGCTCCACTGCCTCCGCGTCTCTGCCAAGGAGATCGCCAAGCAGCCGAGCCAGCCACAGAGCCTGAGTAGAAGCGGTAGTGGCTGCAATGTACTCTGCCTCGCAGCTAGACAAAGCCACCACCTGCTGCTTGACCGACTGCCAGCTGATCGGACATTTGCCGAGGAAGTAAAGCGTCCCGCTGGTGCTCTTGCTCGCGTCGATGTCGCCGGCGTGGTCGCTGTCGCTGTACCCGATGAAGTGCGCCGCGCCGGGGCACCTTGGGTAGTGCAAGCCGTAATCGGAGGTGCCCGCGACGTAGCGGAGGATCCTTTTCACGGCCTGCTGGTGCTCCGTCGTCGGTCGGTGCATGAACCGGCTGACTTAGCCGACGGCGAACGCCAAGTCCGGTCGCGTGTGGACAAGGTAGCGAAGGCTGCCCACAATGCGCCGGTACTGCGTCGCGTCCACCTCCTCCGCCGTACTCTCACGACTCAGCTTCAGCCTCTCCTCCATAGGAGTGTGGACTGGGTTGCAGTCGGTGAGGCCGCCCAGCTCCACGATGCGCTTGGCGTAGGCAGTCTGGCGAAGAGAGATGCCGGAGCTGTCCTGGTGGACCTCGATCCCGAGGTAGAAGGAGAGGGGCCCGCGGTCGCTCATCTGGAAGGTGGCCTTCATCTCCGCCTTGAATGCCTCGATCTCCTCCTCCTTGGTACCGGTGATCACAAGGTCGTCGACGTAGACGCCTATCAGCAGGGCATTGCCTCCCTTGCCCCGCCGGTAGACCGCGGCCTCGTGAGTGCTCTGCTGGGATCCCATTTGCTTGAGGGTGGAGTCCAGCTTGGCGTTCCAAGCTCGCGGTGCCTGCCGCAAGCCGTAGAGGGCCTTGCGCAGGCGGAGGACCTTGCTCTCCTTGCCGGGGATGATGAATCCCGGCGGCTGGCGGACGTAGACCTCCTCCTTCAAGTCGCCGTTGAGGAAAGCAGACTTGACGTCCATGTGATGGACGCACCAGCCCTCCTGGGCTGCGAGGGCAAGGAGGAGACGCACGGACTCCATCCGTGCAACAGGCGTGAAGGCATCGTCGAAGTCGACTCCCTCCTGCTGGACGAAGCCACGTGCCACGAGACGCGCCTTGTGCTTGATCACCTCTCCAGCCTCGTCTTTCTTGAGCTTGAAGACCCACTTGAGAGAGATGGCGTGGTGGCCGGCTGGAAGATCGGCCAGCTCCCACGTCTTGTTTCGCTCGACGGCGTCCATCTCCTCCTGCATCGCGGCACGCCATGCCGCGTCTCTCTCCGCCTCGGCGAAGGAACGAGGCTCGCCGTCGTCCTGTGCGAGGTGCAGCTCCGCCTCGAAGTCGCGCTGCGCCAGTTCAGGGACCGGCTGCTCGCCGAGGAGGTCGTCCACGGTACGGTAGCGCAGAGGCTCGCCGCCGTGGTAGGCGTCGATGCGATCCTCGTCGTTGGACAGCGGAGTGGCGAACTCCACCGTGCGCTGCTCGTCGTGGGCCGAAGCTGCCGGTGCCAAGCCTGAAGGAGTAGGCGCCGGTGTAGGAGAGCGAGGCGTGGCCGGCGGTGCTGGCGGTGGACTCGCCGGAGCCTGTGGGCTTGCCGGAGCTGGTGGTGAAGGACTCGCCGGAGGTGGTGGCGAACGAGGTGGTGGGGTAGGCGAGCTCGGTGAAGACGAGCTGCTGGCTCCCCCCGCCTCCTCGAAGTGGATGTAGTCGACGACGAAATCGCTGGTCGTCGGAGTCGAGCCGTCATCCACCATCTTGCCCCACGTCCAGCCTCGCCCTTCGTCGAACACGACGTCACGCGTGATGCGCACGCGCCGTGTCGCAGGGTCGAGGACGCGGTAGGCCTTGGCGCCCTCCGCGTAGCCGATGAAGACCCCTGGCGTGCTCCGGTCGTCGAGCTTGCCGACGTGGTTGAGCTCCTTGACGAAGGCCAGGCAGCCGAAAACACGGAGGTGGCTCACCGCGGGCTTGCGCCCGTGCCAGGCTTTGTATGGCGTCTTGCCGTCGAGAGCCTTGGTGGGGGAGCGGTTGAGCAAGTGGACGGCAGTCATCACCGCCTCACCCCAGTAGAATGCCGGCATCCCTCTCTGCTTGAGGAGGGCGCGGGCGGTGGCCACCACCGTCTGGTTGCGGCGCTCGACGACGCCATTCTGCTGCGGGGTGTACGGCGCGGAGAAGTGACGATGGATCCCCTCGTCGGCGCAGTACGCCGCGAACTCGGCCGCCGTGAACTCACCGCCGTTGTCCGTGCGTAGGACCCGAAGCTTGCGGCCGCACTCCGCCTCCGCAGCAGCTTGAAGGCGCTTGATGGCGTCCGCCGCGGCTGCCTTGACGTCGAGCAGGACAGCCCACATGTAGCAGGACACGTCGTCGACGAGGAGGAGGAAGTAGCGCCGGCCTCCAAGTGTAGCCGGTGTCACGGGGCCACAGAGGTCACCGTGTACGAGCTCCAGCTTCTCCTTGGCACGGAAGCTCGCCTGGCGAGGGAAGGGGAGCCGCCGCAGCTTGGTGAGGACGCAGGTGTCGCAGAACTGCTCCACGTGGTCGACGTGCGGCATGCCCCGCACCATCTCCTTGCTGCCGAGCTGCCTCAGGGCCTCAAAGTTGAGGTGCCCAAAGCGCTCGTGCCACCTCCAAGTGTCGTCGTCGCGGCGGGCTACAAGACACAGAGGTTGCGCCACCTGCGCGTGAAGGACGTAGAGGCGGTTGCTCCTGTTGACCTTGACGAGGAGCCGGCGGCGATGATCCCAGATGCGCAGCACCCCGTGCTCGATCTCCACGCGCGATCCGTTCTCATCCAGCTGTCCCAAGCTGATGATGGAGTTCCTCAACGCGGGGATGTAGTAGACATCGGTGAGCAGCCGGTGCTCGCCAGTCTTGGCGATGAAGACGACAGAGCCGACGCCCTTGATCTCCACGGCGGAGGCGTCGCCGAACTTGACGGTGCCTCGAACGCCTGAGTCGAGCTCGGAGAAGAACTCCCGCCGCCCGGTCATGTGGTGGGTGGCGCCGGTGTCGAGGCACCACCCGTCGGTCTTGTCGTTGCCGGAACTGTCGCCGAGGAGGGCGTGTGCTTTTGGCTCGTCAAGGTGGAGGAGAGTTGCTGCGGCCGGTGCCGCTGGAGGTAGTTCGATGCTCGCATGAGCAATGAACAGAGCCTGCTGCTGCTCCTCCGCCTGCGCGACGTGGGCCTGGCCGCGTCGTGGCTGTCGACAATCCTTGGCCCAATGACCAGGCTTGCCGCAGTTGTGGCAAGTGTCGTCTCGTGCCGGCTTTTGCTTGCCAGCGTCGCCGCCCTAGGCGCCTCCACGGTCATCACCCTCGGCACGTCCTCGCGCCCCTGCCTGGGTGTCTTTGCGCGGCTTGCCGCGCTTGCCACGCTTGCGGCCGCCTGTCGTGGAAGAAGGCTCCCCCTTCTTCCTGTCACCTTGGCCGGCAGCCCACTGCTCCCGAGTGAGGAGGAGCTTCCCGCCAATGGTGACGGGTCCCGAGAGGCGCTGTGGCTCATCGCTGTCAACGACCTTGAGGCGACCCAACGCCTCCTCGATCGTCATCGTGGAGAGGTCCAGCAGAGACTTGATCGAGCGAGTCATCTGCTTGTACTTCTCGGGGACGCAACGGAAGAGCTTTTCCACAGCTCTCTCCTCGCCGTAGGTGTCTTCACCGAACTGCACCATCTTCTGCAACAGAGTGTTGAGACGGAGAGCAAAGTCATCAACGTCCTCACCTGGCTTGAAGGCCAGGTTCTCCCACTCCTTGCGTAGTGCCTGTAATGTAGACTTGCGGGCGCGGTCGCTGCCGATGCGTGCTGCAGCGATGGCGTCCCAAGCCTCTTTGGCAGTCCGCTTGTTGGTAAGCGAGAACTGCATCTCGGGCGGGATTGCAGCGATGAGAGCATCCAGCGCCCGTCGATCCTGGTCGTAGTCGACGTCGCCGTACCGGACTGCATCCCACATATGCCGCACCTGGAGCTTTACCCTCATCACCGCAGCCCACTCGACGTAGTTGGTCTTGGTGAGGGTAGGCCACCCGCCGCCGGGGCCGACGTCCCTGACGACAACCTGGTACTCGTGGTGACCACGGTACCGAACCGGGGAGAGAGAGCCGCGTCGCCTGTGAAGGCCGCGCTCTCCGTACGCCGCCGCCGTGCGTGCCTCCTCCAGGAGCGTCGCCGGCGCGTTCGCGCCTATCTGGGCTGCCGCCGCGCTCGTGGGCGTGCGCGGCTGCCCACTGCGCCGCTCGCCCTCGCGCTGCCTCCCTCTCCAGCAGCTCAAGGTCCGCGTCGGCACTGTCATCAGCAGAGATGGAGCTGCTGTTGCTGCCGCGCAGAACCTCGACCTCCGCTGCTGCCGCACGCGCTGCATCTGCCGCCGCCGCCGCTTCTACCTCCGCTCTGGCCGCTGCCAGCCTTGACGCCCTTTCCGCCGCCGCAGCGGCCTGTGCCGCCGCTCGCTCGCGTTCCTCTGCCACAGCGAGTTCGGCTTCCTGCCGCCGCCGCGTGCTCGAGGCGACCGAGCGCTGAGACTGTCCTGCGGACATGGAGCGCTACCGGGGGACTGCTGCGTGGAGAGAGAGCTGCCTCTGATGAGTTGCTGCTCGTCTGAACAGGGGGGGAGGAGTGAGCAGAGGCAGCCGGAGCTGCTGCTAGTTGGGGCTGCTGCGAGGCTGGAAGCGACGCTGGAGAAGGGATTGAGCAGGAGATGCTCAGGCTACAGGATAGTACGGCTTTGATACCACTTGTTAGTCGCTGGATTCTTGCTCTTGGTGATAGCAAAATCCTTACTCTCATCGAGAGGATGATACTTGGAGATGGGGCAATTTTCTAGGTTTATTTCTCACAATGCCATGCCAACCTGAGGGGTTGGGGATACAAATTTATAGGCTGTTAACCAGCCAAGCATATGCTAAGATGCTAGTCTAAGATGCTGTCCTAGATGCTAGTCAAGATGCTGTCCTAAGATGCTGCTGTCCTAAGATGCTTGTCCTAAGATGCTGTCCTAAAGAGATGCTTGTCCTAAGATGCTGTCCTAAAGAGATGCTAATAGCCAGTCAAGGATGCTGTCCTTGAAGGGCAGCAAAAACACCATGTGCTGCAGCCCCACAAGCACCAACCAACACAGAGACTTATCCATCAAACTTAACCATATGAGAGCAATGACCGTGTGTGGTACATATTTGGACTTTGGTGCTCTTACTTCTAGGGGTGTAAATGCAACTTTGTGATAGTATAACGAATTCTATTTTTTCCTCTTAAGATTGAGTGAAATCACTACGCCAAAATGTCACATATGTCCATATTCACTGTCAAATATGTCATACCTTGTGCATATGCCATCATGTAATGTTGCCTCTTTGTAAGCACTAGATTTTTGGTAAATATATTCATACTTTATTTGAGAAGTTGGCACATGTTGGAAATTGCTCCTGTGAATATCAGTATTAATGAATAAGGAAAAGAGTATGAATTCATGGTCTGAGATGAGATTGCTTTCTCAAAGGAAATAAGAGATCTGGGAGACCAAATATTCAGTTTGGTTGGGCTTGGCTAATTTTCATTCTTATGAGCTATTAAACTTCCATTCTACACACCTAGCTCTTCTACTTGAACAACTTTGGTTGAGCAAGTTGGAAGCTTTTCCAGCTGCAAAACGGTAGGGTGCCAATGATTGAAGAAATTTTTGCCATGCAAAACTGTTCTGCTAACAGGTTACTAAGAGTGTTAGATTAGTGTTATCTAGCATTTCTTTTATCTTGTTCTTTTGGTACTAGGATTATGCTCTCTCTCTCTCTCTAGGGTGTGTGGGTGTGTGTGATGTTAATGATGTTCATCAATTCTCTTCAGGCCTCATTTGCCCGTCACATGTCTAACCAAGGATTTGATACATGGATAGTTGAAGTTAGAGGTGCTGGTCTGAGTATACGTGAATATGATAATTCTACTGCATCTGGGTCAGCCTCTTCTGAGGATATCTCTAGTGGCATTCTGCCTCTTGATAAACAGAGCACATGGGAGGCTGCTTCACTTCAAAGTTCTGGTGGCTCTGCTATTGATTGCGATGACCGTGGAATAGTTGCTTTGGATGAACCACCTTTACTGACAGAACTGTCTAATTTCTTTGATCGGATCTCAAAACTTCTGGAAGAGGCTAGACTAAATAAAAATTTTCATGGGATTACAGAAAAAATTTCAGTTCTCTCAGAAATGGCAGAAAGCTCTGCTCTTATTGGTCCAATGAGAGAAGAAAGTCTGCGTCTTCTGAAGAATTTTCAAGAGCAGATTGACTCATGGGAACACTTTGTGGCAACACAGATGCATCTGACTTCTGAATATAATTGGGATTTCGACCATTACTTGGAGGAGGATATACCTACTGCGGTGAGCTGACATGCCCTTTTGTAAACTAAAATTATTGAATAGTAGATGTGGTTAAGTTTTGGTTCATCTGCTGAACTCAAAACAGTTTTTTGGTTTTGTTTATTGCTCCATCTGATTATTTCATAATTAGTGTAGTTATGATTGTTTTCATGGAATATCGCTTGACTACACATTTATACCTACAGGTGGAGTATATTAGACAACATAGCAAAGCAAAAGATGGGAAGCTGCTTGCCATTGGACACTCAATGGGAGGAATTTTGTTATACACAATGCTGTCGAAATCCGGTGAGGCATTGCACTGTAGTTTGCTCTTTTTACTGTTTGTCTGACCTTTACTATTCATTTTTTCTCATAAAGTAGGCTTCTTGTGCTTCTGCTAAAAACGAGTGTTACTCGCTGGAGTCTTGCTGTTGGTGATAGCAAGATCCTTACTCTCATGGAGAGGATGACACTAGGAGATGGGGCAAGTTTTCTTGTTTATTGCTCACACAATGCCATGCCAACCTGAGGGGTTGGGGATACAAATTTATAGGCTGAGAACCAGCCAAGCATATGCTAAGATGCTATCCTAGATGCTGTCCTAAAGCGGTCAATATGCTATCCTAAAGCAGATGCTGTTCTAAAAGCAGATGCTGTCCTAAAAACAGATGCTGTCCTAAAGCAGTCAAAAAACAAAAACTACCACAGCCCCACAATGACCACAGTACAGGGACTTATTCATCATTCTCCCCCTAAGTCTTGTGCGTCGTCTTGTGGGAGGGTTGAACCATCCTGATCTTGGAGCAAAGCTCAAGGAACTTGATCCTTCCAAGAGGCTTGGTGAGCAGATCCGCAAGCTGATCCGTGGTGTTGATGTAGCTTGCCTTGATGCTTCCTTCATCCAAGCAGCCTCGGATGAAATGGTACTTCACCCGGATGTGCTTGCTCCGTTCATGAGAAACGGGGTTCTTTGCCAGGGCTAGAGCGGACTTGCTGTCCACCCTGAGCTCCACTGCTTCAGTGTCCCTGCTATCCTAGATGTTTTATAGGATGAGGACAAAAACAATGCAAATCTTAATAGAGCTATGATGGGAAGATTTCAGAGATGGATAAATGATATGGCAGTGACCGAGATTAATCTTCATGGTCGGAAATTCACTTGGTCTAGTTCTTCCACTAGTGCTGTTCCTACACTGGTGAGGCTCGATCGAGCGTTCTGTTCGCCGGATTGGGAGGATATGTTCCCGGGATGCCTCCTGCAAAGTGCAGCTTCTGTTGAGTCTGATCACTGTCCGCTCATTCTCGGTCTCAGAGATATTATGCCTGGCAAAAGGCGTTTCCATTTTGAATCCTTTTGGCCCGGCTTGGAGGGTTTTATGGAAGCTGTAGAGTCCGCATGGAACTCAGTTCAGTCCTGTCAGTGTCCTATGGAGACCTTGTCCCAGAAGCTCAAGGCAACAGCTAGAGGCTTACAAAGTTGGAGTGATAAGAAAATCGGGCACATCAGCTCCCAGCTGCACATGGCAAAGGAGATCATCCATCAATTTGATATTGCACAAGAAAGCCGTCCATTACAGCCAAATGAACTATGGCTGCGCAACAATCTGAAAAATCATGCCCTTGCTCTTGCCTCTCTATCACGGACTATTGCTCGTTTGAGATCTCGCATTGGTTGGCTCAAGGAGGGAGATGCCAATACTAGATTGTTCCACATGCATGCCCGTCATAGAAAAAAGAAGAATTTCATTGCCAAATTGAAGGTGGATGATCACTTCATTACAGCACATGAAGAGAAGGCTGCTAATATACTGGAGTTCTATTTTAATCTCATTGGTACAGACCACTCTCGGGAGAGGACCATTGACCTTGACAGGTTAAACATTCCTGGATTTAATCTTGAGGACTTGGAGGTTCCGTTTTCAGAAGAGGAAGTTTGGAACACCATCAAACAACTTCCTTCAGATAAAGCTCCAGGGCCCGACGGGTTCACAGGCCGGTTCTACAAGTCCTGCTGGGCAGTAATTAAGGGGGATGTGATGGCTGCCTTGCATACCATTTGGGGAAAAAATTTCAGGAATCTTTGGATGCTCAATTCGGCCTATATCACCCTGCTGCCTAAAAGGACAGATGCTGAACAAGTAAAAGATTATAGACCTATCAGTTTGGTGCACAGTTTTGCAAAGTTGGTAACTAAAATTCTAGCTATTCGATTAGCTGGTCGCCTGGATGAAATGGTCTCACCTAACCAAAGTGCCTTCATCAAGAAACGTTTTATCCAAGATAATTTCATGTTGGTTCAGCAAACTGTGAGATTCCTTCACTCGCAAAAGCAGCCAAGAATCCTACTCAAGCTAGACATCACAAAGGCTTTTGATTCGGTCACCTGGAGCTTTCTCATGGAAGTACTCCGAAAACTTGGATTTGGATCCCGGTGGTGTGACTTGCTGTGTGGTCTGTTATCTTCCTCTTCAACTCGGGTTCTCCTTAATGGTATTCCGGGTAATTATATACACCATCGCAGAGGGCTTCGTCAGGGCGACCCACTCTCGCCAATGCTCTTTATCTTAGTTATGGATGTCCTAAATTGGATGATCAACAGGGCTGCGGAGGCTGGTTTCTTGCAGCCGCTTTCTCGAAGACCGATTCAACATCGAGTATCTTTGTACGCCGATGATGTGGCCTTATTTATCCGGCCGGCTGCAGCAGATATCTCCTTGACCCTGCGTATGCTTGAACTATTTGGAGATGCTTCGGGACTCAAGACAAATGTGCAGAAGAGTAATGTGCTCCCCATCCAGTGCTCTGAGGAGAATATGACCCTAATCCAGAGCATGCTCCCTTGTGAAATTTTGGACTTTCCATGCAAGTATCTTGGGCTGCCTCTCACTGTCCATAAACTCACAAAGGAGCAAATCCAGCCGGTGATTGACAGAATTGCTGATCAGCTTTCAGGTTGGAAGGCAGATTTGATGACACGTGCAGGAAGAGTGGTGCAAGTTCAATATGTGTTAACTGCCATGCTTGTTTACTTGACCATGGCAACACAGTTACCAACTTGGGCAATCAAGGCAATTGACAAGATTAGAAGAGGTTTTCTTTGGCGAGGACGGAAGGAAGCCAATGGAGGGCATTGCCTGATTTCTTGGCCCAAAGTGTGCCGGCCACGTGAGCTTGGAGGTCTAGGGATTTCAGATCTTAAATCTCTCAGTTTGGCATTAAGGGTGAGATGGTCATGGCTCAAGAAGTCTGAACCAAACAAACCATGGGCCAATTTGCCTCTCCAAAGCAACATGGAAATGGAATGTCTTCTCTCTATGGCTGTGATTACAGAGGTTGGAGATGGAGCCAACTCGCTTTTCTGGACAGATAAATGGCTGGGTGGAAAAAATGTCCAGGAAATTGCACCTCGGGTGTATGCTTTGGTATCTAAAAGAATTGCAGCAAGGCGTTCAGTCCTAGAGGCCATGATTAATGACAGATGGATAGAGGATATACAAGGATCAATTTCTCCTGAAGCCTTGATGGAATATCTAGTATTATGGGACATCATTTCTGTGGTAGAGTTGCAAATCGGGGTGCCGGACAAGCATATTTGGAGATTTTCTAATTCTGGACAGTATACGGCATCATCGGCATATGAGGCTCTCTTCGAGGGGGGGATTTACTTCAGACCTTATGAGCGGATTTGGAAGACATGGGCTCCACCCAAATGCCGTTTTTTCATGTGGCTAGCAGCCCATAATCGGTGCTGGACTGCTGACCGATTGGCTAGGCGAGGTCTTCAGCACCCAGGCAAGTGCCTCCTGTGTGATCAGGAGGAAGAAAACCTGCAGCATCTACTCATTGGTTGTGTGGTTGCAAGGCAGTGCTGGTATTTCATTCTCCACAGCGTTGGCCTCTCCCATTTGGCTCCGGCGGTCAGTGAACCTTCTTTTGACGCATGGTGGGAACGAGTGGCTGCGGCTGTGACTGGAGAAGTGCGTAAAGGGCTCAACTCCCTCATCATTTTGGGGGCTTGGTGTATTTGGAAGCATCGGAACAGCTGTGTTTTCAATGCAGCCTCTCCTAGCATTGTCAACTTGTTAAACATGGTTAGAGAGGAAGCTGAGCTGTGGACCTTGACCGGAGCTAGAGGTCTGACCTCTAGGGGTGTTGACTAGAGCAGTCTGCTCTCTGAGCCTTGGGTCGTCCCTTCCTATTGAAAGGCGCTTATCCACCTCTTTATAGTGGGTGTGTGTGTGTGTGTTTAGGAGTCTTTCTGTATGACTCCAACCTTCTTCTATTAATATAATGCTGCGCAGTTCTCCTGCGTGTTCGAGAAAAAAAGATGCTGTCCTAAAAGCAGATGCTGTCCTAAAGCAGTCAAAAAACAAAAACTACCACAGCCCCACAAAGACCACAGTACAGGGACTTATTCATCAACGAGAACCACAATTTCACAGTTTCACTTATCACATCTAATGGATCAATCTGCTCATAGATGAACTGTAGGTGGTGGACTTGTTGTGCTGAGCTTTCTAGAGTTAACAGCAGATGCTTTTGAACAACATTTTTTAAGAAATTTTTATATGCTAGAATGCAAGTTCAAGTTGTCCATTTGACAGGAAATCTTATAGTTCTAGTTTACTGCCTTTCAGTAGTAGATTCTCAAACTCATATCTTATTTATTTTTCCCCTAATCTCCAAGGTTTTGAAGGAGTTCCATCAAATTTAGCAGCCATTGTTACTTTGGCTTCCTCTGTTGACTACACAACGTCCAATTCATCACTGAAGATGTTACTACCTCTTGTGAGTTAAAAGCTAATTGGCAGCTTGAGAAAGGTGCTTATTAGGGTGGGTTCTTTTTGGCTGCGGCTGATGGCTTTTGGCTGTAGCACGAGTATTTGTGCGAACGAACTGAATGCCGATATTGCCGATAAGCCACTTTGAAAGGCTGCTTTGATAAACTGCTTCCAAAAGGCGACAGAAAAGCCGTCCTGTTTGTTTGTTCGAGAGAAGCTATAAGCTAAAAAGAACTCACCCTTAATGTTCAATTTTGAAGTGCTTGCTTCCTTTGTTGTCATCGATAACAATCGGCTAATGAGTTTGTTTTTCAGGTTCATCCTGCACAAGCTCTTAATGTCCCTGCTGTTCCATTGGGTACATTATTAGCAGCAGCATATCCCTGGGCATCTGGTCCACCATATCTTTTTTCCTGGCTTAATGGTCAAATATCTGCTCAGGACATGATGCATCCAGAGTTGTTGTCCAAGCTTGTTTTTAACAACTTTTGTAAGTAGAGCCTTTCATAACACACTGCACTGTCTACATGTGATGCTATCTACAAATAGGATTTCTTCTCAACAGAATTCTTTCATTAACACATTGCGTTGTCTACATGCCATGCTATTCAAATACATTATTTCTGTTCTCCAGCACACTGCATTGTCAACATTTCGTCTTATCTCAATATGGGATGTCTGCTCTCCAACTTTCAAACAAACTGCGATCTATTTTCCAAGTTGTTTCAGTAAATTTCTACTATTTCTGATAGTTATTATGGGATGTATATCTGTGATTGTTGTCAATGCGGGTGGATATGTTCATAGAAGTTGTTATCATGTATTTTTGCAGGTACAGTGCCTGCAAAGGTTGTCCTGCAACTTACCACTGCTTTCCGGGAAGGCGGGCTATGCAACAGAACTGGGAATTTCTCATATAAGGATCATTTGCGAGAGTGTCAAACTCCAGTCCTGGCACTGGCTGGAGATAAGGATCTCATCTGCCCTCCAGAAGCCGTTTATGGTAGGGCGTGTACATGACTTCTGTTGTCTGCTGCTAGCTCAATTGCTCTGCTGCTAGCTCAATTGCTTGTAAGCAAATTGCTAATTTCATTTTGTTCTTGTACTCTCCTCTGGCAGAAACGGTCAAACTCATTCCTCAGCACATGGTTAACTATAGAGTGTTCGGAAATCCAGAAGGTCCGCATTATGCACACTATGACTTGGTTGGAGGCCGGCTGGTACGTATTACCTGTCTCTTCACATCCAATTGAATCTGCTCATACTCATGGGACATGTCACTTAATAATGCATGTTGTCTCTCCTACAGGCAACGGATGAAGTTTACCCGTGTATCATAGAGTTCCTTTCTCACCATGATCGGTTGTTGATTTAATTTTAAGGCTGCAATTGAAATATAATACTGAATCACTGATGCAACATCATGTTCATCTCAGAAGGTTTTTAAGTTGAGCTGAACAACATACTTTTCCAAGGTCTGTATCTGACACAAAAATTAGGTTATTTACACATCTCGTAGGATGTATTCCTGTAAACATGTGTACCTTGCGTCGGGGGGTCTCTTGCTATGCAGAAACTACAAATACATCTGTAAATTACAACTACACCCAGAAAAAACTGAGGTCAAAGAAATTGTATCCTGGACCTCACTTCATGTATAGTTACTGTGATTGTTGTATCCTTTTTTCGAAATCAAAGGTGGGATAGACATGTATGTAACACTGGCTGTATTTATGTTGTACGATTCTAATGTATCATTCGGAAAGTAATTGAAGGAACATCCGTTGTGCATGCGATTAACACAATCTGTGAGAAGGCACCCTGATATGTACACTAGTAATATATTGCTGTGGATGTTCAATGGGTTGCGTGACAAACCGCCTTATTATTATCTGTGAAACCCTAATGAGCAAGCGAAGTATTGTCCAATATACATCTCAGCTACCTATTGCTGTGCATTTTGATGCAAAGCACATTGCTAATGCTTTATGCTCTCCCAGGGAAGGGGGCAACCTCAAACTGCATATATATAACCAAGGATAAGGTTACCACTTACAATAATTGTGCTTAGGCTTTTGTTTCTGCTGTGTTATCCAAGAATGATGCTGCCCAGCTACAAAGCTTGGAAAGTGTTATGACATGATGGGTAATTTGGTCCCTTTTTTTGCTTTGCCTTTTATATTAATATCGAGATCCTATGTAACATCCCATTTTGGGACTCTGAAAATTTACTTGAATGGAATTTTAAATTGAATTTGAATTCAAATTGTTAAACTTAAAATTCACTTGAATTTCAAAATTCAAAAAAAAAATCCCAAAACCCTCTTGGGCTTGGTCCAGCCTACCCCTACCTTCACCCTCGGCCTACCAGGCCTTGGCCTGCACTTGCCCACGCTGTGCATGCCCAGCACGCGTCGCGCCGTGCTTTCGACCTGCCTCTGGTGCCTCTGCGGTCAACGCCACTCGCCATTGTGCTTCCACAATGCACACCGCCCTCGACCGAGCTAGCCTCGCCTAGCACTGCCCCTTGCTTCACCTTCGACCACCCCTCTTCCTCCCTCCTCCGCATGCCACGACGCCTGTGCCTGCCGCTCCCGCATTGTGCCCAAGTTGTGTCAACTTCACATGCCCATGTTCTTCGCCTTCCTGTTGCCTCTAACTTGTCCCCTCCGCACTATTACTCTTCTGCTCGCTGCACACCAGCCCCACCCCTACGCTACGCCATGTGCCTAGCTTTGCCACCCTCAAGACTTCACGCTTGCTATCATGGCACCCATTGGTTAGGTACCACCCTCATGGCTATAAAACTCTTAGTGGCCCTCCATACTCCCAATCGCTCCCCTACCCCTCCATCGCCTTCGAGAGCCACCCAAACCACCTTCCCCTTCACTTCTGGCCGTTCGGCCGACCTGACACCATTCGCGACTCACTGCGTCTCCGTCCAATTGCCCGTGCTTGGAGCTCTGCCCAAAGATCCCGAGGACGACCCAAGCTACGCTGATCCTCTTCTCTCTCTCCGGTGAGCCCTCTACGATGACCTCTCCCCACCGCCTCGAATCTCTGTCAACAGCCTGCGCTTCCCCAAGCTTCGCCATTGATTCTTGTAAGCTCCTCACCTCCTGTAGATGCTCCCTAGCTAGGAATTAGCTTCTAGAACCATGTAGCGCTGTGGTGGCATACTCCTTGTTCTACTGCTGCCTAGGCTTGCCACCAGTCGCTGTAGCCTCCAATTCACCTACTTTGCCTCACTTGGAGGTTCGTGCCACGCCGGGGAACCCATATTCAAGCCTTGCCTCTGGCCAATCCTCGCCGGCGGTGAGCTTTGCCTCCTCTCGGCGGGAGAAGACAACTGTAGCAACGCCATTAGTTTAATTGCATGTAATTAAATTCCTTAATGGCCTTGCTTAGTATCAGTGAATCTTGTTAACCAGTGGGCCCTCCCCATTTAATAAAACCATTATCTCTGTGACATGTGGGCCCTAGCTGATTAAGAAACCTTTAAAAACTCGGTTAACATTTAAAGCCACTAACAAGTGGGTCTGCTTTACAGTGGCATAGTAAATGGGTCCCACCTATCAGTCTCTTAGCTTTCTATTTGAAATAAATCAAAATAATTTTAAATCCTGTAGGACCTGGTTGTCAGCCTCAGTGAGTTTTTCAATAGAAAAATAATTCAACAATTGAATAAAATCGGTGGACCCCACCTATCAGAGAGAGAAACTCTCTCCTCTGTTAATTTTTGGATTTAATCCAAATTCAAACTTAATGAAATTTGTTTCTAATTTCAAGATATATCTAATGGCACTCGAATTGTGCCATTTGGAGTTTATTTGAATTTTCTTTTGTATTTATTTTGCTCATGTGTGTATTTATTTTCTTATGCAATCGTCCAAGTAGAGTACGAGAACACGGTAGAGTGCAGTACGAGACAACTCAAGATTTTCAAGACCAATCCGCTTGTGAGATAGGCGAGTCGATATTTTGATTATATTGAACATACATTTTATTTAAATTTATGTTTGTTTAAATTATCAAATTGTATGCTATTAATTGTTATGCAAATGTATGTTAAACTTAAGGTTAGATATATGCCTACTTGACATTGTAATATTATTATACCATTCTTGACACTTGAATCACATAATCGTTGTCACCCTATATACTTAATGGTAACTTTACTAACTATAGGCCGTACTTGAGCGTCATGTTAATCTTGCTTAAGTATCAGGATATTAAATTGCCATATCATCATCTTTTAATTATAAAACTTGTTTTGGACAATCATTGGAGGGAAATAACTGGTATATGTGAGATAACTTAGTTTTATGCTTCTCAAAATCCTAAAACTTGCTGTTACGATATCTGGGCGGATGGTATGATGGATGGTGTGGATGTAGCACGAGAATTATGGGTTATGGCATGTACTGGTTAGATAACATTAAGGATTAAATCTTATGGTAACCTTCTAATGTAAAACAGTACAACCATAAGTTTATAATGGGTATAACTTGGCTAGCTAATTTGCATCCACTAGTGTGGGTTGCACCATTAGAGTGATCCATGACTCGTGTCGTTCGTTTTCAGTCATCGTGGACACGGGTTAGGTCACTGGTGTAAGCTACCGTGTGACACAAGAGAGGGTTTGGGTATGGTGGACGTAACTTCTCTCAGGTGAAACCTTAGCGAGTGTAACTTACACTAGGAAATGCGTTGTAAAGGCCTTGTGTGATTTTCTTGATTCACATATCCAAGAAAATATGTGAAATATAACAAGTTGATTATCTCTTATGTGTAAAGTGTACAATCTCTGCAGAGTATAAAACTATTTGAACAGCCGTGCTCACAGTCAAGGGAGGGTATAGGAACTTACTTGAGTTAGTTTCTATTTCAAAAACTTTGTGGATGGGATAAAAACTCATCGGGTGGATGTAACTCTGAATTTGGCTTTCACTGGGTGGATATAATCTAGTGTTGATAATTGGGTGGATGTAATCCTAGTAATAAAAAACTAGCATATAGTGGTTGAAGCCATGTAACAGGTGGATGGAACCTGCACCGTTATAAATATTGCACACTTTTACTCTCTTTAATAAAACATGGTTGATTAAAATGTTAAGTCATATGAATTTCTGATTGTTGTACCCTTTAAATGCTGACTTAAGCAAATAAAAGAACTCGAGCCTACATTTGTTGAACCCTATATACATGTATGATTATTGCATTCTATGTATTGGCTCATGAAGCACTGTTGCTTGTACTAACGCTCGCTCACAAATCTCTCAAAACCTATGGGCCAGGGACACTACATGTACTACAACGCCCCAGGAGCTGATGGTGAAGAAGATGGAGGAGATTAGGATAGTCTCTAGTAGTCTAGGTCTCACCCCAGTCTTGCTAACTAAGTTGGTGTTTGTGTGCACCAATATTATCAAGTCCTTAGTTAATATCAGTCATACATAATTTACCATAGTCTCTCGCCTGTGGTGAGTTGTGCTCTCCCCTTTTGCTTTTGCTTCCACTTTTGCATTTGTGTAATGTATGCATTTGGCTTGATCGGCCCTATTATAAACTTGATCCGATGCAACCTATTTAAACTTTGATGATTGTAATATTAATGCATGGTATGGTTTATGTCATATATAAAATGATTCAGTGATGTATTCTGGGAGCACTATTTACTGATCCAGAGAGTAGTATAGTGGTTTCGCAGAGGATTCTGTATTTACTAAATCCAGATCCGACATCCTAGTTGCCTGATGGCCTACACAAAAGGAAGCACCGTGAATTTGTCCAGTCATGTGTGATGCCCAGCTTACACTGGCTGTTGCAATCATAAGCAGTCACTGAGCCAGGAATGTTTTTACAGCCTAATCAAACCTACTACGTTGTTCACCATGCAAACCAACAACACTGTTACAGTAGCTAAGAACATCAACTACACTGTTTGCTGGTGAGCTCGGGCAGCCGTGTAGGGTTGCCAAGAGATGGCTCCGCCACTGATCATAAGGACCATTATGGGAATGATGGATTTGTCTCCTCTGCCCTAGATGGTTCATTTCTTACCGTACTTGAGGAATTAGTCTATTCCAAAGCATACTTGTCAATACTGTACTGGAGACCATACCGGTTTTGTTTTTGGAATGGTATGTTCTGGTACCGGTCCATACTAGCGTACCGTTTTGTATTTAATAAAATAATACGAGTATATATATTTATAAGTATATATTTATTTAATTATATATATATATATATATATATTTATAAGTATATATTTGTTTAATTATATGCACACCAAATATCACTTGTAATATTATTCTAAATATATAGTAGTACTATCAAATATAACATATACTTCAATAGACGGTATTATCAATTCCGTCGGTATGGCTGATATTGTCTAGTATCAAGTCAGCTGACCGGTATTGAGGCTAGTATGTTACGTAGGAATACTTTATACTGGTTTATCAATTCCTTGCATTTTTTGCCATGATTTTTTTTTTTACTTTTTGTGGCTTTTGACTTCGGCTTCTCAAAATGACTTCTCTCCAAACGGTCTAAAACCATGTGCGTCACACTCGTTAGTGTCTTTGCCATCTAGAAAAATACAGACAGCCTAAAAGAACAGTACCTTTACGTGATGCTATGCAAGACAAAACATAAACATCAGTTTTTCAAATATATTTGTGAACTTGTTTTTAATTGTATATTAATAAAAAGAAGAAACCAAAAAAGAAGTATAAATTACAAGAAAACAAAAGTGGAAAAGGGGAAGTACAAAAGAGTAGGATTAGTTAGACTGTCTAGCCAGTTTTGAATTGCACGGAAGTATTCCTTTTGATCATGGAAAACCATGGCAAACTCAAGTTTGAAGATTCTTTTCCAGTTGCCCATTGTTGAATCAATGCGGTCAAACACCATACAATTTCGCACCGT
Source organism: Dendrocalamus latiflorus (assembly GCA_017311315.1). Taxonomy (NCBI): domain Eukaryota; kingdom Viridiplantae; phylum Streptophyta; class Magnoliopsida; order Poales; family Poaceae; genus Dendrocalamus; species Dendrocalamus latiflorus. The sequence goes on along the minus strand of CM029669.1, from coordinate 11,885,645 downwards.
CCAGATGCTCCAGCGGGCTAAAATGGTAATTTCGATATTTTCAAGTCCTCAAAAGCTTCTAAGACTGAAAGACGTGGGGGCAAATGTAAGTCCAACACTCTTGAGCAAAATGGTATTTGTGAACTTCTTTCCTTTTTTGAACTCGAGGATTCATGAACTTGTTGCACCCAAGACAAAGATGTTTTTCCATATTTTGAGCTCAAAGGGCCTAGTGACAGAGATGTAACCTGTTTTGAGGACCTTAGCATCCTATGGAAGCCCATTTTTTAGAAGAAGCTGGTGGAAATAGGTGCGGTTTCTTGGTACAAATAGGTCTTAAGTATTTCTTAGAAACTCAAGAGCCACTCCCTATTTGTGTAAGTCCATTGTAGCCCCTTGAGGCCTTGTTTGGAACGCATGAAACAAAAGAAAATACAAGTAAAATGTCATATCTTTTGAAATCCTATATGAACTAAAAACAAAAAAAAAACTTCAAAAGAACTGTTTGGATGCCAAAGAGAAAATTATCGAAGTTCAAGACAATACGAGAAGAATAACCTATTCCATATTTATTTGGAATCCCAAAAGAACCTGCAGGAGGAGTTTGGAATTTGGAGCCGTTCCTTTGTTCTAGACACGTTTATAGCAAAATTTTCATGTGGAACTTTAGGCCTATTTAGATCGTTGGATAAATCCTGTGAAACTCATACATTCAAAGTAGACCCATGGTACACCGAAATCCCTCTATTTTTCATTCGTAACAAACGAGGCCTGGAATCGGGGAATCGTCCAAACGACTGTATGCATCATTCGTTCGGGCATCTCCAATGCTTATTAATATTGGACAAGAAGGTGTAAAGCCTCCTTTAGACGTTAAAAGGTGGATTCTTTTCGGCTGAGCCTTATGTCTTATGACCATAACTTAAGATTTTTGATTCTAATGTGAACGTTTGTAATAACGAATTGAATACCGATAAGACACTTCAAAAAGACTGTCTAGATAAACTGTTTCGCAATGGCGGTAAAAAGCTGTCCTATTTGTTTGTTTGAGAGAAGCTATAAGCCATAAGCTTAGACTCTGTTCCAAATAGCTTCTAGCTTTTAATTTTTACAAGCTAGCTTTTGAACAGAATAGCTTGTTAAGATGGTTTCTATAAGCCATTTGTAGAAGTCACAGAACCGTTTTGAGCGCGAGTGTCCCTTACTCACTCAATATCTCTCGCAATCAGGCAAAAGGCATGACCAAAAGCTACCTATTATTGAATAGGGCCATAAACCATGTAAGCCGAAAAAGAACTCAACCTAAGGTGGCCCCAATTCCTTGTGCGAAGCTTCTTCCCCACGTGCGAAATCCATCCTCTCCCTCACCAACTCCTCACGTACATCGTCCCCAAATCCCCATCTCTCTCGTCGATCCAACGCCGGGTCGTCTCTCATCCTCCCTCCCCCTTCTCATCTTGCCGCCGCAGGTCATCACCGCTGCCCTCCTGTGCCGCCACCATGGCTTCTCACCCAGACACAACATCTCCCCCCACCGGCAACCACCATATCTAGATTCGATGACCTTCGCTTCCACCTGACCCTGCCATCAACAAGTAGATATAGATTGGTGGGACATCTCTTGATGCAGCCGACATCAAAAAGTGGCTGTGGGAGAAGTGCGCCGCCGACTTGGGGGTGGGCACGATCGCTGTCTGTTGTTGCTTCGCACGGATCCTGACGGCACACATGATGAAGGGCTTGGCCTCTAGGGTCCAACAACTCTAGCGAAGAAGAGGGTGATGGAGAGTTGCATAAGGGTGGTAGCCTGGTAGGGATGGCAAAGCCGACGGCCCAGCTCACATTGTTCTAGATGTAGACGAAGATATTCATGGAGGAGATGACTGCAGCGATAGCTGCATGGCCGAATGACGCGGACGCCCACGACCCTAAGGACCCTTGGCACTTGCGGCTCATCGGTGAGTCCATCCCCTAGAATGCCTCTTACTCCCATTTTTTTTGTTGGGTTTGATCTGTTGGAGAGTATGGATTGTGCTTTGCTTGGATGTGGTCTGTGCTTAGAAAATAAATTTGCTTGGATGTGCTTTGCACAAGTTTGCTTGGATCTGGTTTGTGCTTTGCTTGGATGTGCTTAGAAAATAAGTAGAGAATAGTATGCATTTCTTAGCTTAAATAACATTGCAGACATAATCAATACGTAAGAACTAACAATTCACACATAGGTTGTTCATAGGAAATATTTACAAACAGGTTAAACTCATTAAGGTATACAAGACCACCTCTGACAAAACTAATAGGTTCTAAGCTTGATGTGAAACTACTAAAATCTAATCTTGAGGACCACTAAATCATTGCCATATGTTCTGTACCAAATCTCCTTAGAGATGTTGATGCGCCTCTTGATCATGAATAGCAATGTTTGTTTCAGGCTCCCTAGCAAATTCATGAATTGGGCCATGGTTAAATCCTGTTATTGGTGTAGAAGTCCTCCCCTACCCATATGTGTAGTCATGGTGTATCTCGTAGGAGTCTCTCTTATCCTCAACTATCATGTTGTGCAAGATAATACAAGTGTACATAATATCAGGAAGATGCTCCATTTGCTAAAGACGTGCTGGCTCATGTATGACGGCCCAATGTTTATGCAAAACCCCAAATGAATGTTCCACATCTTTTCGTGCCACTTCTTGATGCTGTGCAAACAATCTAACCTTCTCACTTTGAGGTAGGGGAATTGTTTTGACAAATGTTGCCCACTCTAGATAAATGCCATCTGCTAGATAATACCCCATATTATATTATGCCCCATTCTAAACTGTAGTGCTGGAGCTCTCCCTTCTAGCACTTGTTTGAATAATGGTGATTGGTTCAACACATTGATATCATTGTTCAAACCAGCGACATCGAAAAATGCATCCATATCCAAAGGTCTGCAAAGGCAACTGCTTCGAGCATGATAACGTGTACTCCATGGTCACCACGAATATATTGCTCCTTGTATGCAACTGGACAATTTTGCCATTGCCAGTGCATGCAGTCCAAACTTCCCAACATTCTAGGAAATCCACATGCCCCCCCTACTTGCAGCAAATGTTGAATATCCTTGTTAGTAGGCCTTCCTGTCCAATATGTGTCTCACAACTTGAACAAATTTGATCATACACTTGTAGGATCAAGGATAACTGACTAGAGGGAGGAGTGAATATAAAAATTCTTGCTCTCTAAACAATAATTTTAGCGATATGAAACTAAACAAGAATTCTAGCACAATTCAAAATTTAACAAGTCTAGTTTCATTAAGGCACCACAAGCAAACTCTCCACAAGTATGTTTCTAGCTCAACAAGCTATGGCAATTTCACTAGCTAGAAATATAAATGTAGAATAATAGAAACAAAGAAATAACCAATATGGAGACACACGATGTTTTGCTGTAGTATCGAAGATTTGCCAATCTTCACTAGTCAACGATGAGGAAGGTCCAAACGAGTTGGACTGGCTCTACGAATTAAGCCTCAACACCTCAAATCCACTAAGGTTATTCTTCCTCCGCTCCAGAGATGACGAATACCGAACCACTCATAAACGACACTGGGTCTCTTCACAATCTTCTTAAAGAGATCACCTTGTAAACCTCCTCTAAGCTGTCTAGGTGTTGGCAAACACCAAAAGTAACCAATCATGGGCTTCACTTGAAGGAATTCAAGTGCCAAGGATCAACTAATGGATGAATGCACTTGAATTTGCTCTCAATTGTCTAAAGTGTATGCAATGGGAGTAAATGAGGTGTAGAGAGTGCACAACTAGCTCAAGGATATTCAATAAAGTATCTACTACCTATCCAAGAGTTGGTGGGGGTTATTTATACCCCTTACCCGCCAATTTGACTGTTTGAGAACAGATTGGGGAAATATCAGCAATTGCAGTAGTACCACCATGTATCGGCCAGTACTACTGCACCTGAGGTTCAATGGCTATTTTGTGTGTCATAAATGCTTCTGACTAGCCATTACTGTTTAGTGCGGTACTACTGCTCTCACAGGGTCTGGTACAACTGACCTGCAGTAGTATTGTTTCTTGAATGTGGTACTACCGTTTCCTTGGGGAGCAAGAACACTCTAAAAGGCGACTGTAACATCCTAAAAATTAGGATGTCAAAATTTATAATTTTTAATTCTCATTTGTAGTTGGTCTTGTTGAAGTGTTTCTTATTTGCATTTGGATTTGTCGGAGTTTCCTTGGGAGTGATAAAGGTTCCATTAGATAGGGAAAGACCCTAGAAATTAAATTTCAAAGAAAAAGAGTAAATGATAAGAATTTGAATTAAAATGAAATATGAACCTAAAAAGATGATCCATCAAGTAAGGCAAGAGAATATACAACATATATCTAAATTGCTAGAAAATTTACCATATATAAAATCAGCTACAAAAATACCAACCCAAAATAATGTCAGAATAAATTGCCAGCAAGGTAAAAGTGCATCTTGAAATTTATGTCCCAAAAGAATTAAGAGATTGGAAATTGTAGAAAAAAATGAAGGTTAAATCATAAAATAAATACAAATTAAAAAGAAGGGAAATAAAATAAATTAATAATAATAATAAGCATGTGAATATATATATGTGTGTGTATGAATGTGCTCATAAATTTCAAAAATGGCTCTTGTGCATGTGAGTAAGTATACGTATGCATTTATAAATAAAGTTTACATAAAACAGGGAAAGACCCCAAAACAAAAATTAAATTTTAACCGAAAGATAAGGAAAAAATATATATACTATACTAAAAATTAAGTATAATATTAAACTCGTTCCAAAATAAAGATTAAACCAAACTAGTGCAATAAATTGAAATGGGAAAAATAATGGAAAAATGCCTAAAAAATAGGAAAAATGTTTTGGGCCAACCCATCTTTTTCTCTAGCACACTAGCCCGTTAAGCCTGGCCCATTTCCTCCTCTTCCCTATCTCTGGCCCACTCGGCCTGTGCCAGAGCACACTCCGGCTGCGTCCCCGCCGCGCCACCGCTCGAACCCGATCGTCGTCCGGCTGCGCCTGACTCCAGCCAAGGTGAGCACTAGGTCTGCCTCATGCTTGCTATCCAATTCATGCATGTGCCCATGCCTGAGTCGGCCTCCCGGTGTGCTGCGCTGTGTGACGCACCACTAGCGGTAATGCGCCAAGGCCCAGCCAGAACTTTTGACAGGTGCAACGCTGCCCCTTTTCACCCCCGTTCACACCATTGTATGCAGAGTCATCTCCCTCCCACCATTACAAGCGCCTGGCATCGGTGGAAGCTCTCGCACCCCCTCCTTTGACCCGCTGTCTCTTCACAGGCCATACCGAAGACCGGCTGTGAGAGAGGCTCCACTTTCCACCCTGCCAAGCCCAGTCCAGTCCCCCTTGGTGCTCGTGCAATGTCTTTCCATCGTCATGTAGCCATTTCCCAGCTAACGCCTGCCACTGCTGACTCTAGGACACCTCCGTTGTGGTCCTACTTGTCATACACAGTAAATATTCCTAAAACATAAATGAAAAATAAAAAGAAAATCATTGTGGGTCCCACCTGTTAGCGAGAGATTTTTTTTGTTTTTTTATTTTTTCAATTAAATTGAAACCTAAACTTTGAAATAGCATAACTTCATTTTAAGTCCAAATTTGATGAACAAATTTCTAAATTTATCTAAAATCAAGATCTATCTAATGGCACTAGAATCATGAATTTTTGAGTTCATTTGAACTTTTATTAAAGTTTAGTTCCAATTTACTTATATTTTATCCAAATTTTCACGCGAATAATTGAATAGCGTACAACGCACAAGAAGAGGAAGCCAAAGCGAACCAAGATCCTTAAGACCAAGTGACGAGTGAACAAGGTGAGTTAACACTTTGATCATGTTGAACCCATCTTTTTATGCAAATTATTTTGGTTTAAATTATCACAATTGCATGCTGTAAATTTATATGCAAAGTATGTTTGCTTTAAAATTTAGTTACATAGCTATTGTTATTATGTGATTATAATTTCATTCCTTGAAATAATTTTACTATTAACCATTGTCACCCTAGTAATTTCTGATAATCATAATACTCGTTGTGCCTGGTGCACAGGAGAGAATTGGCCAAAAATATAAAACCCTAATTCTGTAAATAATGATAACAAGGAAGTAATACATTAATAAAGTCAATAAATATGGGTATATACAAAAATAAAGGAGTACTTGTGAAATTAGTAAAATATGACACTTATAAAATTTATGTTAAATAGAAAGTACAGAAATTTAGAGGAGTAAGAAAAAGAGAGCAAACAAATTGGAGTTATATATATATATATATATATATATATATATATATATATATATATATATATATATATATATATATATATGTATGTAAATACAAATGCTTAAACTAAAAATAAAAGGAAAGGAAATAAGAAAAAGAAAGCCGGGTCGGCCATCACCCCGGCCCAGCGCGCCTGCGCTCGTGGCCCAGCCGGACGCGCCCGCCAGCCCAGCACCACCCGCATGGCCCAGCCCCGAGCGCAGCGCGCGCGCGCCACTGGCAAGCGGGCCCCGCCCCATTTTCTCTCTGCCGCTGGCCCCGCCTCGCGCCAGCGTCTTCCTCCTCCTCCCCCGCGCGACCGCGCGTGCGGCTCGCTCAGAGCCTTTCCTTCCTGTGGCGCTCATGCCACCGCCAGCTCCGCCCGAGCCGTCCCGTCACCCGGTGGGAGCGCCTGCGAAGCCGTCACCACCCCCGGTACGGCGCCACCGCCCGTAGTTTCCCTCCGCCCGGTCGCTTCGGCTCGGCCACGTGGCGCCGGTCGTCTGCCGCTCCGCTCGTGCGTGAGAGGCAGTAAAGCTGAGGAGACCATACCGGGGGGGTATGCTTCGTCACTCCACAGCTTTGCCTGGGCATTAAAGCCGCCTGTGTCACCGTTTGCCACCGCCACCGGCTCCGACAAGACTAAACGGCCGCCGCCCGTTGCTGGCTTCGCCCGACCGCCTATAAAAGGCATTGAGCCCTTCGTTGAGCTCCCCACGCCGCACTCGTCGCCCTCCAGCAGGTAATTGAGCACTTGTGCACCATAGCCACCGGGAGTCCGTTCTTCCCCAACTCCGGCGAGTACACCTCCCCGCTATTCCACAGCACTAGAGCCCGATTCCCTTCGCCCAAATCACCTCCGGAGCGTTGCGGAGCTTCCCCGACATTCTCCCGAGCTTCCCATCGCCTGCCGTTCGCCGTCACCGAGAGCCTCCCCGAGCCGCCGCCGCTGCACGACGCCGACCCACCTCCGAACCTTCTCGGTCCCTGACGACTGCACCTTCGACTTCATCGAAGCTCCCGGAATGCGTTTTGCTACTTCCTCGGACCTCCACCGTCGCCTCCGTCCACTGCTGCCGGTCCCTCCAACCCCTCAAAAGGGTTATCTACCCTTTATGGGTAGGCAACGCCTCCCCGCTCACTTGGCTAGTGCGCTCACTCTCCCCCCCCCCCCGCTCCCCGGCCGCGCGCGTTCGAGCCTTCGGCTCCGCAGCGCTGGGTTGAGCTTTCTCTATTTTTCCCTAGACTGACAGGTGGGCCCCACCTGTCAGCGGCTGCAACCCAAGCGGCCCACTGACAGCAGGGCCACATGTCAGTGGCAACCAGGGGTGGAAATAAATAAACAATAACAGCCAGTGGGCCCCACTTGTCATAAACACTGTGCATAGAAATAAAATAAAAAGATAATGAATTAAAAATAACCAGAGGACCCCACATGTCAGGATTTTTCCATTTTCTGGAATTTCACTGGACTGAGAACTTTAAATGAGCATAACTTATTCATTTTAACTCCAAATCAAGTGAGACAAATTTCTAAATTCATCTAAATTCAAGATCTATTCAACGAAACTAGAATCATGATTTTTGGAGTTCATTTGAATTTCTGGTGATATTTTGAGTGATTGGTTGCTTTTCTTTTATTTGGGTATACCGCACGATTAAATAGCATACGAGGCTCAAGAAGAAGAGGTTGAGGCAGCCAGCGTAGAAGCTTCAGAAGACCAAGACCAAGATCCCTGTGAACCAGGCGAGTTAACACTTTGATCATTTTGAACCTATGATTTTGCAAAGTTAGTTTCTTTTAAATTATCAACATGCATGCTGTTATTTTATGTGGTAAATTATGTCCATTTTCAGAAATGGTAGTTATACACCTAATATGATGCTTGCTAATAATGATCCGTTGAAATGCTTGAACCTGTGAACCTTGTCGCCTTAGCAAAATTTATATTATCATAGCTTTTACCAGTAAGTCCAAATAAATATTGCGTGCTTAGTATTGCTAGAATAAACGGGGGTACATAGCTGCCCCAAAAACAACACTTGCAAAGTATGATATGTTTTGGGGTCAGTCATGGGTGGAATGACTGTAGTAAGTGGACACAATATTTTCTACCTCTGAAAAATCCTAAAATTGCTTAAATACCTGGATGGATGGTTTGGGGCCTGGTATGTGGTGCCGTGGATGCACAAAATGTGAAATGCGGTAGAACCATCCGGGTAGCCTTAAGGACTGAATTTTGTCATGTCAACCCGTGTAAAACAGTGCAACCACAAGTCTGTAAAATACAACTTGGCTAAGTAAATTTATCGAAATCCCCGGACTCATCTCACCGGTAGTGGATGGGGAGTGGATACGCACGGGCAAGGGGGGCCCTAAGGGACACCAGTGGAGGGTGAAGTTTTCCCAGCTGTTCTAAGCGTTGTGGGGAGTTGAGAAGCCCAGCTGCGTTAGTAACTGTGGGGAAACATCCCGTGAATAGATGGGACCCACCGCAAATGGGAGAAGCCCATACAATGAGATGAAAAAAGGGACTAGATACTTTGAAAAGTCACTGTGATGGTCTGCTCAACCACACTTCTAAGGAATCGTGTGGGGCAATGAGTTGATTGTCTCTTGTGGTGAAAGTGTACAAACTCTGCAGAGTCAAAACTATTCGAATAGCCGTGCCCACGGTCAAGGGCAGACATGGGAACTTAACTAGATATAGTTCTATTTCCAAAATCTTGGTGGGTGATAATGGAAATGTGTAGGACTGCTGATGGTCCTGGTTTGGAATTGTCCTGGGCGTCGTCCCAGTGGTAAGTTAAGCGGCTATAACGCTGAAAGAAGCTATATGGTGCAGATGCCATGTAATGGTGGATGAAATCTGTGTCTATTATAAGATCAACTTATCTTACAAATAATGGTCTTGTGTTTAAAAATTGCTAGGTCTTAAGGGTTTTTATATAATTGTATTCAAATGCACTCTTCGCAAAATAAATAAGCTCGAGCCATCCCTTGTTTAGCCATACATGTTAAATATTGCATTCTGTGTGTTGGCTCGCGGAGCACGGGGTTGGAGTGCTCACACTTGCTTTTGCGATAAAATTCAGAAACATGAACTCAAGGACATTACGCCTATGAGAAGGCCCCTACCAACGTTGGCGGAAGCAAAGGCGATAACTAAGGCGTAGGCCACGATGGTTAGACATAGACAAGTGGACCCTTTGCTTTGTGTACATATATGTTACTAGTTCTCCGGTGACATATACTGTACACATTATCCTACTAGTCGCTTGCTTGTGGATTTTGGGTTTACTTTTGCTACTATTTCCGCTGCATTTATGTAATGGAGACATTTGGCCAAAGTGGCCCTTTTGTAAACATTCACCCGATGTGGTGTATTTCAGACTCTGTAATATTATTATGCGATGTATGTCATGATTCAGCAATGTACCTGTGTGCACTAACTACTGAGCATCCTAAGCCCATACGATCAAGTTTGACCAAGTCCGACCGAGCCCGTTGCACCGCGCAACGACATGGTCCGACCACACAACCCAAACTCGACTATCCTAAACCTTTGTCAATTACTCATCATTCACATGGAGACCACATGGTCTCACAGGTATGGGTGAGCCCTCCAAAGGAATCAGCGGTGACGCATGTATACGATTTTGCGTGAGTGTTTCAGCCACACACTCTCGGTACCATCTAAATAGTGAGTACAAGTTTTGGCACCTTTTGTACTCCGGCCCGACAGGTTAGCAAGGGCAGGATAATCATTTATGTTGTAGAACAATAAGGAGCGCAAAGTAAAGTTCTCTTGTTTGTATGCGTCTCATACCTGTACCCCTTCGTTCCATAGTACTTTTAGATCTTCCACTAACGGTGCTAGGTACACATCAATATCATTCTAGGTTGCTTTGGCCCTTGGATAAGTATCGACAACAAAATTTACTTTTGCTTCATACACAACCAAGGAGGAAGGTTATAGATGCAGAGAGTCACGGGCCAAGTGCTATGTCGGCTGCTCATGCTACTGAAAGGATTCATTCCATCTGTACTCGGTCCAAACCTTATATTCCTTGGTTTTGCACTGAAGTCTGCAAAACTCCTATTGATGTTTCTCCACTGGGCGGAATCAGCAAGGTGTCTTAGCATTCCATCCTTCTTGCGCTCCTCCGAGTGACAACGCAGCAGTTTTGCCTCCTTTGGATTTTCAAAAAACCATTTCAAACGGGAAATTATAGGACAATACCATGTCACCTTAGCAGGAGGTCCTTTTTCACCTCTGTTCCCTCGCCGTCATCTGATTGACTGTTACGTTTGTATCGGGATGCGTTGCACACTGGACATACATGCATGTTTGCATACTCTTTACGGTAGAGGATACATTCGTTTAGACATGCATGTATTCTTTCTACTTCCATTTCCAATGGACAAAAAACCTTCTTGGCTTTATACGTGGTTTTAGGCAACTCATTTCCCTCTGGAAGCATGTATGCTAAAAGACCTATCAGCGCTGTGAAACTCTTGTTAGACCAACCGTTGCTTGCCTTCAATTTCAACAATTTAAGCACGGCCGACAACCTCGTGTACTTTGACCTGCAGCACGTGAACAAAGGTTTCTCCGAGTCCTCCATCAAACCCTGGAATTTAACATACTCTCTCTCATCATAGTTCTCTTCTACATCGCGAAGCATCTGATCCAGATTATTATCATGCAACCTATCTGAATCCGAACAACAATCAACATCATCCGGCGACATATCATTCACTTCACCTGCGATGTCATCCGGCGGCATATCATTGACTTCGCTATGACTGGTCCAACACGTATAACTCTTTTTGAAACCCCTCCAAATCAAGTGCGCCTCAATCTGCCCTCGGTTCTTAAACATCTTTAAATTCTCGTAGTCAGTGCATGGACAGTACATATATTACATCTCCTTATTCAACATATCCTCCTCGGCAACTCTTGTGAAAGTAGACACACTATTAATGTACTCTTCACTCACACGGTTCGCGGTATACATCCAGCTTCGGTCCTACGTTATGCATATATATAACAACTTAGTATTAAAAATTAAATTAATTAATTATTACTACATATATACCACATGCATTGAGGCTTTGCTAGCTTAATTCATATTATAAACACAACAGCTATTTCCCTAGTGATTAATGAACCACTTATAACCAACAATTTTGACAAATTTGACATCCCACATGATAGGAACTGATCATATATGGTCAAGTAGATGCAAACCATCTTCAATAACACTCACCAAAACTTAGATCTAAATTGTTATCCAAAGAAAAATAAATTTCATTACTAACCATATCTAGAGCAACCAGGAACGTATGAATCTTCAAAACTCTCGTGCCTCCTCCCACCAAATTAACTGGCCTGAAAGCCTTGCCTCCTCCAGGTGCAGCACCGGCTAGATCTGGATCAAAATGAAGACATATGCTGTTCTGAGCGGCGATTTTAATAAAAAACCGGTTATCACAGACGGTTCTCAGATTATCATAGACGATTTTTAATAAAAACTGTCTGTGATATTCTAGTATCACAGACAGTTCATCGGTAAGAACCGTCTATGATACTCGTTTTTTCCGACACCAACAACATAGACGATCTCCAAATTAAAACCGCCTGTGATAGTGTACGTCATAGAGTGTTTTGTCAAACCGTCTGTGATTTGGCGTCTACTAATAGTAATTCTGTAGTAGTGACCCTACGCCTCGAATTAGTAGGGATAAAATAAAAAATAGGTGTGTATAGGTATCACCCGGATGTTTTATTCCTAACAATCATCCAAATTTTGGACCGTTAGATTAGAGATCCAACGGCCTCTTATTCTTAAAGGGGGGGGGGATTTTTTTTGGAGGGGGCGGGGAGAATTCATGACCGTTGGATCTCTAATCCAACAGTTACAAATCTGGATGATAGTTAGAAAGAAAACATCCGAATGATGTTTATCAATACCCATAAAAAATTGCAAAACTACAATCTTCTCGCATTTGCGAGAAGCAATAACTACATCTCTATTTCTTCATTCGTGATCACACTGTGTGAATGACTATTTGAAAACAGACAATGACTGTAACACGGAGGTTGTACCATATAAGGTACGGGAAGTGTCCTCTAATACTAAGTGTACCCTACGCCTCGAATTAGTAGGGATAAAATAAAAATTGCAAAACTACAATCTTCTCGCATTTGCGAGAAGCAATAACTACATCTCTATTTCTTCATTCGTGATCACACTGTGTGAATGACTATTTGAAAACAGACAATGACTGTAACACGGAGGTTGTACCATATAAGGTACGGGAAGTGTCCTCTAATACTAAGTGTACCCTACGCCTCGAATTAGTAGGGATAAAATAAAAATTGCAAAACTACAATCTTCTCGCATTTGCGAGAAGCAATAACTACATCTCTATTTCTTCATTCGTGATCACACTGTGTGAATGACTATTTGAAAACAGACAATGACTGTAACACGGAGGTTGTACCATATAAGGTACGGGAAGTGTCCTCTAATACTAAGTTTATATTTGAACACATTCCAACAAAAACCATTGCAATACAGAGCAAACTGTTTTGGGCGGTGTAGTATGGGATAAAGATTAGAGTTAATTTATACAGTGGACTCAAAATCAATTGATACATGAAAGGGCTCGCTGGCTTTCAATACAATACAACAGTTGATTCCCTATAATCCTACAAGGTTAATTAATCAAATCAGTTGACACATGGAAGAGCACCGACTCAACTAAAACAGTAAAAAGTTTCAGGACCTAGAGCTCTACTTGACGCACATCACAGAAACCTTCCCGGAAGTTTCATCCATTCTTAGCAGCGTTGCTGAGATCTTATCGAGATTAGAGACCATTTTCTTGGGAGGGACAGGACAACCTGCTCGCATGCATGCATCTACCCTAAGTCCCTAACTTTGTTGCATGCATGGATGGCCAGCTGTCCACTGTCTTGTCCTTCAGGCACGCTTTACCACTGTAATTCGATCTCTGAAATGGTGATATAGCCATCTGCCGATTATAAAATTTTTGCTCCTAAGCAACTAGTCAATAGAATAAGAGCATGATAAGCTGTGGTGTCAGGGGGTGCCTCCTACTCCATAAGCAAGCTCTTGCTTGTGGGGGGTATGATAGTCTGGTGATATGATATCTTGTACCTCTCTCTACTCTAATCTATGTCAGGGGGTGCCTCCTACTCCATAAGCAAGCTCTTGCCTGTGGGGGTACGATGGTCTTGTGATACGAGGGCATCTGTAGTGTATGAAAAGATGAAGGTCTTAAGCCACCTTAAGGTCAACCTTATACATTACAGGGGTGACCTTAAGCAGACCCTAAGCAAAAAAAAGCTTAAGGCTGGTCCTCAAGCTAAAGACCTGGCCATAAGCATTAAAATACAATTTTTCTTTATCTGCCAAGTGGGACCGTCTTAAGGCCTCTTGAGTTATATACACTATAGAGTTGGTCTTAAGGTTTAGATGGGATCCACCTTAAGACTCTTTGGGTTATATACACTACAGATGCCCTGATATCTTGAACCCCTCTCTCTCTCTCTACTCTCTAATCTATCTCTATATAAAGACCCACATATCTTTCTTTCCCACAGTTAGGGCTAGGCCTTCACAAGTACACATCCTTGCACTAAACTTTGCATCAAAAGAACCCCCCACATAGCTAGCTTGGCCTCCACATCCTTGCACAAAGCTTTTTTAGTATCAACTATCGAGCCATGAAGGTTGGGAGCCAGGTGAAGCAGATTGCGAGGCTGAACAAAGCTCTCAAGGAGAAGAGAGCCAAGCTCTACATCATCCGCTGCTGCGTCATCATGTTGCTTCGTTGGAGTGATTGATCGATCTGTCATGTTGATCTATCTTTGTTTCAATTGATCGGTCCCTTCTGCTTTGGATCTTTTTTGGCCCTGCCAATTCGGTAGGGCTTCAGATTCAACCGGCATGGCTGCTATGTACATGGATGCACATGTTCGTTCATGTACTGCTCCTATGCTTGTATTTTAGGAGGGGTCGATTGCTTGATCTTTTCCTTTCCACTTCTTTACCTTGCCCCTTTGTTAGAGGCAACGGTGTGAGAAGGTACTCTAACGTTGATGTTTCCATTTCAACAAACAGTTTTGCTATTGCACAGGCGACTGAAATTTTTTTATCTTTCAGTCACCTGAAATTGCACTCTCAATCAACTGAAATTGCAGCTCCCTTCCAAAAAAATAGCTGTAACTTTAGGTGATTCAGAGTGCAACTTCAGGTGACCTGAAATTACACTCTCAATCAACTAAAATTGCAGTCCATCTCCAAAAAAACACATGCAACTTTAGGTGATTCATAGTGCAACTTCAGGTGACTGAAAGATAAAAAAATTTCAGTCGTCTATGCAATAGTCACTCCCTTCAACAAATGGAGAAGGATGATACAAATACCTCTGTATTTCATTGCTGGGACTCCAGTTGGCCAGAAGTGACGACGTTGATCGCATGATTCTGAAGAAGATGAGAAGAATAAGAAGATTACTTGACGTTGATCTCATGCATGACTCCGATGAGCTGTGCTGTTTTTTCAGTGTTTGCAAGCACGTAATGTTCAAACTTTGTTTGGACTTTCTCATAGTCCTTTGTTGTTGCCCTGTAATGCTTTATTCTTCAGTTCTATCTGTTGTACTGAAGTGATCATGAATGTCAAATCACAATTTGATAATAAAATGTTACGGGTTTGGGGCTTTTCTCTTTCTGTCTAAAACGATGGATATGTATAAAAAGTATTTCTTAGCTATACTCTTTTTTGGCATTTATTTACTGTAGCTCTAATGTGCAAGTTTTTCGTTGGAGATTAACAAGCCGGTGTAGCGAGGACAGGTAGTTTTTGGCGGTTCTACCAAGCACGGATCAAACAAGCGTGACAAATCCCTCTATGAAAAATTATTCTTCCATAAAATCTTATATTGCTTAATCGCATTATGACTGGTTGCATTGTTAAACGGTAAAACTTTTAGCCTTATTTGTAACATAAAAATTATAAGATCTTTCTAATCCTACAGAATTTATGCGCTCCAAATAAACCCTCATTGTCTGATCGCTGAGGCTTATGGTTTTTAGTTGCTGTTTATGGTTTCTAATCTGTTTGTGGGAGAGATTACAGAGTAACAGAAATTCACGTGTGATTTTTGCCTATATAAGTGAAGTCGGTACAGTACATACTATAATTAACTAGTAGATTCTATTTTTAAAAATACTATACTTAAAAGCTAATTACTTAAAAAATAAAAAGCAGAAATCAAAAAGCTGCAAAAAAAGATCCGCTGAGACTAGTTTTCGCAGTCCTAGACTCTAGCGCACTAGTGTCCCTTGGCGCCGAACACTTGTCGTGCAGACCAGTACTTTGCTCCGTAGTAAATTAGCCGTGATGAGAAGCCATACACGATTCCCCACTTTGGCTCAGCAAAAGTAACCTCGGCATTCTCAGGGCCTGTTTGGAACAGAGGAATCTCACAGGAATTTTACAGGAATTTTGCAGGAAACAGTTCAATTCCCGTAGGAATCGAAAAAAATTCCCGCATTCCAAACAGGCCTCAAAGAGGAACGCAACCCACGCAGATCCAAGTAGAAACTCATACGTGTCCCTCTGACTTCAAGATGTACAGAAACCGAGAACATTCGCCCAACAATTTTAAGAATAAATTGCATGAGGTACATCGACCTGTACTTGTTCGTGTTTGTTAAGCCATCTGAATGACCTGTTTCGAACGGATTCGGCTCCTGTTTTTTTCCAACTTATTTAAGTAAAAGTAATTTAGAATGTATTAATTTCTATTTTTAGTTTTTAGTTTTTTCTTGTATTGGCTATAGAGATATAATAGTGTTTTTAATTTTTTTTCTTATTTTCTTAATTGAATGAATTAAAAAAATCGAACAGTTGCTACCGTGCAGTTTCAGCTAAAAATTAATAGCCATGATCAAAAGAGCTTAAGCTCTTTGGAGCAACCCTATAATTTGATCCCAGACACATCAGGTTTATATTATTTGTCCTATTTTAGAAATGTTCACCGAGAAAACGAAATGAACAGACAACGAAAAAACGCTCTGCATCACTACGGTTGAAACTCTGTGCCATGCATTCGCAGTTTCACACTCTACAAGATCTTATATAAAGTTATAAACAGGGGCGGATTTGGGCCCCCGGCAAGGTGGGCTTCAGCCCGGGGCGTGAGAAAATTTGTAATGTATAGCCCAGGTCAGCCCGAGGTGTTATTATTAGTATTCAGCCCAGGTAGCCCATATATATTTCACAATTCTGCAAAAACTCAGCGGCCCACCGGTCTCTCCGTCACGCGCGCGGCCCACGTCCTTCACGCGTGCGGCCCACCGTCTACACGCAATCACGCGGCCCCGCAACCTCCAGCGTGATTTCCAGCCCCGCCCCGCCGTCCAGCTCCAGCGTGATTTTAGATCAGAGAAAACCCTAGCTCGTGCAGCGCCGCCCCGCAACCGATCCAGCGCCGCCTCCGGCCTCCGCCTCGTCGCCCCCGCCTCCCGGCCCGCCACGCCTCCCTGCGCCGCCCGCCTCGCCTCCCGGCGCCTCCCGGCCCACCCCGCCTCCCGGCGCCGCCCGACCTGCCCCGCCCCGCCTCCCGGCCCGCCCCGCCTCCCAGCGCCGCCCTCCTCGCCTCCCGGCGTCGCCCCGCCTCCCGGCGCCGCCCACCTCGCCTCCCGGCTCCTCCCGGCCCACCCCGCCTCCCGGTGCCGCCCACCCCGCCTCCCGGCGCCGCCCGCCTCGCCTCCCGGCCCACCCCGCCTCCCAGCGCCGCCCTCCTCGCGTCTCGGCGCCGCCCGCCCCGCCTCCCGACCCATCTCGGCGCTGCCCGGCCTCCCGACCCGTCTCAGCGCGACGGCGCGTTGGCGCCCCTCCTCGGCTCGACCGCTCGGCTGATTCAGTGATTTGGGATTCAGACATTCAGTGATAAAAGTGATACTTGCATTGCATCAGCTGACCGCAGACCGCTGATTCAGTGATTTGGGATTTGGGATTTGGCCATTTGGGAATATCCTGAGCCCCTGAGGTACAGTTTGCTATAGAGCCTAATATTGCTATTTGCTAGATATGAATTGAAATTGAAATTGAAATGTGAAATCAATAGCTGTTCACTGTTCTTGTATTAAAATGTGACGCATGATTAGCACTTTAGCAGGAATGTGTTAATGTTGAATTGAAATTGTATCTCTATTATGTTACATTTTTGTAATTTGAGATCATGCCATGTTCTTCGTATTATGCTTTATGTTTGGTTGTTTAGTATTGAACTCAAGTTTCATATCAGTAATACAATTAGCCAATTATGATATACTTTTGTTATATCGTGGT
Organism: Dendrocalamus latiflorus; assembly: GCA_017311315.1. Taxonomy (NCBI): domain Eukaryota; kingdom Viridiplantae; phylum Streptophyta; class Magnoliopsida; order Poales; family Poaceae; genus Dendrocalamus; species Dendrocalamus latiflorus. Next base: position 11,867,944 of record CM029669.1, on the reverse strand, counting down.
ATGGGTACAAATTGGCGTTAGTTTTAGGTGGTTAGAGTTCAGTCCGGGGCGTAGCCAAATCCTGGTTCCGCCACTGGTTATAAACCATGCTCTGCATGGAAGCGTTGCTTTGATACCATTTATAGCATGCGTATGTTTTGAGAGATATGGCCAAGTTTTTTTTTTGTCAAAAATGCATGGTTAAAGTAAAATATAGCACAAGAGAGTGTTGCTCCGCTCAGTCTCTAATGCAAAACTCTAAATATCTTTTCATTATTAGTAGAAAAAATATAAGTATATCTTGTGAAAGTATTTTGCAACACAAACCTAATATCGTTATTTCATATAATCAATTCTGTACATTTTTACCTATATTAGTGATCAAAATTGGAAAAGATGGGCGTCATGATCTACATTTAGGGGCGATCGGAATGCTTACCAGGGAACTTGTCTTAAGAACTTTTTTTGGTTATGATTGATGACTTTTAGCTACATTTTTTGAGACAATGCGGACGACGCACACACTGACGGGCTTGAGAAGCCGTTTGAAAAAGTGGCTTTGGAAAGCCTCCCCGTTTATGTCAGCTTCCGAAGAAGCCAAAGATACAAAGCTACCATAAAGACCAAAACAAGTTCCTCCTATTCGTGCTTGCACAGCCGGAGAAGGCATGTACATAGGAACTGTTCACGTAAATGGTACAGTGGCCACTTTCTTTAAAATATCTAGTCTCTGAACACCTATTTTTATAAATCTAGTCCTTTCTGTGAATCTACTGAGCTCATCAGGTCACCTGCCGAGCCTCCAAGTTGTGGCAAGTCGTGCGGCAGCACTATAGTCTTAATTAGTTATTTAATTAGTGCTAATAATATTAATTAGTACTGATCATAATTAATTAGCACTAATTATGAGCATTAATGCTAATCATCACCCGTTAAATGCTACCACAGTTGGGGCTTGGCAACGCACCTACCGAATTCTCCTAACTCGAAAGGTACTTATTGAGTTCAGTAGGTCTATAGAGAAGACTAAATTTATAAAAATAAATATTCAAGAATCAAATTTGAAGAAAAAATTGCTATTTATAAGAACGGTTCGGCGCACAAGGAAACAAAACCCTTTCCACACCGATGATTACCTGCGAGGCACGTGTGCACTCTCCCTCGTGCGCCAGCTTGGGCGCGCGCGCATGGCGCCGCGTGTACGCCTGTGATGTTTTGTCCGCTTTTGCGCTTGATTTTACTTGTGCTCCGTGTTTGTTTTCGGTAGCGATCGCAGAGACCTCGTGATGCTCTGAAATGGCGCTGTTCCAGGAGACAAGGTTCGTGTATTCTTGTGATCAAGACATATTCTTTTCTTTTCTCTGCTTCTTTGACTAATGCAGATGGTTCAACACACAACGTATCACGAGATGTTCTGGGTTTCACTGAAGAATAGACACAGCACTCGAGGGGTGGTGGAAGCAGCACCAGTTCTTCCAGACTCTGATTGTGTTCTCCATTTGTCCGCAAAATGCTGAGGTGCAGGAGCCTACCCTTCGATCGATCAACTGTTCTTCCAATTAATTAGCAAGCAAACCAAATAAAAATTTCAGCAACCAACAATCATTTCTTTTATCAAACTTTTCCAGATAAACAGCGCACATCAATGTCACACCTCTGTGAAACCATTCCCCCCAGACAAGAAACACGCAGATGCTGCTCTCTAATATGTGCTCAATATATGTATATGCAGTCTCAGGACCAATTTTCAGTTTGATTACCTACTTTTACACAGACCATATCTTTCTCTTATATACCATCTTCCCTTGACTTTGACTTGTAATTTGTTTGGATTTTTGATAAATAGATTGAAGCTACTAAAAATGGCAAGTTTTTCACAAGAAACTTCAAATTCACCAAATGAATTAGGAAATCTCACTCTAAGTCTATATGAAAAAATAATTGTTCTATTTGATCTTGGTCATGATGAAAAGATATCAAAAGACCGAGAGAATCGTAACAAAACATTAAATCTCCAACTTAATAAGATTTTGCACAAAAATGTCAAATCATGCTTTAGATATACATTTTTACTAATCTTTCTCCCCCTTTGACGTTAGATTCATAAAGATATATGGAACAAGATAGAGTATGAATGAAATAAAGTGGTTGTAATTTATTCATTTATAGCATAAGGAGCGAAGAAAATTATCCAAAGTAACTTTACAAGTATTACACCAAGCCATATTATATAAAAGAGCTATCTAAATCATGGTAAACTATATATAGCAAAACTAAAGCCAAATGACCAATAATCTAAAATTAAATAGATTTTTGGCATATCAAGGTGCTCAAGATTATAGTTTAGCCAAAGGTATCTAAAAATGAGCCAATCTATATCAATAAACTAAATAAAACCAAGAAGATACAATTGAGTTAATTTAGAGTGCTATAAGTTCAATATTGAATTATTTTGTTCAAACATTTGGAGTTGAGCATAATTATTACATTTAGCATTTGCTAAAATTTAGTTAGTGCGTTATCTTAGCAAAATAAGTTCTGAACTAGGAGCCATCCATTATTGCCTCCCAAGTTCCAACTATTTTTTTTACATTTTTTGTTTTCTTAGTCATGTGCTAGATCTCAAGTTGTGCTATGACCACCTCAAGCAATAAGCTTAAAAGAGTGGTCTAGGTCATCCAAAACTCCTCTGAGTTCATGCCTACTGCAATGGCATGCCGTCTCATCAAAATGAATTGGTGAGATCAGTTTTTCGGACAAAAGAGAGTATTAGATCTAATACTAACTCATACTTTAATAAAATACTAGCATAGCTCAATCTAAAGCTCAATTTAGGTTTAAAACTCAACTTAGCCTATTTGACATTGCATGAATCTCGCTAGAGCAAAACTAGTCACAAGATCCAATAAGACATGATTTAGTTCAAGTTTTTTATATTTAATAGAGCTAGCATGACAAAAACTACGCTACATATAGAAGGTTATGATAAATCTAACAAACTAGCATAAGACATGGCAAGATGTAAGCAAGATATCATGTTACAAAAGAATAATAGTCAAAGCTTTTGCTAAAATTAAATATGCAATATAATACAGTGAATGTAAAAGAGTCAAGCTCCTCCTCAAGATAAGCCAAAAGGACTAATAACCCCTAACTCTCTTTGCAAAGAAGCAAAATGAGAAGAATCAAGATACTTAGTGAAAATATTTGCAACCTGATTGCTCAGACTCTACAAAGTGAAGCACAACATCGCCTTTCCCTACATGGTCTCTAAGGAAATGGTATCTAATGTCATTGTATTTGGTCCTAGAGTGTTACACTGGGTTTTTTAGCAATATTTATAGCACTAGTGTTGTCACAGAAGAGAGAAGCACTATCTAAGGCCAACCCATAGTCTCGTAAAGTAGACAAGATCTAAAGAATTTGAGAGTAACTACTAGCTACACCTATATACTCCGCTTCAGCAGTGGACTGTGCAATAGTGGACCATTTCCTAGATGACCAAGAGATAAGAAATATGCCTAAAAAATAACAGGTGCCAAAAGTACTCTTTCTATCAATTCTACAACTTGTAAAACAGCATCGGAAAATGCCCAAATGAAGAGAGCAGAATTAGAAGAATATCAGAGTCTAAAGTCAAGAGTTTCTTGAAGGTAACTGAAGATGCGATGCACTGCTTGATGATAAGAGACATAAGGAGAAGTCTGAAATCGAGCACACAGACACACATAAACTGTATGTCCAGCCTCAACACCGTGAGGTAAAGGAGGGAACCAATCATATTGTGCTACTCCTTTTGGTCCACGGGCTCTCCATCCCCATCAGGATCTAGCATAGTAGAAGTGGCAATGGTAGTAGACATTGGCTTGTTGCTTCCCATATTGAAGCACTGAAGAAAATCTTTTGTGTACTTACTTTGATAAATGAAGGTTTCTTCTTTCAGTTGCTTAACTTGAAGATCAAGGAAGAAGGTCAGCTCGTCTATTGTACTCATCTCAAATCCCCTACTCATAGAATCTAAAAATCTGGATACCAAAGCATGAGAGAAATCATCGAATATAATGCCATTCACATAAATCTAAACAAGTAAGAAGCCATCGCCATACTTGAGGGTGAACAAAATTTTATCTACGATTCCTATTTTGAAATTGTTTTTTAAAAAAGAAACTCTTAAGTCGATCATACCAAGCTTTAAAGGCTTGCTTCAATTCATACAAGGCTTTGGAGAGCTTGCACACATGGTTTGGGAACTTGGGATTTTTAAAACTAGGTGGTTGCTTGACATAGACTTCTTCTTCTATGAAACTATTAAGAAAAGCACCCTTGATATCTATTTCAAAAAGCTTAAAGCCCTTAAATGCCACGAATGCTAGCAATATGCGAATAGCTTCTAATCTAGCTACAGGTACAAAGGTATCTTCAAAGTCTAAGCTCTCTATCTGGGAATAACTTTTAGTTACAAGTATAACCTTATTGTGAACTACCAGCCCATCCTCACTTTGCTTATTTTTGAAAAAAATCATTTTGTTCCAATTACATTACGATTAGGTGAAGGTTTAATTAAGGTCCAGACTTGTTTTTTTTTCAAATTTTCAAGCTCTTTATGCATGACATTGACCCAAGAGAAATCAGATAAAGCATGGGTGACATCTCGGGGTTTAAAAGACGTAACAAGAGTGTGTAACTCACTCATGGAGATCCCCAATCATCTGCTCTAGATGGTGTCATCACTAAATATGAAGAGGAGGTCGTGGTGTAGACGTGGCCTCTACCTACAGGCTGTGGAGGTAGGAGCAGAGCCACTCAAAGCGTTAGTGAATATGGGAGGAGGATGCTCTACTGAAGCTGAAGAAGTAGAAGCAGGCTCTACAATCAATTCAAGAGTGACTAGATGGTGTATTGGGTCCTTATCCTCTATGTCAGAGTCGTCGTCAATGAAGATACTCTCCTGATCACCGTGTACCTGTGTACCTACACCGTCGGGTCTAGTACAAGTACTAGCCTCATCAAAAGTGATTTCATAAGTCTTAATAATTTTGTTAGTATCCAAATTAAATACATGATAGCCACGAGAATGAGCAGGATATCCAAAGAAAATGCTATCATAACATATTGATTCAAATTTATCTAGGTTGCTATATTTAAGAATGAAGCACTTGCAACCAAATATCTTAAAATAAGATATGTTATGCCTATGACCAAATCTAAACTCAAAAGAAGTCTTGCCTATGACCGATCTTAAGAAAACCCTATTGGGCACACATCAAGCGGTAGACATTGCCTCAGCCCAAAACCTCCTAGGAGTGCTATTCTAATCTAGCATTGTCCTAGCCATCTCTACAAGGGTTCTGTTCTTCCTCTCTACAACCTCATTCTACTAGAGGACTCTAGGTGAGGAGAATTGGTGCTCTAATCCTCTCTTAGTGCAGAAAGTGGCAAAGGATGAGTTCTTGAATTTTGTACCATTGTCACTCCTAATGCATCTCAAGACTCCTAGGAGGTCAACTGCTAGTATAAGCGCCAACTCTCTAAAGCAGCCAAATGCCTCATCCTTAGAAACTAGAAAATACACCCAAAAATACCTAGAGTAGTCATCTATAATGACAAGCACATACCACTTCCCTCCTACAAACTAGACTCTAGAAGAACCAACTGTTTCTCAATGAAGAAACTGTCTAGGTCCATCAGTCATCACTAAAGTAAGAGGTGGATGAGAAGTAGAAACTATCTTACCATATCTACAGAGTGTGCACACTAGATCCATAGCACTATTAAACCTAGGCAATCGTCTAATCAAATTCTTGCTATTAACTCTAGTCAAGTGGTTGAAGCCTATGTGTCCAAACCTATGGTGCCACAATACTAAGTTATGAGAGTTAGAAGCTAAAAGACACCTAGGGCTAGAGATAGAAGAGATACTAAAATCAGTACTAAAGATCATCTCAAACCTAGAGAACCCTAAGACATATTCACTTGAGGAGTCTAGAACTTTTACACTCACCACTCTTGAACCTCACTTCTAGACCCTCATTAAGAATCTGGGAGACAGAAAGCAGATTATACCTCAGCTTATTTACCAAAATGACGTCCATAAGTAAGAAGTTGTTGTTGACATACACTGTATCCTTTGTTATCATGATCCCAGTAGAAGCATCGCCAAACGTAATCAACTCATTACTGGATGCACATGCGAGGGAGGAGAACCATCTAGAATCTCTAGTCATGTATCGAGAATACCTGGAGTCAATAAGCCACATGTCCTCCTTCCTCAGATGCCAGACCTACAGGGCATAAGCAAGAAATATCTATGCCTCTGTACTGGGTTAGTGCTAAAAGACTTGGGAATCTAATACTAAGCCACGTGATATCTCGATATCTAGGAATAGCAGTAGAAGAAATAATAAAATGGTTAGAAAGATAATCAGAAGAATGCACACGAGAACTACCTAGACCTCTCCAAATTGGCCTACCAAAAGACCGGTACTCCCACTGTTTAGACGCTACTTGTGATCTACCCTCACAATATCTTAACCCAAAGTACTACCTAGAGCCACCAAAGGAGTTAAAGAAGTTATCTACAAACCTAGGATTATGTGTATAAGGAAAGACATGTTGTCTGACTCTAGAGACACTCATAGGTGAAGGAAATTCTCTAATGAACCTGAAAGCACACACTCTCTCTTTCCTCTCATTGTTGGCTCTACGGAAGCAGAACTCAACTATGTAACCATCCTTCTTACAGAAGGTGCAATAGTACTTGACCTATTAAGGGGGTCTAACCTACTGAAGTAGAAGCACATATCTTGCTAGAAAGGTTTGAACAAATACTGCAAACCTAAAGATAGTCTTAGATAGCTTAGGGGGGTTTACTTCAAACTTGCCACTCTCAACAGCTCTCCGAACCTTAGGTAGGTGGTTCTTGGAATGCTCTAAGGAATCAAATCGTAATCATCTCTTCTTCACACTCACCTTAGATTGTATAAGGATCAATTAAGGTTTTTCTTCCCACTAGAAAGTCTCTCCAGCTTTTTTTTGATGTAGTCATTTTCTTAGTCTAGGTTCTCATATGTGGCACATTCATTTGCCTTGGTTTTCCTAGCATATTTCTCTTTATAGACAGCTACCTCAAGATTCAAAGCCCCAATTTCTAACCCTAACCAAGTGCTCCTTATACTTGACCCTAAAAGTCTCATGCATCTCATCTAAATCAGCCCCAATTTCAGTATAAAATGCATAGAAAATAGAATCAATAATTTTCTTAGATGCAGTCATGGACATGAATTTTTCAATTTTAGATTTCTTCACTAGTGTCTTGTTAAGAGCATCATTCCTAATTGTGAGTTTATAGCAGTTTTCATAAAAAGCAGTCCTAGAATGAAGAACCATTTTAGGCATTTCCTTCAATTTAATTTTAGTATCCTCACAATGAGAGCAATCATGATTAGGAATAAATTTATGCAATTTCTTAGTAGCACTATCCAATTTTAATTCAAGCAAGGCACAATTTAAGCAATATGAAGGGATAGCATCAACAAAAATCATATCTAAAGCAATAACATCTAAGCAACACATGAATCATGACTAGATTTGAGAGCTTCTAGTTCATCTAGGGCATTCTTGAGTTGATCAATAACATTCAGATTTGACAATTCATCATGCAAGAACAAGCAAGATTCACAATTATTATCAGGATTAATAGATTTGAGCCTAACAATTTCTAGGTTCAACCTGTCAATCATAATATCCTAATTCCTAATTATTTTAGCTTATCTTTTTAGTTTTTGTCAGTGACAAAAAGAGCACATGTCACTGCTTTGGAGGAAGGGCATACCTCATTGGAATCACTCTAGGGCTCCTTCTCCTCCTTGCCCTTCAGTTTGGGACACTTAGCCTGAATGTGGCTTGGCTCACCACACTCAAAGCAAATGACAGGGCTATCTCTCCTCTGGTTTCTCACTCTATTGTAGTCTCTCATGAAATTTGTAGATAGAAGGGCTAAGTCATCTTCAGGGAGCTTCTCTAGCCGTTTATCGCTCAAGCAGTGCAAGACTGATAAAAAAATTTAGATGAGCTAAAATCTAAGAAATCAGAAGAGCTACTGTGAGAAGGGCCAACAACTAGTGCCGTCAACTTTGTCTTGGGGAGACATGAGATAAAATCAATCTTATCCATCTTCAACCTCAAGTAGAACTTATCCATGGTAAGCTCGCTCGACAGAGTTGTCATTGATGGAAGTGAGCTTCATCGCCCAAACTCTCACATCAAGTGTACCCAAGAGCTGGTGTGCATTCTCAGACTCAGAAAATAAAAGACCAATAGCTTGTAGATCATGGATGATCTTGAAAAACCTTCCCCAGAACTCATCGAAAAATTCACCGACCTTTACTCGATCTTTAAGTACTCTTTTTTCAGCTAGTTCTATCTCACTTCCTTGATCGCGGTACCTTATGGTAGTCAACGAGGGTCTTCCAGATCTCATAAGAAGACCTCAAACTAACAACACGCTTAAACTCAAATTGACCAAGCCCTTGAATCAAGAAATTTTGAGCTTTGTTGTTTGCCTCCACATCCGGTGTGATCACGTTGTCATTGACTGGCACAACATAAGGATTCTCAACCTTAAGCCTTTGAGTACCCTTGAGCCTCGATGTAGGCATGCATGCGAGCCTTCCAATAAGAGAAATTGGCTCTATCAAAAATGGGTGGCTTGGTAGAATACTTATCTGATGTTATGACTCATAAGATTAGTTAAGATATATAAAAAGAGATAATTAGGCTCTAATACCACTTGTAGGACCAGTATGGGCGACAGAGGGGGTTGAATGGGGCCTTCAAATTTCACCTAAGTATACGCCAATCCTTCACTACAATAGCTAAAATTTTGAAAATTGCAATGCTATAGTAATTTCATCCCTGTGAACAGTAAATCCAGCACTATTTCAAAAATAAAAATCCATGAAATTTTTGATCCATAGATCCAAAAAATATGAAACTTGAATCAAGGCTAGATCATGACCTTAGAAACCTACCTCAACCAAAAGTCTTGAAAGAACTTGAGAGAATTGGGATCTTTTGGTTCGTGTAGCTCTACTATACCAAAACTGGGCTAAAACTAAAATTGAGCTAACTCTCAAACCAAAACTCTAATTCATTTGAAATTTGGTATGCACCTTCTCTAGAATAACAGGAACCTATTCCAACCAATGATTAAGAAAATTGTTGTCAAAGATTTGTCCTCTTTCTATTTGAAGGAAAGTTGCACCAAAAAGTAGGTCAAAAACAAAAAAACGATGAATATGACTTGTTTGTAGGTGCATAATGGTTTTAGATGTATTCTCACATATCACAATAATCTATAACTCCAAAGAAATTAAGGTAGAAGGTAGCCAGATCAAGAAATCACTCGGAGAGGTCCAAAGTGCAAAAACCAGATTTCTTCATTAACTTACCATGTAAGTGTCTAGATAGGTGGAGATTGATTTCCAAAGGTTATTTTCATCTTATATGTTCTTGGCATAGCAAGAACAAAAGGGGAGATATAAGAGCAAGAATCAACCAAATCAAGAGCAAATCAATTAACACAAGATGGATCCATAGAGATGAACACATATTGATGTATTGCTACTTGAAAATAAAGGTTTTATAGCCACTCCACTTGGAGGACAAGAGAGTACACCACAACACTCAACTTCTCTTAAACCTTAACCCTAGAACACCTGGTCACAAATGAGAGGATGGTTAGATGGTTAACCACAAGTCTCCATCCTAACCCATTAAATAAATAGGCTAACTAGCCTCATCTAACCCTTAGTGGATACTATCCACTTAGCATATGTGGAGAAAATCCAATAACCCCACACAAATGAGTTTTAACTCACATACTACACTTATGCACGTTTTTCAAAATGTATAAGTCCGAATCAACTAAGTCTTTGGTCTTAATCCAATTTGATCTTCTTAGTTTGTCCTTAACCTAAACCGTTCTTCCAAGCGCCACTTAAGTACCGCAGTTTTGCTCTAAAGTAGTTTCTGATATTTTGGTCAAACTACCAAAATATCCTTTGTTGACATAGTCATCTCCTTCCATTTCAAGCAATCGCCATACTTGCCATATGTAGGTGCACCACTAGCTTGCCACATGTCAGCAAGTCTCTCCCGTTCCGGTTCTACTAGACCATGCCTCACGGACCAATCAAGCCACATGGTGCAACCCATCGCTCAAACTTCCCTTCAACATTTCTTATCTTCCTTGTCCCATGTTTGAGCTCATCCATCTTACCCAGCATTATTGATCGTTCTGAGCCTCAGTTCCTCCATGAGCGTAGCCCCAATCTCACCGTTGACTATGATTGATTCCAAGCGACTCTACACATCCAAAGACAAGGAAATTATTTGGAGGCACAAGTTCTTCACAACTTGACGCATATTAAGAATGACATGTCTCATGAAGCCTATACCCACTGACCCTGGTCACCAAACCATCTCATGACTCAAATTTTCTAAAATCATTCATTTTTGTAAGTTGTCTAGAAAAATCTGCAAATTCCAAATTTCAACTCCAAAATGACAATAGTTCATCACAACAAAACCATGGATCTTCTCACATGGTCATTCACTTAATGTGTTGAGTTTACTTGGAACTTTTTCTGCCAAACAATACAATACCATTAAAACTTAACTTGGGCCAAATCGTTCACATAAATCTCCAGTTACTTCACAGAATACTAGTCCTTTTACCCTCTTTTGGAGGCAGCTTCGATAAACTTGTACATAACACATCCTGGGTCAAAGAAATAACATTTCCTCAACTTTAGAAATTCCATTTATAGACAACATTAACCTAAAAAACAAACTTTGACATACCTCATGGAGGTCTTCAAATTTAACATTTGGCCGTCCTTTCTTGTAGATTGTTTTAGCATGGCCATGGTTTCCTGTTGTAGTTTTGCACATTAGATGGTTCGTCATTTTGAAGCTGAGATAAACAAGGTTAAGTTCCTAATACAAATATTAAACAAGACGATAGCAAGAAGATCTGGCGAGCACAAGGTAGCTAAAATGTAATTCAGCCAAAGTGGTGTTTTTCTTTTTATCGCAGCGGGAGATGCAAACATGAATAGATCTGCTGTAGAGCTTTCGAGAGCCAGATTGTTGCAGTGCCTGATATTTCAGCAGATGAGGGTCGAGAAGATCGTAATATTGGGATGGCTTGCGGGATTTCGGATAATTTCAATTTTTCCAGTGGACACATCGCGTATCATCCGAGGAAGTGAAAAGAAGCACAAATCTTCGCATACTACATATTTGGTTAATTTGGTAGGATAAAGTCGCATTATTGCATACTTTGTCATGGTAAGAATTGCATCTTCAAGTTGCAATCTGATATAAAATGCATGGCAGAAATAGAAGATCCAAAGAACAGAAACACATATTTTACGTGGAAAACTCTTGTGGAAAAAACCACAGACATACAAAGTCTAAATTCACTATATGAGGAGAAGTACAAGCACGAAAAACTTCAGCGTATCTCAACCGTGCAACTACAGGGGTACATATATAGTCTCAGAAACAAGAGTCACATACGAGAAAGAAACAAAGTCATAATCGGGGACAAAACAGAGACTTACTCAGAAACTGGAATAGTAACCTTCTCAGAAATGGGAATAGCACCCCGCTCAGAGAGTCTCAGAAAATGACAATGAAGAGTTGTAGTTGGAAGCGCCTTGAGTAGCCTCGTCTGACTCCAGTTGGCATAGAGTCTATCACAAATACGAAGATGAAGCTAATCATAACCTTCGACTAGTTTGCTTTGATGAGTGAAATCTGATCGGATTTTCAAGTAGTCGGAAAGGCCAATAGTGGTCAGACCCGACTAGAAGTGGTCGGACCCGACCAGATTCGGATCACAAAATATAATAGTATCCACCATGAGCTGAATTTCTCTTGTAGCAAAAACAATACAATAAACTCCTCCATGATGGTTGCACAAGCGGTCCAAAATTGAACATATTCAAACGGTGAATGAAACACCAAATTTAGTTGTCCCCATAGCTGACGTTGTTTTTTCCTTTAAAGTCTCCTCGATCGAGTGTAGCCTAAATTATGTTGAAAACCTACAACTCCACCATAGACTCCACACGTGCAGATCTTGTCGTAGTAACACGTAGAAGATGCGGATCGTTGAAGAATCGCCAATAATTAATCCTGTATGGATGCCCCTAATAATAGGTATAATAGCCTAAATTGCAATGAACTCTATCTCCAAGAAAAGATCATGCATAGCTAATGACACAACTTCTTGATTGAAGATGACGATCAACTGAGGTGGAAAATCATCGATGGAGACGGCGTAGTATGACACCAGGGCATGATGTTGGGCAGCACGGGCAATGATATTGGTGAAACTTTGCGCTGGAACAGTCACCAAGATTGAGCGCCAATTGACACTAGGCATGGCGTGGGTTGGCACCAATTGAGATACGGAACGGAGTTGAGGCTAGTCAAATCGCCGAGAACGATAACCTCCTGGATGCTAGTCTTGATGCCATGCAATGGCCACCTCGGGGGAGTCTACTCCTCCCAAGGCAACGGCTTTGAACTCGAACTTGGATCTTTGATACCATTTTTTATGAAACACACTGCAAAAATAGAGGATCAAAAAAGAACGTGAGACAGATTTTATGTGAAACAACCCTTACCAAAAAAAAAAAAACCACAGATGCACAAAGGTGGAATTCACTATATGAGAAGAATTACAAGCACGGGGAACTTCAGCGTGTCTCAATCGTGTGACTACAAGGGTACATATATATGCTCGAAAACAAAAGTCCCAGACGAAAAAGGAACAAAGTCCTAGTCTGAGATAAAAGCAGATACCTACTCAAAAACTAGAACAGTAACCTTTTCGAAGATGGGAACAACACCCCGCTATGAGAGTCTCAAAAGATGATGGTAGTTGAAAGCGCCTCGAGTACCCACATCTAACTTCAGTTGGCGTAGAGTCCATCATAGACATGAAGATAATCGCAATCGTAACCTCCAACTAGTTTGCGTTGATGAGTCAAATCTAATTAGATTCTTCAAGCAATTAAAAAGGCCAACAGTGATTGGGCCCGACCAGAAGTACTTGAATCCGACCAAATTCAAATTATAAAACATGATTTCTACCAAGCATGAATAGGGGCTCCCTAGGAGACAAGGACAGGAGGGAACTGAACCTACGGAGGAGAGGTCAGTACGCCGCGGGATGCTGGTGGCCCTCGCCAGTGACGGCTGCTGTTGCTACTCTCCTCTCCACCCTTCGATCGAGCCAGCCCGTGGTAGTAAGAAACAAGAGGATGGGACGACTAAGAGGAACAGAGGTTCGCGCCATTCCATGCTCGACAGCCAGATGGAGTTCTTCTCGGTGTCCATCCTCGGTCGTTGTTATGATATTGGAAGATCACCATGATGGCCTGTTTGGATTAAGGGTGTCAATGGATCGAATACGAATCAAATAGTTCAGATACGAATATTAGATAAAACGGATAATAAAGATATGATTGTCACTTTTTGAGTCTTAATGTATCGAATACGAATCAAATAGTCCGGATACAGATACCAGATAAAATGGATAATCCAGATTTAATTGACGCCTCTAGTTTGGATGGAGGGAACTAGCCGGAGGGACTGGGAATCTAGGAGACGACGATATAAATTATAAAGTCATTTGTTTGGTTGGTGGATATGGGAATTTTGGTGGAATAGAAATGGTTAGTCATTTTAAACCCATGGAAGCTTAATGTTGGCTCGAGCTCCATTAGGCTCGAATACGCAAGTGTGTACTAGCCAATGTATGCGGACGATACAAAGCTGTCGCCATTCCCTTGGATGGACCATAGGCAATCGAGGGTAAGTATGAATTTCACAATTCAAGGATGAGTGTTTACTTTGCACTATTAGAACTTTTGTGTTTGTCCTATGAGGTTGTACTTCCAAGTTTCTTAATAAGGGAAGCTGCCAGATAGTTAGAGGTGCATATGTGCATCTAGCTCATCAGTGTACTCTTAAACTCAGCATTGGTGTTCACCATTTAAGAGTACACACAAGTGTACATGCTCAATCATAAAGCGTATGTCCGTGCTCCAATTGGAATTGATGCCTCCAATAAATTCATAGTGTGTGTAGATGACGCATACATATATGTGTGCGTGGATAGTGTGAGTGTGGTGTGTGTTGAATATATATGTTTGCATTGTACTTTCTCAAAAAAAAATCTAAATAAGATTCAGCAACTTTCGACATGTTCATGTGCTATATATAAACGATTCTTAATGTGTCCTATTTCAAAAGCATCTATTTTAAGAGTTAAGGGCTACTTTGCACCAACCCATAACTAACATGTTCGGTAAGATTTGTGAAATTTTCTGTTAGTTGAAATTGGAACACATTAATATTTATTAATGTTTCTTGAAGTATATTAGACATTCTATTTCTTTTCCGTGCACGTGTATAAACCATGCACATGTTACTCACAATGTTGTTGTCATTATCATAATTATTCTTTGGTCATCATTTCTGTAGGATTGAAGACAGCAATCAGAGAAGGTGAATGATTGTTGCCGCTTCTTGGAGCCTTTCAGCAGCCAAAGCAGATTTTGACCACTCAAAACCGAACCAACTGATCAATCACTCAGCTTACAACCGCGTACCCAATCGCTCTGTACGACTGCTCACCTGATCCCTTCGAACGTTGTCGTAAGATCCACAACACTTGCAATCACAACCACCCTACAAGTAAAACAAGAACCAGATTGATTAAAGACATATCTTTACTGTAGGATCTCTATGGATTTACAAAGTGCCCTCACAAGTACCCCTAAAAACCTTCTCGGTGAAAGCCCTATCAAAACTGCACAAAAAAAACTTTCTCTGAAAGCAGCACATTAACCCTTACCCTTCCCTCCTTTTATAAGCTAATGTCCAAACTGTTTCTGTCTCAAACACAAAACAAAACTCTATCTCTTCCATGTTAAGGACTCTATCCATAACTCTCTCAATCTTCTCAGTTACGGACTCCATCCACAACTCCTAACCCAACACGTGACGAATCCTCCAGGATAGCACCTCCTGACTCTTCAACACACGTCATCACCACTCGTGCCGAAGCCTTCTGGACTGCACCGCCCGTAGCTTCAACACAAATGACCACCTTTGATGTCCATGTGCTCCAGCGTGAGCACGGCCACCTCGCGTGACATCCGTGATTGCTTGGACCTTAGATTTCCCCATCCTAGTCCCGATCCTACTCGTCACCGATCATGATCATCTCCAGGCCCACTTGCACATGCAAAGACCAAAGAATGTTTTTCAGCACAAGTTCTTCACAACTTGACCGGCATCAGTACACACACACACACACTTGAAACACACCATCGTCTATTAATATATAAGAACGAAACCATCCACGACCACCAACCAATTATCCAAGACCACACTTTCAATCGCTATCTAGAAAACACCCTCAGACTACTCATTATGACCGATAGCACAACGAGTACTCAAAAATAATAAGTACTCAGGAATTGCCATCGCTCCGCTCAAAACAATCGGGAAAACATTCCCATCGCTACCAACCACAGAGCCACTAAGTGTTGACTATGGAGTACCAATTGCTACCACTAAAGCACCAGATCGTTAAGTCCACGACTACCGATCTCCAACTATTCACTGCACCATTGATCACCGAGTACCGCACAGACTATAGTACCAAAGCACCAACCACAAATCTCTGACAACCAATCACTGGCCACGATCGCGGAAACCATGACTGTCGAGTACTAAGTCCTTTCAACTACAGAGTACTATGACCATCTACCCCAGCCAGTCATATTGCTGACCAAACACGAGTACTCAAGTAATCGAAGATAGAATGAATTGATGCTCTTGTACTAACCATGAAGTCTACGAGTACAGACCGTGTAGCCTACAACAATTGAGCACAAGTCTTTGACTTCCGACCGTAAAGTCTACGACTACTGATGACAAAGTCTAAGACCACTAACCAGTAGAGTCTACGACTACCGTCCAGTAAAATCTACGACTATCGAGTACGATCAACAAAGTTCATGAGTATTGAGTATTGACCAAAAAAGTTCACAAGTATCAAACGGACACTGTAGCTACGACCATCGAAAAGTACCGTAGCTACGATCATAAAAAAATACTATAGCTACAACCATAAAAAACTACTATAACTTACCATCTTTGACCAGGTGTGGTCGTTCTGTCGTAGTGTTCCGTTGTCGAAATGTCATGATCAAAAATTGATGAGGTCGAAATACCATGGTCGGATAATGTGGTCGAAGCCAGACGTGATTGAAATACCATGGTCGGATTGCCGTGGTAGAAGCTAGACACGATTGAAATCAGACATGGTCGAAGCCTGTGAATTGGACAAAACCATTCAGACCACCCAACATAGAGCTATTCGGACCAACGATATAAGGCCGTTCGTACCACCGACTACCAAACGTGGACATTTTAACACCCTCAAAACTCAAGTACAGAAACACATCGACTAGAACTTTCACAAGAGCAAATTTCAATAAAATCAAATGTCAATTATTCATCATCAACAGCATGCACAACCATCACATGATCTCACAATCTCTCCCCTAATAATTACATTGACAACACCTCAAAAACTCTTGAATAAGAGAATTTGCAAAAGTACCGACCACAGCCAAAAGAAATCATAGACCACAGCATAAAACACAGAAGAGCTCAAAACACTTAGAAAACTCCCCTTAACTCATGCAAGTGAATTTTTTTTAAAAAAAATTCTTTCTCCAATTCTCCCCCTTTCCTTTCTCTAATTTCTCCCCCTTTAGCAATGAAATCATTAAGGGCTTCAGAAAGAGAATAATTCTAACAAAGAGCAAGAGAAGAAACATCCAGAAGCTGTGTGGATTACCCAAGTCACTTTGCATTGATTTAAGAATTTAAGCAAGTCATCTTTTTGTGTAGATCTCCCTAGATCATATAAACTCATATATCATATAGCACTGTCAAAATAAGTCTTTACAATAATTAAGCAAATTAATGTACATGACAAACTCATAAAAATAACCAGTTAAGCTAAAAATATCACTCAAGAAGATAGCCATCTAAATATATAGATTTAAATCTAGATGCTAGAATCAAGTGCTAAGTGAGCCACAAGTGCCAAACTGAAGCACAAAGCTTAACATACATTTACATAACTCAACAGATAGCATTGACACTTGACTATGGCTTATCTTAGTAAAGCATATCCTAGACTGGGAGCCATCTACAATGGACTCCTAAGTTTTAGCCCATATTAATTTCAGCACATTTAAAATGGTCTTTTTGAGCCAACTCGATTCACATTTCATTAGGTGTAGCATCTCAAGCCTTATCTAATCGATCATGCCAAACCAAAAAAGTTTAAGGTTTCATGATCTAGGTCATACAAAACTCCCCCAAATTCATACCTAGTGCAATAGCAAGTCATCTCATGAGAGAGAATTGTTGAGATGCATAAATGATTAGCAATTTCACCATAATTTGCACATGTATTTCTAGACAAGATAAAAATGATTCAAGAAGGAACTGGAATGGCTCAAACTTATACTTGACCTAGAATCTGGATTTAACTAGGTATTTAAACATGACACATCTCAAAAAGTAATCACTCTAATTAAAACTTAGCAAGGAATTCAGCCTTGCCATGTTGTTTGTTCAAGTTAACAAAATTTAATTACAACTTGTCATGATCAAAGCTACATAGCATATGGGTAAATATGATAAAGATAGCTCTACTTCTCATTTGATTTTAAAGATTTAGACTTGATGTATTATATGACAAGTATAATAAATAAAGCTTCCAAAATATTTAAGCAGAAAGTTCCCCCTCAAAATAATCCCACAGGATGCAACACACCCAATGCGCTTCTCAACCGAGAAAAATGAGAAGTATCAAGCGGTTTGGTGAAAGTATCAGCAACTTGAGAATTGGTATCAATAAAATGCAAGACAACATCTCCCTTTTCCACATGGTATCCAAGAAAGTGATGGCGAATATCAATGTGTTTGTTCTTTGAATGTTGCACTTGATTTTTAGCAATACTAATTGAACTAGTGTTGTCACAGAAAAGTGGAACACTATCTAAGTTTAAACTAAAATCCTTAAGAGTAGCTATCATCCAAAGCAATTGAGAATAACAAGAAGCAGCAGCTACATATTCAACCTCAACAGTGGAAAGTGCAAACACCTGTTTCCTAGAAGCCCATGAAACAAGGATGTGCCTAAGAAGTGACAAGTGCCAGAAGTACTCTTCCTATCAATTCGACAACCCCCAAAATCCGTATCTGAATAAGCTCTAAGGGAAATACACGAGGAAGAAGAGTACCATAAACCAATTTCCAAAGTTGACTAAAGATACCTAAAAATACGCTTTACCATTTGATGATGTGAAGCACATGGGGAAGCTTGAAAGTAAGCACACAAACACATAGCAAAGTATATATCTGGCCTTGAAGCGGTGAGATACAATAGAGAGCCAATTATACTTCTGTATTCCTTTTGATCAATAGGCTCTCCATCTTCATCCGGATTCAATAGAGCCGCCATAGATCTCATGAGTGTGGAAATTGGTTTGACTGTCCCTATGTCAAAGCGACGAAGTAGATCTTTGGTGCACTTAGTCTGACGAACAAAAGTACCCAATTTTGATTACTTGATTTGAAAGCCTAGGAAGAATGTTAGCTCACCCATCATGCTTATCTCGAATTCTCTGCTTATAGTATCTAAAACTTGAAAACAAGAGCATGAGAGGAACCACCGAAGATTATATCATCCACATAGAGTAAAAGATCATTGCCATGCTTGAGAGTAAACAAAGTCTTATCTACCTTGCCCATTTCAAAGTCATTTTTTAGCACATAAGATTTAAGTCTATCATACCACATACCATGTTCTATGTGCTTGTTTTAGACCATATAAAGCTTTGGACAATTTCAAGACATGATCAGAAAACTTAGAATTCTCAAAACCAGGTGGTTAACATACACTTCCTCCTCAATATAGCCATTAAGAAAAGCACTTTTCACATTCATTTGATATAGTCTAAAGCCCTTTGATGCAGCAAATGCCAACAAAATTCTAATGACTTCTAATTGAGCAACAGGAGCAAATGTTTCTCCAAAGTCAAGTCCTTCTACCTAGGTGAATCATTGAGCCACAAGTCTAACCTTATTTCGAACAACATCACCATCCTCACTTTGTTTGTTCTTAAAGACCATTTAGTTCCAATAACATTATGACCATGAGGGGTGAATCCAAAGCCTAGACTTTATTATGCTCAAAGTTCTCTAATTCCTCATGCATGGCATTAATCCAAGACTCATCAGATAAAGTGTGACTTAAATCTTAGGGTTCAAAAGAGGAGACAAAAGTTGAATGAGCATAAAAGGCATTGGAGTTATACCTGCTGCGCAGAACTCTTTCGTTTAACTCACCGATCACTTGTTATGGGGGATGTCTCTGTTGAATGCGTAGAGGTGCTTGTGAAGTGGTTGCATGAATGGTCATACAATTAGTTGGTGAGGGTGTAGTGGTCATAGCGGTGTCTACCTCATTAGTGGTTGTAAGAGTCACTTCTGATTGAATGGTCGTGGGAGTGGTCGTAGGTGTCATAGAGTGGCCCAGGACCTATCTGTTGTCATCATCGGAGTCATAGAAAATGTCTTTGAGTTCATCAAAGACCTGTATACCTGAATTGTTAGGTCTAGTACCAGGACTTGCCTTGTCAAAAGTGACCTCGTAGATCTCAATGGTTTTGCTAGTCTAATGGTTTTGCTAGTCTCTAAGTTGAGTACATGATAGCCTCGAGTGTAAACTGCATAACCAAGAAAACTACCATCTGATGATCTAGATTCAAATTTATTGAGATTGCCATGTTTAAGTATGAAGCATCGACATTCAAACACCCTGAAATAAGAAACACTGGGAGAACAACCAAACCAAAGCTCATAGAAAGTCTTATGTAGTCTCGCTCGCAAGAAAACTCTATTAGAAATGTAACAGGCAGTTGAAATAGCTTCTACCCAAAACATCCTAGGAGTTAAATGTTCATCTAACATAGTTCTAGCCATTTTGACCAAGGTTCTATTCTTGCGTTCGACTACACCATTCTGTTGTGGTACTAGAGCTAATGAGAACTGATGATCTAAACACATTTCCGCACAAAAGGTAGCAAAAGAAGTGTTTTTGAATTCAGTTCTATTATCACTTCTAGTTGCTCTAAGTGTTCTTGAAAGTTCATTAGCAAATTTAAGGGCTAGCTCTTGAAAGTGACCAAAGACTTCATCCTTAGAGGCCATAAAATAAACTCAAGAGTATCTAGAGTAATCATCGACTATAACAAGAACATACTATTTACCTCCAGCCGACTAAACCTACTGTGTCCATATGTAACAACTGACTAGGGGAGTCAGTCAAGACAAGAGTGAGTGGAGGATGTGATGATGCAACAATCTTACCATGTTGACAGGGTGAATAGATTAAATCTATTGACTTATCAATCTTAAGACTAGGAATTCCTCTCACCAGATCATATTACTAAGCCTAGAGAGATGATTAAAGCCAATATGACATAATCTATAGTGCCAAAAGAACAAATCCTTAGAATATGACGAAATAAGACACCTAAGATTAGAAGATGCTGAATACGAAAAGTCACCCTTAAACAAACAACCAACTCGACTAATTTTGCATACCAGATCACCAATTGAATCTATAACACAGCATGAATGCTTTTTAAAGCTCACATCAAGATTATCATCTACCAACTATGAAACCAAAAGCAAGTTATAGCTCAGCTTACTGACAAGAGTGACATCCTTCAAGATAAACTTGTCATTAATACACATGGTACCTTTAGCAAAAATTCATCCTTAAGAGTTGTCCCCAAAAGTGATCATCTCATCATCGGAGGCACGAGTGAGGGAGGAGAACCATCATGAGTCTCCGGTCATATGGCAAGCATAACCGAAGTCAATGAACTATATGTTCTCCTTCCTCTTGCAATGAGCCTCATCGGGATCACTGTAGTTGTCATCATTGTTATTGTGATATGCCATGAAACACATGCCCATAAAGTCGTCAGTGCTCTTCTTCTTGCCTTTGGAATTATCGTCGTTGTGGTCGCCATCATCTTAGCTCTCAAAATCCTCATCGCTCAAATGAAGGCCCTCGATGTCTGCTAGAACCTTACGATGGAAGGATCCACTCTTGGTGTTACTCTTGAATGGTCGACAACATTGAGTCTTGTCTTCCTTGACCACTTTCCCTATGAGCTTGGGGCAATTCATCTTGATATGGTCTGGCTCGCCACACTCAAAACATTTGATTGGACCAAGAGTGCCACCACGCTTCCACATCCTCACATTGTTGAATGCCTTGTACGCCCGTGAGGAGATCAGTATCAGATCCTCCTTGGGTAGATGCTCGAATTGTTCTTCTGAAAAGATAGTCAAAACAGACAAGGAAACACAAGATATTGTACTCGACGAAGCAGCCTGCATAGGGTTAGACACAAGTGCTAAAGATAAAGATTTATCAGTCTTAGATGGCAAAGCTTCCATCTCACAGGTTTTCAATCTAGAGTATAGATCGTCCATGGTCAAAATATCTAAATAGACAGTTTGGTTAATAGTCATGATGACCATCAACCACTCAAAACCTAAAGACCTTAAGATTTTAGTTGCATTATCTCCATCCATAGGAATAACACCAACTCCATGCAAATTACTCAAAATCTTTTCAAAACGAGCAAAAATGTCATCTATAGATTTATCAGGTTTCATAGCAAAAATCCAAGTACTCCTTTAGACATTGATTCTTGCACACTTTCTTAATCTTAGTCATTCTCTCATGATAATCGCAAAGAGTTTTCTAGATTAAGTGAGCAGAAGCAATGCGAGCTACACGATCAAATTCGTTGCATGAAATTCTTTGGAAAATCAAGTTATGAGTACGTGCATTCAAATTTACATCTGTTTTATTTTTGGTAGTAATATCCGCAGGAACCACATAAATTTGAGAAACCTTTTTCCAGACATCATTACCTTGAGCCTCAATGTAAGCTTGCGTGCAACACTTCCAAAAAGTAAAATCAATACCACCTAGCATGGGGACGATTCACATACCTCTTTGATTCTATTGCTACCTTGCTCTGATTCCACTTGTAGGATCGAAGACAACAATTAGAGCGGGCTGAATGATTGTCACCGCTTCTTGGAGTGTTTCAGCAGTCAGAGCAAATTTTGACCACTCAAAGCTGAACCACCTAAACAATCGCTCAGTTTACAATCATATACCGGATCACTCTGTATGACTGCTCACCTGATCTCTTTGAACATTGTCATACGATCCACAACACTTGCAATCACAACCACTCTACAAGCAAAATAAGAACTACATTGATTCAAGACTTATCTTTATTGCAGGAAAACCGTACTATAAATGCCCTCATAAGCACCTATAAAAAACCTTCTCGATGAAAGCCCTCTTAAAACCGTACTAAAAACTTTCTCCGAAAGCCACACATTAGCCCTTAGCCTTCCCTGCTTTATAGGCTAATGTCCGAACCGTGTCCGCCTTAAACAAGAACACAAAACTCTATCTCTTTCTCAAATCGAGGGACCTGAAACCCTTCCTAACATGGATTTTATTCAAATCTCTATTCCTTCCACATTACGGACTCTATCGGTAAGTCTCTCAATCTTCTTAGTTATGGACTCCATCCATAACTCCTAACCCAACACGTGACGAATCCTCTAGGATAGCACATCCTGAATCTTCATCATGCATCAGCACCACTCGTGTCGAAGCCTCCTGGACTGCACCGCCCGTAGCTTCATGATGAATGACCACCTTTGATCTCCATGTGCTCCAGCATGAGCCCAACCACCTCGTGTGACATCCGTGATCTCCTAGACCTCAAACTTCCCATCCTAGTCCCGATCCTCCTCACCACCAACCATGATCGTCTCCACACCCACCTACATATGCAAAGACCAAACAACATTTTTCCGGCAAAAGTTCTTCACAACTTGGTTAACATCAGCACACACACACACACCCACACACTCGAAGCACACCCTCGTCTATCTATAGACAAGAACCAAACCATTCACGACCACGAACCAAGTCATCCAAGACCACACTTTCTATCGCTATCTAGAAAATGCCCTCAGACTACCCATTACGATTGCTAGCACAATGAGTACTCAAAAACAACAAGTACTTGGAAATTACCACCACTCTGCTCAAAACACTCAGGAAAACATCCCCATCGCTACCAACCACAGAGCCACCGAATACTGACTAACAAGTACCGATCGCTGCCGCTAAAGCACCAGATCGCTAAGTCCATGACTATTGATCTCCAACCATTTACTACACCATTGATCACCAAGCACCGCACAAACTATAGTACCAAAGCACCAACCACAAATCTCCGACAGCCGATCGCAGATCACGATCACAGAAACCATGACTATCGAGTACCGAGTCCTTTCGACTACCGAGTACTACGACCATCTGCCCCAGCCAGTCATACCGCTGACCAAACATGAGTACTCGAGGTACTCAAAGATAGCAAGAATTAAAGTACTCGTACCGATAATGAAGTCTACGAGTACAGATTGTAAAGCCTATGACAATTGAGCACAAACTCTTCTATGACTACCGATCATAAAGTCTAAGACCACTGACCAGTAAATCCTACGACTACTGACCAATAAAATCTACGACTATCGAGTATGACCAGTAAAGTTCACGAGTATCGAGTGTCTACCACAAAAGTTCATGAGTATCGACCAGATACTGTAGCTATAACCATCGAAAAGTACCGTAGCTACGACCATCAAAAAGTACTATAGCTACGACCATCAAAAAGTATTGTAACTTACCATCTTTGACCAGGTGTGGTCATTCTGCCTTAGACGATGTTCCGTGGTTGAATGTCATGATCGAAAAGTGACAAGGTCAAAATACCATGGTCGGATACTATGGTCGAAGCCAGACGTGATTAAAATACCATGGTTAGATTGCCGTGGTCGAAATTGGACGTGACTGAAGTTAGACATGGTTGAAGTCTGACGTAGTCGAAGCTTGCAGATCGGACAAAGTCGTTCAGACCACCCAGCACAGAGCTATTCGAACCAACGATACAAGGCCGTTCGGACCACCGACTACCAAATGTGGTTGTTTTGCCACCTGAAAACTGAAGCACAGAAGTGCATCGACTTGAACTTTCACAAGAGCAAATTGCAATAAAACCAAATGTCAATTATTTATTATCAACAACATACGTGACCATCACATGGTCTCATAATTTCAATTATGTGATATTTGTTTCTCCATGTTTTGTTGAAGCCAAACCATCACTCAATGGTAGTATAGGTATGTTGATGTAAGAGAGTATTGGTTGGTGATACTTAATGTAAGATAACAATATATTGTCGTAAAGCTTGTTGAGATAACGCACAAATAAAAACATATATAAACCGCACGTCGCATACAGGGACCATGAAAATAAAATTCACATCACAATACATAATATTTTATCACCATTGCAAATACCAAGAGCGAAGAGCCAGACTCCAATTTTCTTCCTTCCATGGCCACCCAACTCCCTACCCTCACCTACCAAAACCACCACCGCCTCACACAAGGCCAATACACAACTTGCTACTTTGCCAATTTGCCACACCCACTACCACCAACAACAGCAAAGCCAGAACACCATTGCCCTGCCCCCACAAACCCTTAGAAAACAAAGCAAAAGACAAACATCACTTTTGGCCACTGCCTCCGATCTAGAAGCTAGCACTGGTACAGCGATTCTATGGGCTGCTGCATTATTTGCATCCCTGAAATCCATTCAATTTCACTGAGAACATCATAACTAGGAGTTGTTGCAGTCATCATAGTGGATGGATAAGCAGTTGTTGTAGCATTAACGACCTTGTTTGCATTCATGTTGCAGATGATCTCATGCAGTGCACACAGCCTGCTCTCCAACTCCATCTGCTGGGTGCGCATCACCGAGTTCTGAGCTTCTGCTGCTGCATAGCATTGGGCAGTAATGTGCAGTGCTGCGATGAATTGCTTGTTCTGCCTCTTCAACTGGTTCACCTGTTTTGTATATGAACATAGCATTCTTTTTTAACAAGAATGTTTGGATTTAGTGAAGGAAGCTGTGTGATTGACAGAGCAATTGTTTGGATTGTGTACTTTGTATAATTTCAATGGACTGATTGGCAATGTTCATTTATAAATTCAAGCTACGTTCTGAGATATTGTGTTACTCATCAGTATTATAAATCCCGAAGACCAGCCAACTGCTGGAGGATGGTTTTTCGGATAACCTCAAGAAAATTGGATGAAGTCGCTCTAATTTGAGGATTTAACAGTGCTATTTCGGTGCATCAATCACTAGTAACTAGTTCGCTATCACCTTTCTATTGGGAGTGATGGTGACAAATTTTAATATTGTTAAAAGTATTATGTAAGAAGCAATTAGTTGGGGGCCCCTGAGAAAAGGGCACCGTGCATTATTGGAGTTTGCTTGAGCAGGTCCTGCAGCTCAAGTGTCCTTTTTCATCTGATTTTTGCTTTTTTGTGTCAAATTCACCTGCACATGAGTGCAAGCTTCAATACATAAAGCAAAGCAAAGCCAGCAATTAAAAGACTACAAAATCTACCCTCTACAGTAAGGCTTAAATTCCCAGTTATATATAAGGCATAAGCGGCACGAACCTGTGAGGTGAGGTCATCGAGGTAATTCTGCTTCCGCAACCTTGAAATCTTTGCCGACCTTCGGTTCGACTCCATCCTTCTCTTCCGCTTCAGATCCATCCGGGCCTGGAGCTCCATGTCACCCTCTGACCCGGAGTTCTGGGTCCCACGGCTCGAGCCGGATGAGGTCCCACCTGACAGGGTCATCCTCGAAAAATTCTTCGAGTACCCTTAGTGCTTCACCCAGAAAAATACCTTACACTGTTGTCACCCCTAGTAATGCCTAGACGCTATAGTTTCCAATAAGAAGAGTATGAAGATTACGGTGATATATTTGTGGTATTGGAAGGATCTATGAGAAGAGATGAACTACTGGGCACTGGCAGTAGCTGGGACTAGCTAGAATCTTACTGAGAAGACGTAGAACCAGTAGAGGAAGACAACGGAGAAGGAGAGCACAAGATGGGAGCCTCGCCGGAGCGTCGAGCTGATCATAAATCCGGAGAGGAGGACCTCGGAGAGGATTGGTGACATCTACCAAGTCACGGCCTCCCCCTACTAGTCTATCATCGATCAATTGCCACAAATGTTATGCGCGTTTACCCTACAAACAAGGTTGATGTTCTATATATGCACGCAAAATATATGTATGCTGAAGAAACAGTAGTAACTATATGTGATCTCAACTTGATGGCAGGTAAAAATTTCAGCAGAGTCTCCCAAGAAAACCTTTGTTCTCAATGGAAAAATTCTGCAGAGATCAGAAGAGAGAGACTAGGAAATCAAGAACACAAAGAAGGTGAAGGGATTGGAGAGCAAGAGATGCTTGGAAGAAAGAGGGCATGCAAAAGGGACTGCGCTGCAGGAGCAAGGAAACCATAGTGAGGAAGGAGGGGAGGAGGGGAAAAGGGAATTGAGGCTTGGAAGAGGGGCTCATTTATAGGTGAAAATGTGGTGAGTTTTCGTGACAAAAAAAAAGGAGAAATAATACTGGTGCAATGAAGAGTGGTGGTGAATGCTGACTGGTGAGTAAGTGGGCAAAAACATGGGGGAAGAAAAGCTGAGGTTGATGGTGGGCTGTTGCCTGTGGGATTAGAATTTTCTGTGGCATCTTGGGATAATTGTAAAAGGTTAATCAATCAATGTTTCAATAAGCATGTACTAGGGGCAACCTACAGTAAAGTGAGCATGATCTTTCGTGTTCAATATAACTCATGAGTAATAACACAGTTCTTCCATATACAAATTAATTAACCTCATGTAAGCACAGCTCGCACCTGTCTTATGTAGTGCCATTTTTCAGTCATTTGTTTCCAGCTGCTAGTGTGTAAAAGGGAAGAACATTCACCATAGGTGATTTACTGAGGGTCACCACAGGTGATTTACTAACGGTAGATCGTTTTTTTTTGTTTGAAAGTTGTGAAGATATTTGTAGATTTTGGGGACGATAATGTGGTCTAATCTCTAAAGCATACCACATGCCGTCCACTGATTTAACTACTGATAACAAGGTTGCCTGGTCACAGTGTGTTTGTTTGGTACCATTTCCACTTGTCACCTTTTTAGATTCAGAATACGCTTTCCCTGAACATGGATTAAGAGGCTACAACATAACTACAAAGTTGCTAAAACATATATATACATATACATATACATATATACATGTATGTATGTATATATATATACATGTATATATACATGTATGTATGTATATATATAAAGCCTTTTTCATAGTCCCGAGAGTACATACTCTTTTCCAATATACCACTTAAATGAATATGTTATACTTATTTATCACTTTTGATATACTTAAACATTAATTCTAAAATACTCCAATATAATTTGGTTGAAAAATTTTCATCGAAGTCATTTATTTTTGCTATATACCCTTTTATATATATAAAAAGAGTATATACATAAATTATGCTATAAAAAATGGATTTTGAGTAAATTGTTTGTGAAACTTACTTTGGAGTATCTAATAATTATTATTAGAGTATACTCAAAAGGATAAAGATATACAACTACATCATTTAAATGGTATATAATAAGTGGGAGTACGTACTCCCAAGAGTATGGAATCATTTTCATATATATATATATATATATATATATATATATATATATATATATATATATATATATATATATATATATATATATATATATACTAGTTAGAGACTCGGGCAATGCAACGGAGTCATAAAAATAGTGAGACGAAACTTACTGTCTGGTCAACTTCACACATCAAATATTAGAGAGCAAGCGACAGAGATAGAAGGGGGGCCAGAATGCGCGAGGAGATGGGGAAAGTGGAGGAGGTGGGCGGTTGTATCCTAAGAGAGAGAGAGAGGAGGAGAGAGATGAATGGTGAAGATCAAATCGGATGGCTGTAGAGAGAGGAGAGGAGAACGCACCGACGACCACCAACTCCTCTTTATATAATAGTATGGATATATATATATATATATATAGGCTCCCAACTCACTTAATCTATCTTTCAGAAAACCCGTACGGGGGTTTTCTGAAAGATGGATTAAGTCAGTTAGGAGCCTTCCACCCTTCTTGATCTGAGCCGCACGGGCCAGATCGGATGGATTTGGTGAGCTTTAGCACTGAATAGGGTTTTAGCACTAGATATGATCCCATATATATATATATATATATATATATATATATATATATATATATATATATATATATATATATATATATATATATATATATATATATATATATATATATATATATAATTGAGGTCAGTTTTTGGTTTCTGTTTCGTTAGAAAAATGTTCGCAATTTACAGATCTCCATGCATCATAAAGTAAAGACCTGAATTACGTAGACTAAAACACAATGGTTCAAATAATGGGTGAATATGATATTATATAGAAAAGTTACACGGCGAATCAACAAATGTTCCTTTTTTTCCAAAAAAAAAAGCGTTATTTCAGTTTCCAAGAAAGAAAAATGCAAAATTCTGTTGAAAATGGTAAAAAAAAGACTCTTAAATCAGGATGAATTATTCGTGAACATACATCAACATAAAACAGAACTAGAAATATGCTCTGCCTACATAAATTCCACTCCTCAATGGAAAGAATAGTTTTTCCGAACCTTCTTCACTATATTTCTACCTTTTTTGTATTTCACCTGTCTCTAAAAAAAGTCAAGCAAATATATTGGAGGAATTTTTTCCGTGTAGAACAATTTAAATAGGAGTGTGTTAACTTCTTGGAAATGTGGAGTGGTAACTATATTTACTCTCTATTTTTCAAACTAAATTTAGCTCTAGTTATTTAGGTCAAGTACTAAAATAAAAACAGATGGAAAACGAGTTTGAAGAGATTTGTGGAGTGCAGACTACTTCTCTGCTTTAAATAACAGTGCACCTAGAAAAATGGCTAGGAAAGGTGATAATATGGGCACAAGATGAAGTCGCAGGACCACAAAGGTTATACTTAAACACTAATTCTAAAATACTCCAATATAATTTGGTTGAAAATTTTTCATCGAAGTCATTTATTTTTGCTATGTACTATTTTCTATATATAAAAAGAGTATATACATAAATTATGCTATAAAAAATAGATTTTGAGTATATAAATAACAGGGACACATGGTGCCCAAACTCCATGATTGAAATCTTCTATCCATGATTGAGACTTTCCATTCTAATATATTATATATCATTGTACTTGCACGTATCTAAAAGCAATCCAAAGGCAGGGAGGTCTGGTACTCAGACATCATGGTGTCCTATTTCAGCGTCCTATATATATAATTGAGATCAGTTTTTGGTTTCTGTTTCTTAAATAACAGTGCACCTAGAAAAATGGCTAGGAAAGGTGATAATATGGGCACAAGATGAAGTCGCAGGACCACAAAAAAGGTGGGAAAATACTTTCTTGTTAAATGATAATAAAAAAATGATGATTGTTTTGTAGAAGTTCTGGTGAAGAATTTTTCCAGAGCTGACTGCTACCTACTTCCGAATTGCAAGTGCATGCATTTCAATCTCTTCAAAGCGGATTGTGTCGATAAGCATTGAATAATCATTAAATATGACTATAATATGCAATTAAAGCTCTGCATTATTGTGATCGTAGATTATTTGGAGTAATACTATTCGAGCACTCCTGGTCAGAAGATTACTGCCTGAGTGCCTCTAGTCGGAGGATTAATACCCGACCAACTGCTACTCAGAGATCCTAATCCGATAACTGGACTCAACTTCAGGCAGTTTCCCGTGTGATGAAATAGGGCACGTGCATCCCTAACCCCAATAACCACACGACGATTCGGCTCTGTGCCTCCGATAACAACCGTCTCGTGGTTGTTGCTACGATCTTCTCTCGCTAATAGATAACCAAACAACAATTATTTGTCACATCTTTCTCGCTGACAACAACCACTTGCTTGACCAGATATGAGGAATTGACAAGGCGCATGTTCCAGCAAGACAACTGGCACCTTTTCGATGTTATTTAAGTCTTACAGGGGAAGATGAAGATATAGATCAATGAATCAATCAATAGACAAAGACACACAAGATCAAGTGCTAGATAGCAGAGTCAAAAAATAGCAAAGTTAGGGCTAGCAACATCCCATTTGTAATTGCTCTATGAGAGCATACTATAATCCTAGCATGGCAATAAAGATAGTCCCCTTTCTCCTTTCCAAATCCTTTTGTAAGACTCGACTTTTCCCTAAAATTTGTAAGATTGACAATTTGATCATCAATAGCTGGCGCCGTCTGTGGGGAATAGCACAAGTCCCAGGTTCTCATCAACATCATCATCTTCCTCTATTTCTGTCCACATCACCTATGCGATCATAACAGGAATCTTAGATGAGAAGAATTGATTCGATTTAGCATACTACGCTAACCTCGACATGGATGCATGTAGCCGTGTAATGGAACATGATGCCTCCTCATCATCATCCTCCATCCTAAATTCACCAGTCCTTGTGCCCAGCAAAGTCGACTGGATAGAAGAAGACATGCTGCCCCAGTCATCAACACTTCCTAGGGAGTTAGGCGTTCCAACCTTGTTGGAATGCCCATACACCATGACAAGTCCGGCACACTCGATCGAAAAAGGTGACTACAAGAGTACGACACCATAATCCGAGGGTCAGAGTACTCTTAACTTAATCGTGAGCGACCACTGTTCACCAACAGCTCCTACATATTACGGGAGCTAGCTGACACCTAGTCGCGGTGTCAATGAGATTACCTTAGGAGGAAACCAGGGCGAAGACAACAACACTCATCATCCAATCGACAATTCATCGAATCAAGTTGAGTTCACCACACAGTCTCTCAGAAACTGTGGTCTCCAACCGTTCTGCATCATGGAAGCTCCTTGCCGAGGAGATGGAAGTTTCTCCCACAGTTTTGACGGGAGTTCCTTGAGAGATTCCTAGTGGAAACACGAGATTAACACAATTGGTGATACCGCTATAAATGCCATGCATGACTCTCAATGACAGATCCCCCACAATCCATTGGTCGAGATGGTATGAACTCTCAAATGTCACTCGGAGTAGTCAAAAATGACAGAATTGGTGGACATTGACCACCTAATCCACTTGTCCTACCCCTCCACATTTGCTAAGTCATGTGGAGCTAGCAAAGAACTCGTAGAGAAACTTAGGTCATTATACTCCTTTTGCCAATAGGAACGCTCCATGACCTTTAGTAACTGTTCAAAATCTGCAACGTGTCCATGATATTCTTAACAACCCAAACCCTGCTTAGGCATAAACCCCAGGATATGCCCAAGTTGCAGGTCAGGTATTGGAGATGCATCGGGAGCAGAGGCAGTCATAGAGCCATACTTTAACTTCCTCTGTGCATTCCTCACACGGCAAAAGCCAACAAGGTCAAAATGGTATTCATCTATCAATAAGTACAAGGCCCACTCAAAGATTCCGAGAAGAAATCCATGAGGGAAGAAGGTTGTTCGATAATAAAGCAGCCCCTCCCCTTCATCATGAGGGATGAAATCAAGGACACGGTCCAGATGACCTATAACATCATCTAAACCAAACAACTGGTCAAAGATACCATTTTAGTGTCCACGATCGAATTGGAGCACCAGTTCCCTACAATGACTATCAGAGGAATAGATCTTTGACATACTACAATTCACCTCCTTTCCAAATAAAGCGCCATGACCTCATCATGGGTTGTAGAACTTTCTCGGCAGGCCTTTAGACAGTACACCAAAAAGGTTCCGACTAGCTAACCTTGAGAAAATTGATGGCAAGCAGAACACATTAGAATTCTTATAAATTTATACAACTACAATCAGGGATGCAGGAGGCAACGATAATGTGAAGGCAAACTATTTGCCAATATTTGAGGGTTTTGCTGATTGTAGTTACTTAACCAACCAGGTAGAACAATCTACTCTTGGGAATAACTCTACAATCTGCCGATTGCCAACTTCGAGGGTACATACAATCGACCCGGCATGGAAGATGACCTTCACCAGATCAGATAAGAATCCAGCGAGACTCTACAGCAATACATCAAGATGTTTAGTCAGGTTTGTAACTCTATCCCAGAAGTGGCTAATTCTTCTGTTATCCAAGCACTCAAGACTGGACTAAGGAATAGCCAGTTATAGAGGATATCGCTATGAATCCTTCATGAACAATGGTCGAGCTGTTCGACATGGCTGACAAGTACGCAGTCGCTAGCAAGCGGTCAAGTGGAATAAAGCCATAGAAAAAAGAAAAGAAAGCCAAGAAATCAAAAAAGAATATGAAGAATCGTAAGCCTAGCACCAAGGAAGTCATTGCGATCCTAAAAATTACTCTAAAGGTAAAAAGGATTATTCTGGTCGGAACAAAGCGAAAGCTCTGATCGATGAACCCAAGAAGAGCAAAAGATGGTGTCTACTACACCAAATGGCATGGCACGATCTCCGCAACTGTTGTTCCTGGTAGAAAAAACTTGAGGACTATTACTCAGGAAAGAGTCCTTTCCCTTTCATCCAGGAGGCGAGAACTGAGCACTAAAAAGGACAAGGGCAGAGATGAAGAAATGTAATATCAAGAGCCAGAGCACACAATTGATGTAATCTTTTGTGGATCATCCTCCTACGAGTCAAGAAGACAAATGAAGATGGTAGAACGCAAGGTGAATCTCATATATGCTCCGATTGCTATCAAGCCTTCCAGGTGGTCAGAATCAACCATCTCCTTCGGCAAAAATGATTGCTCTATCCCTTCAAATCGACCAGGTAGGTTCCCTATCATAGTAGAATCTACTATTAATAACTGCAAGGTAAATTGAATTTTAGTTGTGGGGGTAGTTCTCTTAGGATTTTATTTATAGAAGCTATTAAAGAAATGCAAGTTCCCAAGTCTAAAATAAAACTGTGAAGTATGCCTTTTATGGCATAGTTCTGGGATTATTAGCCAAACCAATTGGGCAAGTGTCCCTATCGATTATGTTTGGAAGTCATAGTAACTTCCAAATGGAAAGAATCTCATTTAATGTAGTAGATTTTTAAACTGCATACAATGGGATCCTTGGTCGACCGGCTTTAGCCAAGTTTCTAGTGTCTGCACACTATGGTTATCAAAGTCTCGAAATGCTAGGGCCAAAAGGAGTATAACAGTTCGAGGGGCAGAAGGATGGTATATGCCTGTGACCTCAAGTCTCTCGAATTGGTCAATGAATTACCAACCAGGAATGGTAATTTGCCCTCAATGTAGGTAAAGCATTCAAGGCCCAAGATGGCTCCAAAACCCAACGATCAGGTCAAGGAGGTATCTCTCAACAAGGACAGGCTTTTGGGAACTATCAAAGTCATGATAGGACTCGATCCTAAATATGAAGAATCACTCGTCTTCTTCCTACGAGCAAACTCAAATGTGTTCACATGCAAGAATTCGACATGCCCTGTATCCCTAGGGAGTTGATTGACAAACTTTTCAAGGCTGGGTTTATTCATGAAGTCGACCACCCCGAGTGGCTCACCAACCCTATAATGTTTAAAAATAATAATGGAAAATGACAAATGTGTGTAGTCTTTATAGCTTCCGAAGGATGATTTTCCCCTTCCACGCATTGATCAGCTTGTTGACAATACCTCTGGTGGTGAGATTTTTTATTAAGTTTCTTATTTGCATATTCTGGGTATCATCAAATTAATATGAGTAAAGAAGATGAAGATGACACACCATACGGAACTTTCTGTTATGTGAAAATGTTGTTTGGGCTCAAAAATGATGGTGCCACTTTTAAAGGTTACTGCAAAAGACCTTTAGTGCACAAATTGGCTGAAATTTAGAGGTCTACGTTAACGAGTTGGCAGTAAAAAGTGTCAACATCAAAGACGTAGGAAACTTTTGTTAACTTAAGAAGATATAACCTTAAGTTGAATTCAAAGAAATGTGTGTTCGGAGTTTTCACTGGAAAGCTTCTTGGCTTCCTAGTCACGGCTAGAGGAATGAGGCTAATCCAGAAACAAATAACAGCCATCGAACGGATGCATCCTCCGACTACAAAGCAAGAAGTGCAAAAACTAACCGATTGTATGGCAGCGTTAAGTCATTTCATAGCACGGTTAGGAGAAAATGGATTACCTTTCTTTAAATTTCTTAAGAAACATCGAAGGTTTAGATGGACTAAAGAAGCCAATGGTGCCTTTAAAGAAGTCAACAAATACTTGATGAGTGCCCCGATCTTAGTCTCTCTAAGACTAGGAGAATCTTTACTTTTGTCTTGGCTGCTACACCACAAGCAGTCAGTGCGGTGCTAGTCGTTGAACGTGACAATATCCAATGACATGTACACTATGTAAGCAAAGTCTTACATGGACCACAAGAGATATATCTAGAAATACAAAAAACTATTATATGACCTCCTTATGACTCAAGGAAACTAAGGCATTACTTCTAAGCCCATAAATTGTGGTGCCAACCGGATATCCTCTCAGTCAAGTTCTCTAAAACAGGAAATCATTAAGATGTATAGCAAAATGGCAATCAAACTTAGGGAGATTGACCTCCATTTCATCTCACAAACAACTATTAAGTCTCGGGCTTTAGTATAATTTATTGCCAAATAGACAAATCCTGAGCCTATACAAGGGCCCAAATATGAGAACCACAGGCAGTGGACTATGTACTTCGATGGGTCTTTAACACTAAAGAGCTCAGGGCTTGGGTAGTCCTGATCTCTCCTATTGGAGAAAGCATAAAACACACCATCTAATTAAATTTTCTCACCACAAATAATGTTGCAGATTATGAAGGTTTACTAGCATGTCTCTGAGTAGGTAAAGATCTCAGGATTCACACTCTAGAAAGGAAGTCAAATCCCTATGGAACGTGTGATCGGTTGTACCTATACTTTAGTGATATGAAAACTCAATATTCACTCAATTTCTAGTTAGTAATAAGATTATGTAGGAGAGATGGCCGAGTGGTTTCAAGGCATAGCATTGGAACTGTTATGTAGGCTTTTGTTTACCGAGGGTTCGAATCCCTCTCTTTCTATTTCTATTAATTCACCAATGTTACTGACCACAATGTATCAAATCAAATAGATTACTAGTGAAAGAAGATTCTCATCTGGTAGTAAATCAAATAGGGAAAGACTATAAATGCTCAAGTGTCATGGTGTCATCTTTTCGTTGGTTTTGAAGCCCAATATATTCCTAGAAAGAAAAACTTTCTAGTAGATCAGTTGCCACGGATGGCTTCCTTAAGATCACCCGTCCTACCCAGAGTATTCCTATAGCAACTCGACAAATCTTCGGTAGTCGAGAATTATGAACAAGCTCCTGTGGAAGTCACCTAGATTAACCCCAAAAATAATTGGATGCCATCAATCTACAAAAATCTTTAGCATGGAAAACTTCCTAAAGATGACGTACAAGCCGATCGTACAATTTGAAAGGCCAAATTATACACTCAATTGAATGTATCCTTTACAAATGAGAAACTCATAGGATGCTAATGAGATGTATATCTCAAAAGGATAATTTCCACTTATTATCCGAAATACATAGGGGAGTTTATGGAGCACATTATTCTTATAGAACACTAATCGATAAAGCCTTTCAGCAAGGGTACTATTGGCCAACTACCCTCCATGATGCAAAGGAACTTAAGACAAAGTGCGTACAATGTCAATTTCATAGCTGACAAGTATACCAACCTGCACAAGCTCTCCAAACAATCTCTCTCTTGTCCTTTTGCAACATGGGGCTTAGATATTCTAGGATCTTTCCCAAAAGTACCCGAGGGTTTCAAATTCTTATTTGTAATGATTGATACATTCACAAAATGGACTGAAACTGATCTATTTGTCAAGTTGACAATGGAAGCAACCAAGAAGTTCATAAAAACATGGTTACGGGCCTGTTCTTTTTAGGTTCTAAAAGCCGCTTTTCAGCTTTTCTACAGTAACTAGCTTTTTAAACAAAATATTTTTCAAGATAGGGTCTACTAGTTAATTATAGTACACACTGTATCGACTTCATTTATATCGGCAAAAACCACACGTGAGTTTTTGTTACTCTGTAATCTCCCGCATGAACAGCCCAAAAGTCATAAGCCGCAGCCAAAATCCATAAGTTTCAGCCAAAAAGAATAGGCCCTACATAATTTGGAGTACCTAATCGTATAATCACATATAATAATACCCAAATCTTGGGGTATCAAAGTATGCTACACCTCAATAGCTCATCCGCAGAGTAGCAGGGCGGTAGGGAGAGCCAATGGTATATTAATACAAGGGATTAGAAAAATAAGTTTTTGACTAGTTAGTGAAATGTTCAGGAGCTTAGGTAAAAGAGCTTTCCTCTGTATTATGGGATGTTCAGACCATGACTAGTCATGCGATCAGAGAAACACCTTTCTTCCTAGTTTATGGAGCGGAAGCCATGCTTTCTCTAGAACCGAAAATCATCTCTACTCGAACAAATCATTTTAATTACAATTATTAAGAAAATCATCTGATCGATGACATTAACTTCCTCAAAGAATGAAAAATACAACTCTTATCTGATCAGCAATTTACCAATAAGCCATACAACGATACATAGTTGTAAAGTACAACTTCACAGTCTAGTTGTAGGTGATCTGATTCTCAAGAAAATTCAGAGCCAAGCAAATCATAATAAGCTTTCCCCTAAGTTGGAAGGTTCTTACACTATGATCGAAGTCACCTGACTAGACTTGGTATGACTTGCCATGTAGAATGGGCATATTCTTCCTAATTCTTGGAACATTAATTAGTTATGTAAGTTCTATGTATAATCTTTTATTTATAATAAATAAAGTTCTTTTTAATTATATCAATTTTTCTGATAAGTATTTCTATTGGTAATTTCCTATCCTACTTCTGGTCTTACATTATCAATGTTGTCTAAGTTCTCGAAGAATACCCACACTTCTCGCAATCCCCATCTTAGGGATATTTTCACTTTATGATATATTGGCTTTAACACTATAATTAAACTCCATGCGGATTTTTCTTGTCACCTTAACAGCAAAGGCATTCTCAATAGTCTGCCCGTTTCCTCAGGAGGAAACAAGTGAAAATGTACAACTGGTATAAGGCATTAAAAGTTCAGGGGCTAAAAGACTTTATTTCTTACTTCTTTATTATATTCTTTTCTTGTTTACTCTAGTAAAGATACAGAAAACCTCCTAGTCAAAATATCTCCTCTTTGCATGCGGTCACGCCCACCGGAAGGAGTTTCCTAGTGAAAACCTTTATCCTACCATCTTTGCTACTAGCAAAAACCAAGGGATAGAATACGTCTCGAGAAGTTTTATTCATGCCTTACGTCCTTGGGTATTCTACTTCCAGGTTGGATAAGAATATGAATAGAAACACTTATCTTATTTTTTTATGCATGTTGTTGTGTAGCTCTTATTATAAATAAATGCAAAAGCCTTTTTACAATATTTGTCTTCTAAACAAACTTCCATGACTATGTTATATCACGGTTATGACCAAAGGTATCTACAACTAGTTGAAATCTCTCACTCTGGCTCTGCCCCATCATGAGAATTTCCTAGTACTATCCAATCCTTTGCAGCCCTATTACCAAAAGTGTCAATATATCTAAGTCTACTAGTTGGAGACAAGCATAATATGTCTTCCTCTTCTATTACTTACTTAGTACTTTTTTTTACTAAGAAAGCAGTCTAGGGCTTGGGGAGATAAGATCGCCATTCTTCTCAATCAAAAAAGAATAATAAGTAAAATTAACTTCACTATGATTAAAGGTGAGTATTTACATTCAAATATTTACAAAAGTTTACATTTAATTAAAACTTAAATTAACTACTCATGGAAACTTCCTAACAGGCCACTGTCTGATGGAGATCCAGCCTTCATCTCATCAGGAATTTTGTTCCCAAAGGGTATTTTCTCTTCAAAGAACTTTACTGCTTCTTCCTCTGAGAAGTCAAACTTTGCTTCGAGTAGATGAAGTTCAAGACAAGGATTCGATACCTTTAATTTAGCTAAGGCAAAGCTAACTCCATCTATGATAGCATTACACATAATCTACTCATGGTTGTTCCAGAAAGTAGTTAACAAGCCTTGAAGTTTCTTGACTTACTACCCTATGTAGCACACCTTCTTGAACAGATCCTCTGAGGAGGAAGTAAGTGCTCCCGCACCCACCTCGGTGAGCATGGTATTAAGAAAAATGATTTTATCTTGTAAATCTTCTTGCACTACCTTTTTCTTCTCCTCGGACTTTCTCAAGTATTGAAGTTTTAAACCTCGCTCTATACAAATAAAATGGAATTAGCCAAGAGAACTTTGAATGACTAAGAAACTAGTCAGATGTACAACTGGTTACCTTGGTTGATTTTCTCATGTGCTTCAATATCCTCTTTGTACTTGAGAGCATTTTCATTAAATTTATTTGCCCAGTCTTCAATTGATTGGTCTTTTGGTTTGCATGTCTCCTCTAGCTTTTGGATGACAGCACCCTTAACATATGAAGTATAATCGAAAAGGGACTTACTTTTCAATTGAAGGTTCTTCTGCTTGAGAATCTTGAGGAGTTATTCGTTCTCGTTCAATGTAGACTCCAACATTCCTTAAGGGTCTCCTCAAGCACTTTCACCATACTTCCCGACCTACAAAAGGATTTGGAGAATCACAAAAAAGAAAACCTTGTACTATAATAGAAATTAAAGAGACTTACCAAACATCTGCTTGTCGACAGAGAGTGGCTCTCTCCTTCTCAAGAGCTAAAGAGTGCTTGGTCACTTCTCTGACCAAAGCAACCACCTCAACCATGTGCTAAAATAAAAGTGGAGAAGAAAAAATTTAGAGGAATTTCGATCATGTTGAAAATAGTAAGAGTGGTCTTAAGTACTTACCGAGACCGCCTTATGGATAAATGTGGAATAGAGCTCCTTGAGTCCAGTATTCATCTCAAGGTTTGATACCTTTCTCTACCAAAGATCTTCAAGTATATGGTTGTTGAAAATATAGCCCCAATCAGGGATATCCTTCGAATTAGGAGATCACCTGATCATTGAAGAGCTCTTGACCACCAGACCTTCAAGGAATGGAGAAAGAATTTGAATCTCTTCCTCCTCAACCATGGTCTTCTCAACAGGTGTAAGGACCTACAAGGTCAAAGCCTTCACCTCTATGACCACATCCTTCGATGGTGTCAGAACCACCGAGGGATTTTCAATCATAGCAACCTCTGTTCCTCCAATCAACATGGCTGTCGAGTGAGGAACATGTGTGACCACTGTTTCCCTCGATGCTTCTTCGATAGAAGTGCTCAGGAGGTCGATCCCTGATGTAGAAGATGCACTTCAAAACAAAAAAAAAGAGGAATTAAGAAATTCAAGATATCAAAAGTTCAATGGTACGATAATACTTTTCGATAACTATTTCATACTTGGTCTTGTTTTTCTTGAATTTAAATTTCCTTGGAGCACAACCCTGGGGTACTTGCCTTTCTCTTATTTTCAACCAATTTTGTCAGTTTAGAACTGGTAGGGCTGGTTAGACCCTTAGCACTTTCCAACTGGATGCACTCACTTAGAGTAACATCCTTAGTAATTTCCTTCTTTGGGTGATCAGAGATTGTCTCTCCAACTACCTGAACCTCCTAGGAGGGTCGGACTTCGTCAACCACTGGAACATTTGCTTCCATTGGTACTAAAGAAGTCTTAGGGGTGGCCACCAGGTTCTGAAATCATTTGGTCCTTGCCACCTCGATGCTCATGACCAGTGGACTTGCTTCCACTACTTGTCTAATAGCATCAAGCCCTCTGATTAGCAGCTTCGGCTCTACTCCAGCACTCTCACCACTAGCTACAAGCTCGATAGCGAAAGCCTTCATCCAAGAAATATATTCCCAATGGTGTAATTTGCCTGTTCTTCACACAAGAGTAGGAGTGGGTTTATAAGAAAAGCTCTCAGGGTCATAATAGAACCTACCTCTGAGAGGATTTTTGCCTTCTACTTAGGCACTTGAGTAATCGAAGGAGAACGAGAAGATTTCGATGCCCCATATGACTTCTTTATAGGTTGTCATTTCCTGGGAGTTGGTGTGATTTCTTATGCACTTTCCTTTGGCTTAGAGCTGTCTATTCCTGTCATCTGTATATGTCAAGAATATTAGAACATGGTAATCAGAAGATAGTTCTGGGTTGTACACATCATAAATTATCTTGAGCCTCTCGATTCCATCCTCTGGAGAGGTAACCACCAGAATCAAAGGGACTCATTCTTTTTGCTCGGGTTCCCCTTCACAGATTGCCTTCAACTTTTCTTTTATTTCAGAAGGAGGTAAGGCTATAAAATCAAAAGGGAGAACTACAAATAAGAAAAGACACTATTAAACAAATAGATTTCTAACCAGACGAAATCCTTGAATGTTTACCTTCTAATGAGTCTCTTGTTGCATCTTTTGCACCCTCACACCATAGCATAATATGATCACGCAATTTCATGGAACTAATTTGGCACATGGTGAAATCTCTCACGCATGCAAGATGTCAATCCCTTATCCTTTACATGCATGATGACATCGACCAGTTGTTGTATCCTTCCCTCCACGGGTGCAGGTTTCCACTCTAGGCTCTCTACATCAACCCTTCTCACAAACAATAGGTTATCTTCCTTGCTCACCACCATATAGAATCAAAGTTTTTTCCTTGATGACTAGGAAGACTTTGAGTACATCAAAACGTACTCTCTCACCTTCCCATCATAAAGACATAGAGAGCAGTTCCCGAGTGACAAACCCGCCTTCTCGGCTCTTCCAATCATTCGACAATAATATCTAAAAGGCTCCAAGTTTGCCAGAATTCCCAAACATGCCTAACATAGATATAAAGATACTAAGTATGGTGATCGAATTAGGTGCCAGATCCACTAATTTGATCTCATAGAACTCAAGTACCTCTGATAAGAAGGGGTGTACTGGGATTTTGAACCCACGTTCTATGAACACCTAGAATAGAGGTATCTAACCATCTTCACCATTCAAAAAGTTTTCCCCTATAGCCAACTTCCATGGGATCAAAACTGGATCGGGGATTAGTCCCACATCCTCCAAAGCCTTCAATTTCTTTAATCCTAGCTTGGACCTTGCCCATTTAGTGATTAATCCAGACATTCTCATTACAAATGGCTTGGATCTAGTATAGATCAAGGGAATTTGGGGAATAAAAGAATGCTAAGGTAGAGAAAAATACATGAAGGATAAGGAATTCAAAAGGTTTTTTGGAAAGCGTGAAAATCAATCGTCACCCCCTTGAGTTTATAAAGGTTTTCCTTCACAACCAAAGTTAATGGTTATGGAACTATGCCTAACATATATAAATTCTTCTATTCCATTCTCGTTCCAGTTGGTTCTTCAACTTCAAGTGAAAAACTTCTTTATCTTTATTGACTATTATCAAAAAGACCTTTTGACTTGTATCCCAACAAAGGATTCTAAGCCATGAATTTACTTAAAGTTTAGGGGCTAGCTGAGAAGGATTAGATAATCCATTAACTACAACTATAATATGTAATTAAAGCTCTGCATTGTTGTGATCA
Source organism: Dendrocalamus latiflorus (assembly GCA_017311315.1). NCBI lineage: Eukaryota > Viridiplantae > Streptophyta > Magnoliopsida > Poales > Poaceae > Dendrocalamus > Dendrocalamus latiflorus. The sequence continues at coordinate 11,826,086 of CM029669.1, read as the reverse complement.
TATATCGCTTTGAGTAATACTGCCCGAGCACCCCTGGTCAGAAGATTACTGTCCGAGTACCTCTGGTCAGAGGATTACTACCAGACCAACCGCTATTCAGAGATCCTACAATCCAATAACTGGGCTCAACTTCAAGCAATTTTCGTGTGGTCAAATAGGGCACGTGTGTCACTAACCCTAATAACCACACGACGATTCAGCCCTGTGTGTCCAACAACAACAGTCTCACAATTGTTGCTATGATCTTCTCTCACTGACAGATAACCAATCAATAGTTATTTGTTGGATCTCTCTCGCTGACAAGGTGTCTATTCCAACAAGATAGCTAAGACCTCTTCAGTGCAATTTAAGCCTTATGAGAGAAGATGAAAATATAGGTCGATGAATCAATCAAGAAACAAAGAAAGATCAAGTGCTAGACAATAGACGCAAGACATAGCAAAGTTAGAGCTAGAACACCCCTTTATAATCGCTCCATGAGAGCATGTTGTAATCCTTGCGTAGCAATAAAGACAACCCCCTTTCTCCTTTCCAAATCCTTTTGTGAGGCTTGACTTTTCCTTACAATTCGTAAGAACGATGATTTGATCATCGACACGAGTATGGACAGGTTATTTTGGGCTTTAAAGTTGGCTTATACTTATACTGTCTACAGTAACTAGCTTTCAAATAATGCATTTTTTTAAGGTATGGTCAATAGGGAAATTGTAGTAAAAAGTGTATTGAGTTTAGCTGTACCGGTCAAACTCATATGTGATTATTTCTCTCTGCGTACTCTCGCGAACAATCAGAATTCAAATATTTATGCCATAAGCTATCAACCCAAAAGAACCCACCCTATAACTCATAATTTTCTTGTTTAGGTGCAAGCAATAGATCTTTGAATCCCCTTTAGGACAAGGAAAAGTAGCTTTTATTTTTCATTTTTAGCATTTTTAAAGTATACTAATAGACATTTCACCATATGAAAATCAGTGGCGCCTCCATTATTTTTTGGGTTGAAAGCAACGTGCTTATTTATCATGACAACATTCCAAACATCACCTAAAACTTTCTGAACAGTTCAAACATCACATTAACTACTACAAATTCCTTTGTCCCATCTCTCAAAACAAAATTGGTTAGGCAGGTGCATATGTGGAACTAGTTTCATTTTGTAATTGGCTCACTATCTTATTATCTAGCACCTTCTTTAGATCATATCAGCTATTACGAAAGACAATTATAATTTGTGAAGGGCGTAGGACCACTGGCTAATGCTTCCTGTAGATCAGTTTTGATCATGACTTGTATAGTTCATAAATTGGCGAGTCTTCTCTAGAAGGATCAAATGCTCTCCCAATATGTGAATTGCCCATCAGGATAACCAAAGGTCAGGGTTGGAGATTTTCAGTTCACTTTTGATGGCTTAAAGTTCAGAACACCATTAACCAATAGAACATTTTTGTGGTTCTTCTTATTAATTTTTCTTTTTACTAGCCAAGCAAAAGTAGCCACTATATATAACTCAATAGATGAGACAAACAATAACAGGGCTAAAAAGGTGTGGCTAGCTAATTAGGTTAGGGAAACTTCAGATCACTTTGGATGGCTGAAAACGCAAGCTAGCATTGCATCTAGACTATCACTTCCTGTTCCAGCCGTCAGAATATGTAGCCTTTTTTTTTTTGAGAACCTGTGGCATCTTTTCATGTGTCAATAAACTGCGTAAGGATGAAGTATTGCTCATGTACAGTGTAGGATTGATTTCCTTGATGTTCTAGTTCAATTGTACCAGGAAAACTAAGTATGTAAAAGTTCGTTTGGCCTAGTTTCAATTTATAAATTTGTAAGCTAAACTAGAACTGTACTACGTGAACTGAGGCTTTGAAAACACTCTCCCTCATTTCATTGGTACTAGGCTAGTGTTTAATCTTATATATAGGTCAACTCTGATAAACTTATGAAACATTAAATCTGAAACAATTTGGACAAGCAGTTCTGTGAAATCCACAACAAATGCCAAAATAGATTGTGGGTTTCTAGTAAGGTTTCAGCTCGATATTTGAGCACGTGTCTCTGTTCAAAGCTTAGGCAGGCCTTGTTCCATTCAAACGACGACAAAACAAAAGGTTTGATTGCAACGAACAGAGTAGCGCACTAAGAAAGAAGAGGCATTGCTGATCAGAATTCTCCAAGTGCCAAAATGTCAACACATTCATGCACTAAGGAAAGTTCTGCATCCAATATCATCAGTACAGCCAGCTGCACCGGCTGGCAGTGCCTTCTCGTCAATAAAAGTTCAGTATGAGGCTTCAGTCTGAGATACAGAAGATAGGTGTCCATAGATTCATAGGTCCGAATGTCCGATCAATTTAGGCTACTGCATAACTTCAGAGGGCAAGAGTGGTTCTGTGCATCGGAGTTGTCTATGTTTTATATAATTCTTCTCTATAGGAAGCTTCCCATTAAATTTTCAGAATTTGCTAGTGTAAAGATATGCATTTCAAGATTTACCACTTCATGTCAGCGAGACATAGGTGGCAAATTCTGAAATGGCACATCTTTGACAGTAGCAAATGATCAATTCCCCCTAAATTTTTGTGAAACTCTGTGCACATGGAGCACGTGGTTTTTGCCACAGGGAATCCTCTTTACATTTAGCTAGCTGCTCCTAAACTCGAGCACATGGACAGACTAGTGCTGGTGCACACAGCCTTTTGCGTTCTGCATTCCTGGGGATGCCCAGCCGTAGCTAACACCTAGTTAGTCTGTTCTAGAGTCGAATTTGTGATGTCTCACACAATAACGAGCGGTCTTTAACTTCTGAGGTATCGTATAGTCCTGATCTACACGCAATGTTTAGCAAAGTAGCATATGTAATAAGTTTAACAAGAGTTGTTTGTGGTGGCTTATTACAATTGCAGCTGTAGGGATGTAAAGTTGGAATTTGAAAACTTCGACTCTTGTGCTCACTAACCTAGTAGCACTGGCTCATAAATGTCAACCTTGTGCATGCTTCTTAATTTGAAAATCTTTGGTAAAACTAATAGTGTGTGTGATATTTTATCAGTATCGTCATATGGACTTAGATCCTCTACCACAAGTTTAATTAACTGCATTAGCCATGTAGCTCATGCAAATACATTGACCATCGAATAAGAAGTTTAATGGTTTAGACAAAGCGGAGAGAGGTCTTAGGACACTCAAGACTTCTTTCAAGATCTTTATGCCTTTTGAAAGGAACTACATTATTCATGCTTTTATGTTTCTCTCAATTTTATATTTCAGGTAATTAAGTGAAAACAATGTTCTAACATATTTGTTATTATATTCTGACAACAAATTTCTAGTATGATCACTTTACTACATAGACATCACATTGTGAACTACTTCTTGACATATTTTTTCTGCACATGTATATTTCGGACATTTTTCTACCCTTTTCCTCATAATCCAACAGCTGCTAAATCCAACTAAAATTTGATCTGGAAAAACAATTCTCTGACAGACTAATGGTAGAGCTAAACAAATTTGATAGGGCCTCTGTTTTCCTTGTTACCTAAGAATAGTTGCTTCTTGCTTTGAATCTTTGTAGGAGGAAGGCAAGCACGTGCAAAAGCACATAATCAAGGGCCAGTCCTCTCCGATCCAGCTTTACTCCCATGAAAGCATAAAACTAAACTTACTTCAAAAGAAGCAAGGAATGCAGATTACACAACTCGTGCTGCTGATTTGCTAGATCTATCACGAATCTTTGTGCAAATTTTTTTTCCATGGCACAAAGCAGAGAGAGGAACTAAAGCAAAGGACAGCACAGCAACAAAATGAGCATAGGGTTAATTGGTTTCTTTGGAAACGTGTCTTATGATTTATAGTTTAAATTTTAACTATTCGCAAGAGACATCACATAAAGGGAAATGGTTGTATGCGACTTTATCAGACACAGCTAAATTCAGTATAATTTTTACTATAATTTTTTTGTTGACCTTAAAAACTACTTACTGTAGCATAAACCATAAGTTATGAACAATTAGTGAAAAACAACTGAGCCTGAGATATCCAACGTGCATGAGAGAGGAATACTTGCTAGTTAAGTAAGGAATGCTGTTGGTGGAACATTGTTGTAGAGCACGATCTGTGCACACATTGTTGTAGATCGACATCAGTGAGGGAAGTCCATATATTTTAATTCAGTCCCTCTCCATGAGCTTTTCTAGTGGTGGAAGAACTTTTTTTTTCTGCTGGTGCCCGTTTTGGAGCGTAATAAATGCTTAATTACGTGAGCGATGACCGAATTGGGGGAACGCACTTGTGAACCAGCTGAGCTCATCCTCTTTTCCAACTTCCAACCTGATAAAAATTTTCGCTTGCTGAGCTCGTATTCCTTAGAATATTCTTAGAGCATATATAATGGTGTGATGTCAGCTATCCATAAGTCTTGTCACGTAGGATAAAAGATGATATGGAGGAGAGAGAGTGAGCATAGAGAATTGAGCTATCTCTCATGCAACAGTCAACTGTAATATGAGAAACAAGACGCATTTTATTATGGAGAAACTATTTATAAATATATGTAAAAAGATAATCCATTGTATAAGATATCTTTTGTACCGTTTGTAGATAACATAAAAGATATTATAGAAGCAGCTGTCTATACAATTGTACATATCCTAAGCTAATAAGCTGCTAGACAAATATCAATGGCACTCATAACATAAGGCCTCGTTTGGAATGCGTGAATACAGTTTAGAACCTTAAAGGAACTAAAAATGCATAGTAGCTTTAAAAGTACCATTTAGATGTTAAGCAAGAAAAGCACGAGATTGAAAAGTCCCCAAAATTTCAAAACCAGAAATTTTCGTGATTTTTGCTGGATTTTTGAGTGAATTTTGGGAACTTTCCCTTTTTGGAAAGTTGCCCGGTTCCCGCTTTCCCTTTCGGGCGCTGCTGCCCCACCCCTTTCCGCCTCCTCCCCTCCCTGGCGCTCGCGCCCCTCCCCGTTGGCGCTGTTTCCCTCCCCGCCTCCCTTCTCTTCCGGCGCCCGCTCCCTCCCTTCTCTCGCTGGCGCCTCCCTCGCTCCCCGCCTTCTCCCCGCGCACGCGCTTGCGTTGCGCGCTGCGCCCTCGCCCGCACCGCCTCTGCGCACGCGGACAGCGCCCCCGGTTTTGGACCGCCTTCGCCGCGCCCCGATGTCAGCCGGTCCGAAGCCAGCAGAACTCCCGCGCCACGCGTCGCGGTCCTTCTGCGCCCGACCCCACCTGGCAGCGGCCGCCCCTTCCTTCTCCCGCACGCGGACGCTCCTCCGCCCATGCCGCAGCTCACCTACCCCGTGCCGTCGCTTCGTCATTACAGCTGCCAGCGCCCAGTCACACCCGCATTTGCGCAGAGGAGACCCTCCACCAGCCCCTGTCCACTCCTGTTGACCCCGGCGCCACCCGTTGCCTTCTCCTCCACGCCCCGCTCCCCTCTGCTCAGGTATAAAACCCCCACTCCCGGATCCCTCCTTCTCCTTTGCTTCCCGAGCCACCCCGACCTTCCCATTCACTTCATACCACTCCCGAGCCTCTCCTCGAGCTGCTGATTGAACCCTCGTCGCCCCAGTCACCGTCGCCGTTCCCCCCTGCGCCGGTGACCCCCGTGAGTTGTTCTCCCTTTCCCCTTGCTCATTTCCCGATTACTTCCGCCCAGAGCTTCTCCACTACCCTCTGATCAGTGTGGTGCATTTGCTTGGCAGGGAGAACCACCGAGGAGCCCCCGCTTCGGAGCTCGCCGCCGGCTGCAAACACCTCACCGTGGCCAGCCTACTCCAGAGCTTCCCCGCCACGACCGCCGCCGCCATTGTAAGCCCTGGGACCCCCTGAACGTGTGGCCACCACCGATTGGACTGAATCACCGCCGGCAACCCTAATCGCCGCCGACGAGCCGAACCACCCCCCCCCCTCTATTCCCTGCCTCCTCTATTGATCCCCTTCTCCTCCTAAGCCCCAAAATGGAATCCCCATGCCAAGCTCCACCCGTTGGCGCCCTCCCCTGTGGTCGGAGGTCCTCGCGGTCGCCGGAGAGCGGAGACACCGCCATCTCCGTCCCTCTGCTGCGCGCGCACGGACGGAGGAAGACGACGACGACGTGGCCCCTTCTCCGGCGTTCATCTTCCCGTTGCCATTTAACCGCAGCCGCCCGATCCAGATATCCCCGCCACCGTCGGATCCTCATAAACTCCACCCCTCGCCTCCGTTGGATCTCCCCACCGTACCCCTTCGCCCCGTCCCATCTCGGCCACCCACCGATTCCACGCATCGCTCATCCAAGCCGTGCGGGCGCGCGTTGGAGTGGGCCGCTCCCTCGGCCTGCTTCATCGCCCGAGCGCGCGCGCTTACGGGCCGCGCGTCGCCGCCCGTGGGCTGCGCTGGCCGTTTGGCCGCGCGGGCCGCACAGTGCCAGGCCGCGCTGTAGCGCTGGGCCGGCCCTTCACTGTTCACCCGAATTTCCAGTGCTTTTCCAATTTCCAGAAATTAGAAAAATCCAAATAAATCCTAGAAAATCACAGAAAATCCCAAAAATTCCTAAATTTCACCACTTGGCTCAGAAAAATGTCCTGAACCCATTTTTGACCTCCATTCCTCCAGATTCATCCCAGAAAAGTTCCTAAATTCCAATTTGAGGATTTATGCATTTTACTCCTTTTTAAAATAGTTTATTTTTCCCTCGCTTGATTAGTCTCAAGCTGGACTTAATTATTTTATGTGTTTGCGCTAGTGTCGGAGATTCCGGAGGTTCAAGTGCAGGCTCAGGAACCAGGTGCTTCTTCGTTCGAGCTAGCCGAGATCGTCCAAATCAACGGCAAGTCGCAAATCCTTTGAACATGTTGTATCCCATGTTATTTAATTATGTTATTTGCATTATGCTAGTTGTGAAATGTTAGTTCAAAGTAAAATAAAATGGTTAGAATGGCATGTTATGTAGTTAAACCTACCACCGACAAATGTCATGTTAAACTTGTAGCCATGCCTTTGTAACCCTAGAATTAATTATCTATTAATCTAAATAACTGTAGGTTATTATTATCACACAAAACCTTACACTAATAAGGTCGTGGCTGCGGGCCAATAGTTTTTGGAAAACCCGACCCTAGGGTAGGGTGGTATGGGACACCGTGCCCTAGGGCGGAGAGTGCCGGCGTGCACAGGTTAGGGTAAGGGTTGGGGAAGAGCCGTGAGACGGTCTTCGCCCATCTTTTATCCTAGGTTTGAAGTTAGGGTAAGGGTGTTGTGGGGAACCGCGAGTCGGTCGATGCCCACCGCTTACCCTAGGTTGGGTCGCGGACCCGGCGAGGTTGCAGGCCATGTGAAAATATAAGGACTGAAACCCTTACACTGAGCAAATGTCATAGTGATCGCTCAACCACAGGAGTTGACTTGTCAACACTGGTTTAGTAGCTGCTCAACTCGATTGAAATTCTACAGGTGTTGAGAAATCAGGAGGTTGAGTAGTTGGGTTAGGTATGCCATGAAGCGGATACCTAACAACGGTAGGGTTCACTCGAAGCGGACGGGAGTTTTCATGTGCCAGACCCGAGTGAATTCTACCGGGTAGAGCCTATATAAAGAATTGAGCAGGGAAACGACTTGGCTTTCTTAACTCTGTCGCGGGAGTTAAGGGATCGTGTGGGTAAAGCTGAGCAAACTCTGCATAGTCAAATAAATGGTATTCGAATACGCCGTGCTCCCGGTTAATGGAGCTGTGTCACTTGGGTGATTCCAGTCGCGAAGCTTAAGTAGTTTTGTTATATGCTTTAACTTGATTAGTTGGTTAATTAACTTTTCATCAAAACCCCTAATGTTAAGGAGTAGTTTTCTTCTGGTGAATTTCTAAAATGTTTGCAAATAAAACTGCATCCATTGAGAGGTAATAAAACAAGTATACTCCCTTCCTTTGTTTATCCGTGCATATAGTAAGATAGGGTTCCTTTGTGGCTTGCTGAGCTGGTTGGTAGCTCATGGCTTGTTAAATCCCCTCTTTAGAAGATCAAGACGAAGGTGAAGGTCTCCCTGTTGAGGAAGTCCCGGAGGATCTCTTCTTCGACGAGGATCCGTGGCTTTAGGTCTTCGCCGCGCTCAAGCGGATCTTGGAGCTTTTGTAATGTAATTATACTTTGGGCTTGCACGCCCCGCTGTTGAAAACCGGATGTTAATCCATATGTGAAATATATGCTGGACTTTTGTTGTAAGCATGCAATGGTATACTCTTGCGCGACACTCCATAACTGTTCATGCGTGAATAGTTGCAGAATGCCGTGTCCGTACGCGCCTCTGGAAATGGGGGCATTACAGAGATTATAATAAGAGACAAAGGGAAGACATAAAGTAAGACCTGAGGTCGATTTTCCACTATAACTCAAATCGAATAACCTATTCCATAGGAATTTAAAAGAAACTACTGAGAGCTATTCTTTTTTCCCCCAAATACCTTTGTAGGAAAATGTTTCATAGGATTCTAATCTTTCAAAATTCCCTAGTTTTCCTTCTTTTCAAATGGGCCCTAAACTGGTTTCATGTAGTGAAGGACAAATTTTCCTTTTATCCAATCTCGAAGATAGTATAGATGGCTGAGCTCACCTTCAATATATGTCCATTCATGGACAAAAGAAATAGAAGATATTATTGTAATCTTTTGTGAGACTAAGAGCAACTTCTTCTTTTAAATATATAGCAGGATTATAATCATGCTGCAAGCACTTCTAGAGCGAGAAGCAAATTGAGCATACAAGTGTGCAGCCAAATTAGTTTCCCTTTTAACAAAGATAATATTAAAGGAAGAAAACATGCACAGCTCTTGGATTTCAGCGATTATTGGTGGTAGCTCCGATCTGTTTATTGCAATCTGAAAAAAAAGGAGTACAAGAGTTTTTTTTTACCAGAGAAATACAATAGATTATGTTTGGTACCCACCAAAGATTGCTTTTTTTTAGAGGAAGACCAATGATCGCTGCTTATGCAAAGATCCTGTCTAGCCCTAAATTGCGATCGGCCTGTGACAGTGACTTCATCCAACAGAAGACACAAGATAAAATTACTGACATCATGGGCCTCTTTGACCTTTTTGGCCCATTGGTCCTCTTCTTTTTTGTACAGTTTCTTTTTAGGTACTTTTTTTTCTTCCAAATTTTAGAATAAGAAAAAGTGAGAACGAAAGAAATTGTTCTTTTAAAGAAGGGAATGAAGCTATATTATATACTGCTCAGTCTTATATAAGTGTTCTCAATTGTGAATTTTCTATTAGAGTGAGATTGGAGCTTCAGTTCGGGTGGGTTTTACATTTTTTTTTTAGAGAGAACGTCTGGTTGTTTAAATTCAACAACTAGGTTAGCTCACTCCAGAAAAACATGACTTATTATGGGTAAAATTGTACGAACTCTCTATAGTGAAAACTATCCAAATAGTTGTACCTATAGTCATAGACGATGCATGAGAACTTACTTAGTCTCAGTTTGACAAAAACCATTTTTAGGTATTATAAAACTATCGGGTAGATAGAACCCTAATTTTTCGTCCAGAGTGGATAGAACCCAAGGTTATTAATAGGTGGATGGAATCTTGAAACCGGTATAGTATACGATGGATGATGGAACCATTCTCTACCAACAGGTGGATGAAACCTTCGCTAGTATTATATAACTCTACACAATTTCATACAACTAGTTTAGTTAAAATGCTAGATCATAGGTTTTGTGCATAGTCTATTTGAAAAATGGCTTTTGACAAACAAAAGAACCAAAGCCTTCATTTGACCAGCCTTGCACCTGCTATAATTGTGTTATGTGTCTTGGCTCATGGAGTACGACTATTCTCACACTCGCTCACTATGAATAAACACATAGCCTTTTGACCAAGACCCCTACGCATGCTACGTCATGTTTGGACCAGATGGAGAAGATAGTGGCAGGATTTAGGTTAGGACCCCTAGTCACTTGCCTGTGGGCAGTGCTGATGAATCCACCTTTTGTTATCTGCTTCTCCATCTAGATTTGTTTTTGGGATAACTGATACTTTGCCCCTCAGTTTGGCTGCCTTTTATTATTTTCCCTCTTTTACTTTGGCATTCATATTTTTGCCTTGAAGTTCTCTTGCCAATTGCTATTTTTCCATATCTGCATATTATATATCATTTTTCATTTGTTTAACCCTTTTGAGCTCATGTGAATAGACCTGATTGCCCTTTCATGAAATAGTTCAACGATTCGGCCTGCTATGTAGATTAGTCAAGCAACACTACAACAGAACTGACCTGTTGAACTGAAGAAAAGTCTATATGAGCTATAAACTAGAGAATTTAAGCTTACGGCCAGTTTGAGAAGTGTTTGGTACATACTACATCAGAAACCAAGATGACTTGCAAGAAATCAGTATATAAGAACTATACATATATATATAGGATGTTGAAATAGGACATCATAGTGTCTGGGCACCAAGTCTTCCTACCTTTGGATTGCTTTTAGATACGTGCTAGTGCAATGGTATATAATATATCAGGCATGCTAAATCAATCATAGATGGAAAGTCTCAATCACACTAGCACGTATCTAAAAGCAATCCAAAGACAGGGAGACATGGTGCCCAGACACCATGGTGCCCCTGTTATATATATGTATGTATGTATGTATGTATGTATGTATGTATGTATGTATGTATGTATGTATGTATGTATGTATGTATGTATGTATGTATATATGTATGTATGTATGTGTGTGTGTGTGTGTGTAGGACGCTGAACTAAGACACTATGGTGCTCAGGCACCAAACCTCTCTTCCTTTGGATTGCTTTTAGATGTGTGCAAGTGTAATGATATATAATATCAGGATGGAAAGTCTTAATTATGAATGGAAAGTCTCAATCATAGAGTCTAGACACCATGGTGCCCCTGTATATATATATATATATATATATATATATATATATATATATATATATATATATATATATATATATATATATATATATATATATATATATATATATATATATATATATATATATATATATATATATATATATATATATATATATATATATATATATAAAAGAAGCCATTTTCGTACTCTCAAAGTACATACTCCATACTAAAGCTGAGGAAAACCATTCAGCTGTTCAGATAAGGAAAAGAACAGAAAACCACCAAACTGAGATCATTCAAATGCTTCAGAGATATTAAGAGCCACTTTTGAGTGAAGATATTCTCGAATCCTCAAAGCTGTCAATTTAATAACTTCAAAAAAATCTCATACCCCATGATTCATGGCATGCTATATGAACAGAATTCTCTGTTCTGTATCAAGTTACTGCAAACTTAAAAAACAGTTCTTGAATGGAGCATGTGACATCATTCTCTGTTCAAAAAAACCATTCATAAGTTACTGCAAACTTAAAAAACATCAGTGGCGGACCCAGGATTTTACCAAAGGGTATGCCGCATCAAAATTTTCATATACTATTCGGTAAAACCATTTGCCAATTCGATAAATAATTGTAAAATTTGCACCGTAATTCGGTATACAGGCACTAAATAATATGATAAGTCTTAAATTCAAGGATTAAGTTGAAAACTTACACAAATTACAATATAAATAGTTTAATCACCATACTAATAGTCTCAAATATATAATACTACTTGTCTGACTTTTTTAGCCTACGCTTTCTAAAGGACTTGAAAGTCTCGATTATATCATCTTCATCCACTTCAAAGAAAATATCCCACTCAATGAATGTGACTAGACAATTATCCAAAAGACTATCATCTATCTTATTTCTTTAACTTTGTGAAGACGGTGGCACTCTGGATGGCACTGAAGATAAGGACATTACATCAATAACACTAACAGAATCGGTTTTTGCACTATACTGATTTGTGACATTGACTACTGGAAAATTTGTCTAGCATCGTAAGATGTAAACATCCACATTTCCCTTGTGCCAACTATATATGAAATCCAAGCTCGAAACAATTATATCCATCATGCAATTTACCAATGCGCATATGGGCCATCACATGTGGTTTGATTGTTCATTGCTACGAATGCGACAATTTGAAATTGTGATGTAAAACTAGAGTAAAAATTGAATTCCTAATTGCAAAACATATTGCCTAAACATGCTCCAATTCAGCTTCCCTAAAAGCCTGAACACAATACTCCAATGCTTATACACCAATTCAGCACAAAGGGCAATCTATTACACTAATCCATTCTAGTAACAAACTAACAATAAGAAACCAATGAAACTAAGCATCGGATGGTTAGGGCGTAGTGAAGCATCGGTTAGTAACCTTAGCCCACGCCTCCTCGTCGAACTCGGCCTCGCCCTTCCCACGCGGCACGGCGGCGGCAACCCTGGAGGGGACCTGCTCCAACGTCCTCCTGGACGCATCCCTGGGGAGACGGAGGTCCTCAGCTGCGAGCGCGCGCACCGCGCAGCCACCGGTGACGAGGCGGTCCCAGGTGGGCCCGACGCCGCGGCCGAGCGGCGTGACGGCGCTGAGCCCTGTGACGACCACGCGGCGGCCGGCGGCCGGGCAAGGCAGAGGTAGCTCTGCCGCTGAGGAAATGCCCCGGCGGAGGCGGATGAGGGGGGCGCGACGGAGGCAGCTCATCACGCGGCGCCGTGGTTACTGGCTGGGCCCCAGGGTATGTCGTGGCCCACCCGGCATACCCTGTGGGTCCGCCCCTGAAAAACATGCATGTACTATGAATGGAGCATGTGACATCTTGGAAACAAGATACAGAAACCACCCTCTGTGGTAGGTATTATCCCTCTGACAACTAGTATGAACTTCTTGAGTTATATACGAACGAATCAGTTCTTCTACAGTTCACACAATTTAAATTTTAGCAGTTTATTGAAGCAACTCACAGATTTGGTAATAGAATCTGATATCTTCACAATTAAGATTTAATGTTGATATACCTAAGCGGTTTGGGAGTAATCCAGCACTTTTAGCTGATACTGGAAGTGAATTTAACAGCTGATTGGCCATGCATATTGCACTGCCCACATTGGTCACACTCGATTGGCTAGATTGTAATCTACTACTCCGTTAAACGGTCTCTCAGTACCAATCATACGTGAGATGGTGAAATTTTTTGACAAAAATAGTTAGAGATGGCACTATTATGCTCATCTGGTCGTTCGGTTCTACTCAAATGTACCAACAAAATGCCAAGAAAAATAGGGAAAAAACTACAAAGAAGTGCACAACACACCCCTTAGGATCCATCTCTGCTCCTCAATCCCTCCTATTCAGCCCAGATCCATCAAGCAAGAAGCTAGGGTTTTCGAAGGATAAACAAAGAAATCAGATATGAGAGAGAGAGGGGGGACTGAGTCGCGCAGAGGGAGGTTACCTTGTCGGAGGACCACAGCAGGCCGCACGCGAGACGAGCAGTCGCTGTTCGCTAGACAACACTGAGGAAGAACACGTCGTTCGGGAGAGGAGCAATGAAGAACAGGCTGCTCTCTCGGGCCTTTTGGCTAATTAGACATAAGGGTAGTCTCGTCATTTTGCATGTGGTGTACCAGCCAAATTGAATAAAAAATGAATTAAAACAGGCTACAGGGCAAAAGAGTAATTGGCAAGAGAACTTCAGAGCAAAATATGATTGGCAAAGTAAAAGAGGGCAAATGATCAAAGGCAGTCAAACTGAGGGGCAAAATATCAGTTATCCATTTATTTTTTTGTATTGAACTCTGTGCTTAATACTTAGCATGTTCATCCTATGTATGTGTATAAAGAATCTCCAGATCTAAGAAATAGTGCAGTAGAACACAAAAGGCTCTGAATCGCTAATCTGAATCTCGACACTCGGTGACTACACCTCTCACTTGCTGACATGGTGGGTACTCGCCAATGTGGCATCTGAGTCCACATTGGCGGTAACAAGCAAGACTAGGTTATCTCTTCGCCATGTGGGCCCAGCTTGTCTGATCGAAGGGCATGGATGGAACTGGTGTTTGCTACAACATTATATAAAAGTGTGGTTCTTTCAAAATCTCTACTATTTAAAAAGAGAAATCAGTAATGACCCATCTACCTCTCCTCTCCTCCTCTCACAAAAAAAAAAAGCTAGGTGCTGGTAAGTGAGCCCATAACTCTCTACCCCGCGCAACCTTCCCCATGAGGTCAGCCGCTTCCCCCAGCCTCCCGAAGGCCAAACCCCCAGCCCGCATTCAAAATCATGTACCCCGCGCCTGTTTTGCTCCACACCTCCCACTCGCTCCTCCCTTACGCGCCACCCCTTCCTCCACCCCTAGCCATCTGCCAACCGCCGCCATTCTTGCTCGAACTCCTGGCCACCTTCCATCGTTGGTGGAGCCGTTGCCTTCACCGAGCTCTCCAAATCTAGCCAAGATCAAGAGGCCGCACTGCCACTCTCAAACCCTAGCGAGGCACTGCGCTGCCTCCATCATATCTGGGCAGGATCGAGTGGATCCATCTCCTGCTTCCTAGCCATGCTCTATTCACAACAAGGGGAGCTGCTATTGTGGCCACGGCGTCTAAGACTCCTACTCCTACTGCGATTTCCAAGAACCCCTCACCGCCGCAGCCAATCGGTACGCACGCACGCTCGACGAGCTGCGGTAGTTCAATTAGGCCAGTGAGTCGTTCACGGGCGAGTTCTTCACTGTGTTTCAAGCCGTGTACCAGCAGCATCTAACCATGCTGGACAAGCTCCGGTAGCGGAAGTGCCAGTTGAACCAGTGTCTCCGGTCGGTCCGCGCGTGGCGCCGCGTGTCCGGCATCGTCTTCATCACCACGTTCGCCGCGCTGCTCATCTGCTCAATGGTGGCCATGGCCATCGCCTCGCTACCCATCGCGGCGGCGCTGGCCGCTGCGGCCTCCATGCCCATGGGCTCCGTGGGGAAGTGGATCTACTCGCTGCTGAAGCAGTACTAGGACAGCATCCAGGTTCTCATTGTTGTGATCTATACGACAGCTTCAGGATCTCTTAGACCACTCTGTGACCGCTACGACCACCTTCTGGAGTCGTGCGACCACGTACAAGATGTTAGAAATAATCAAGATTTTGCCGGATGACTAGGTGCTACACAGAGAAAAAGTCTGAAGCCGTTGGATGCACTTGGTCAGAGTAAAACTGCAGTTGAGATCTGCATGTCCGAGGTATTTGGATCAAGGTTTGATTTTTTCGTTTGACATTTTCCTGCATGTAACAGAGTCTATTTTTAGTGATTAATGAGAGTACAAAAGGAGGACCTGGGAAGAGCTGATGTAGCGCTCTGGTTCATTCTATTCATCTTGAGTGCGTGTGTTCCTCATTGATGCAGAGATGTGTTTCCGTCATTAGTTTCTCCTAGGCTGTTTCTAGGCGTCTCTGAGTGTTCCTTATTTTCATTCTCTTTGAGTTAAGTAGTACAGGACAATAGTGAGGGCATGTATTCTCTCTGAGTACTCTAGGCTTGCTCCTGTATGTGTGCGTGTTCTTGTAATTTCAGTGTCCACGGGTGAGTAGTTCCTGGAGTGATTCCAGTAGTTCCTGGTGTGATTCCAACATTTGGTATCAGAGCGAGGTCGAGTTCTTGAGCGGTGTATGCCCAAGTACATGCGGCTTGAGAAGATGTCGATCATTGAGACGGCGCCGGCGGCAAGCAAGGAGGGAGGAATGTCTCTCCAGTACCCGGTGTTGAACAAGACGAACTACACAGCTTGGGCAACGAGGATGAAATTCCTCATGAAGGTGCAAGGCGTGTGGGAAGCAATTGAGCCCGCGGGGAATGTTGCTGTTGATGTGAAGAAAGAAGAAAAGGCCATGGCTATCATCTCCCAGGCGTTGAGCGATGTGACGCTCATGCAAGTTGCGGCCAAGAACACTGCCTTGGAGGTGTGGACAGCTCTCCGCACCATGCATATGGGGGCTGATCGAGTCAAGGAAGCGAAGATCCAGACGCTGCGCTGGGAGTTTGAAAATCTCAGCATGCGCGATGCAGAATCGATGGACGATTTTGCGACAAAGGTAACCTTGCTTGTTGGTCAGATGCAGGCACTTGGAGAAAAGATAGAAGAGAAGAATGTCGTCAAGAG
Organism: Dendrocalamus latiflorus; assembly: GCA_017311315.1. Classification (NCBI taxonomy): domain Eukaryota; kingdom Viridiplantae; phylum Streptophyta; class Magnoliopsida; order Poales; family Poaceae; genus Dendrocalamus; species Dendrocalamus latiflorus. Next base: position 11,810,017 of record CM029669.1, on the reverse strand, counting down.
GTTTCTGCGAGCCGTCTCCGACAAGTTCATCCATATTGCGACGACGATCGAGTATTTTGGCGATGTCAACAACATAGCTCTTGAGGAGGTCGTTGGCTCCCTCAAGGCATATGAGGAGCGCACCCAGCAGCGTCATCGCAGCAACGGGGATGAGGAGCATCTCCTTCTCACGAAAGCCCAATGGGAAGCTCGATCATCAGGACAAGGCGGCGGTCGCAATTCCAAGACGAAGCGCGACAAGAGCCACATCAAGTGTTTCAATTGCAGTGACTACGGGCACTATGCATCCGAGTGCCGCAAGCCAAAGCGTGACCGTGGGGATCAGGTGAACCTCATGTGTGCACAGGAGGATGAACCGGCTTTGCTTTAGTTGAGTCTAGAGTAGAAGGAATGTTAGCAAATAATTGAGTCTAGACTTAGTTTTTTTATTATATTTGCATGTGTGTATGGTGCAACAGGTGGTGTGCCTGAGATTGTACCAAGTAGTATCGCACGGAGTTATTCTAGGTGCAGGAGAACCGGAGAGTCCGGAGTAGCGGGGAGCCACTTGAACCTGCGGATTGATCCTAGATAACAGGTGCAGAAAATAATTGCCGATGGCGAGTAGCCAGGATGGCCGGGTCATCAGTCATGAGTAGGAGTGAAAGATTTGGCATAGCAAAGTCTTGATTAGGGGGGAGATTGTTAGAAATAATCAAGATTTTGCCGGATGACTAGGTGCTACACAGAGAAAAAGTCTGAAGCCGTTGGATGCACTTGGTCAGAGTAAAACTGCAGTTGAGATCTGCATGTCCGAGGTATTTGGATCAAGGTTTGATTTTTTTCGTTTGACATTTTCCTGCATGTAACAGAGTCTATTTTTAGTGATTAATGAGAGTACAAAAGGAGGACCTGGGAAGAGCTGATGTAGCGCTCTGGTTCATTCTATTCATCTTGAGTGCGTGTGTTCCTCATTGATGCAGAGATGTGTTTCCGTCATTAGTTTCTCCTAGGCTGTTTCTAGGCGTCTCTGAGTGTTCCTTGTTTTCATTCTCTTTGAGTTAAGTAGTACAGGACAATAGTGAGTGCATGTATTCTCTCTGAGTACTCTAGGCTTGCTCCTGTATGTGTGCGTGTTCTTGTAATTTCAATGTCCACGGGTGAGTAGTTCCTGGAGTGATTCCAGTAGTTCCTGGTGTGATTCCAACACAAGTGGCTACGACCACCTCCTGTGTTGTTCCAACCGCTCTGCTAGTTTTCGACCACGTTGACAGCCGTTACGACCATGTTGTAGCCCCTCAGATCACTCCTCGCTGCTCCGACTACGTAGTCGTAAACTTTAGCCGAAGTTATGACCACATTCACTGCCGCTCCGCTGGCCTTCCTTCGACCACGTTCAATCACCGTAATCGTAGCTCCATATGACCATGCAGTGATTCTACCGATCACTGTGGTTGTAATGCTTTACGACCATGTTAGTCGCTGTGGTCGTTTACGACTACGCCTTATCACTGTGGTCGTAACCCCTTACGACCACATTCACTTCTTCACGGCCATGGTCATAGCTCTTTACGACCACGCCCCCTGCTGTGTGACCGTGATCGTAATGCTTTATGATCACGTCTTCAGCACTTACGGACTCTTCCGCTCGATCGCTGTGGTCGTACCTCTGTTTACGACTACGTCTGCGATCCTCCATTTGCCGTGGTCATATGTCAGTTATGACCACATCTACGATCACACAACGAACTCGATACTCGATAGTCGATAGTTTCCTAGAGCCAAATCGCTCTTTCTTCTCTTCTCTTTATTTCTTTTTCCTTCTTTTTCTCACAATTCCTAGTTACATGACTCTACCCTTTTATACCGTTATCTACGACTTCTACACAAGTTCGACTACGACTACAACTCGATTACGACTATGACTCGTACTCGGCTTCGACTACAAAGCGGACTCGACTATGACAACATTACCTCCAACATTCTCTCCCTAATCTTGTTGTGTGATTTCAATCATTCCAAACTTCCTTCTCAGCTCCAAGAATCTTATCCGGCCAAGTGGTTTGGTCAGTATATCAGCCTTCTGTATTCAATAGCGATTCTCCCTTCTTCAACACAGTCTCTGACAAAATGACATCTTGTATCTATATGTTTGTTTCTATCATGAAGAATCGGATTTTTGCTTAATGATATAGCTGCTTTGTTGTCTATTTTGAGTACAACCTTCGTGACAGTTCTCCTAACAGCCGAGCAAGCCAGACTCTTTGGCATGATGCTGCGCTTGCTGCTATATACTCTGCTTCGCAAGATGACAATGCTACCACTCTTTATTTCTGAGATTGCCAACTAACCGAACTATCTCCCAGCACATACATCACCCCTGTTGTGCTTTTCCGATCATCAACGTCTCCTGCCATATCACTATCACTGTAGCCAGTCAGCTGCAATTTCTTTTCATCTCCTCTCCTATACTGAACGCCAAAAGACGAAGTGCCCTTTATATATCTTAGAGTGTGCTTGACAACCATGAAATGTTCATGAATTGACTTCTCCATGAACTGACACATACCCTACTTAAAATGCGATGTCTGGGCGGGTATGAACTAGATACCATAAGCTCCCTACTATACTCATGTACTGCATGGTATCAACTAGAGAGCTGGAACTTGTCTTGCTTAGCTTCAACCGATTCTCCATTGGAACTTGACACGGGTTGCACTCTCCCATGCCGCACTTCTCCAGTATTTTTAGAGCATATGCAGATTGACAAAGTGAGATGCCTCCTTCAGTTTGTTTCACTTCAATACTGAGGTAGTAGCTTAGGAGTCAAATCAGTCATTTTAAATAGCTTCATCATCTCTTCTTGCATAGCAACCCTCCAATGCTCACCATCCTTTGCTTCTTCATAACTCTTAGGTTCTTTGGCTGCGGCGTAAATCAACATCTCACTAGTCTGCATAGGTTCAGTTTGTGCATATATCTCACTAATACTCCTCATCTTTGGTGCTTTGTCAATTGATCCTTCCTCAGTTGTGTTCTCGATTATTTGTTCAGGTGCTGCCTCATGAACTTCTCCTACAATTGCTTCTGCACCCGATGAGCTTATGCTTTGAGGTGTACTCAGACCTTCATCTTCCCAGCCTGTGATGTCTTCCTCTTGTGCTCGTGCTATTTTGACTCCAAAAGTAACCCAATTCTGCATGGTTCTTTCCATGTCTTGATGTTCTTCCCACTCCCAATATTTGTCCTCTTGAAACACAGCATCCCTACTCACATGAAGCCTCTTCTCAACCAGGTAATATAGCATGTACGCCTTGCTGCCCGGTTCTAATCCAAGGTATATCATCTTCTTGCTCCTGTCCTCCAATTTTTTCAAGTGGTTGTTTGGTTTCACATGAACTAAACAACCAAACACTTTTAGATGCATAACATTCGGCTTTCTTCCTAACCATAGTTCGTACGGAGTAATTCTCTCATGTGCTCGTATGGTGGCACGGTCAAGGAGATAAACCGCATGCCTTATTACCTCTGCCCAAAATCTCCTGGGCAGAAATCTGCTCTTTAGTAAACTCTGTGCTGTGGCCATCACAGTTCTATTTCTTCTCTCCACAACTCTATTTTGTTGAGGTGAGTATGGAGCTGTAAAGAATCTTGCTATACCCTTCATCTCACAAACTGAGTTAAACTCCTTTGATAGAAACTCTCCCCCTCGATCTGATCTAACAGCCTTGACCTTGTGATCAACTTCATTTTCAGCTAGTGCTATGAATTTTTGAAAGCTGACCTTAGCCTCATCCTTACTTTTTAGCATAAACACCCACATAGCTCTGGAGTAGTCATCAACTATCAGCATGAAGTACTAATTTCCGGCATCTGTTCGTGGTGTGATTGGTCCACACAGATCAATATGCACTAGCTCCAATGGGTGAGATGCTCTAAACTAGGCCTGGGATGGAAAGGAACTACGAACCTGTTTTGCCACCAAATAACCTTCACAAATCTGCTCTGGGTGATCGATTTTTGGTAGGCCAATCACCATCTCCTTTTCTGCCATGAGTTTTAGGCTTTGGAAGTTCATGTGACCAAATCTTGCATGCCACAACCATGCTGAATCATCAGCTAAGACCTTCAGGCGCTTTGGTTTGCCGATTTCAATTGAAATTTTATACATGCGGTTCGATGATCTCTGCACTTTCATTAACAGCTGCTCACCGCTGTCAAACACCTTTAGGTAATTGCTTCTCGATTCAATTCGGCACCCTTCTTCAGTTAGTTGTCCTAAACTCATGATATTATTGTGAAGACTCGGTATGCAATTGATATGTGTCATTTTTGCATATATTTTGCCGTCATTTTGCCCTCACATTTTTCGCATTTTGGGACCATTTATCATCATTTACACGTTTTTCTATATTTAATTGCTCGAAATGGACCATTTTACATTTTTCTGTATTTTTCTGCAGGCCGGCGCGATCTAGGCGCATAAACAACAAATATGGACTGCTCCGTACAGTTGTACGCGTCGTCATGAACGCGTGGGATCAAACCGCGCTGAAAACGGAGCTCCGGAGGGGCCAAAACAGAAGTAACCAAATTGAAGGAAGGACCAAACTGTAAACCCTAGATCTTTGGAGGACTAAATCGCAAAGTTGCAAAATCCCCATCTCCTTCCTTAAGCCGCCGCCGCCTCCTGTGGATGCTTGAGCCCGGTTTGCTTCTCTCCTTGGCATCCACTTGCTTCTCCCCCTTCTTCTCTAGCCACGGCGCCGGCGAGGCCGGGCCATCTCGCCGACAGCCGCCCCTCTGCTCACCTTCCACCGCCTCCCTTCTTCGCCTCATTTCTCCACCACGCCGCACCGCGCCTCTTCCTCTACCGCGCTGCCATAGCGCTGCCGCCTTCATCTCTTCCATCTTCACATCCGGCCGCCCCTTCTCCACCCAGTGCGCCACCTCCCTTCTCCTCCCTCCTTCTCTACCTCCGGTCGCCATTCATGACGAACGTCGTCATGAAAGCTTGATCGTGCAAAAATAGCACACCCGCAAGTGCACGGGTTGCCACTGAAATAGCGGTGAGTGTCATGTTCTCCACAGGGACTAGACTGAGGCTACCGATGCTTAGCTAAAGCTAGGTCAAACGAAACGGGGGAGAAAACTAAACCTAAAACGGCTACCAAACTACCCGAACAAATGAACTCTAATTTGCACAGACAAAACGACGAAGAACTAAATAAACGAACGAACCAAAAACGACGAAACAAACGACCGTACGAATGGACGTCGTACGACCGAACGAACAACACAACGACTAACTGCACGAACGACAACGACTATGAGAAGAACGACACGACTACCGACGACCTAACTAACTACCGACCGCGAGACAGAATGAGGAAGTCGAGAAGCACTGGGGGAGTCTAGAAGCACGGAGGGAGTCGAGAGAGAACAAGGAGAGGATACGGGAGGAGAGGTCGCCGGCTAGCTAATACGCGCAGGACAACACAAAGTCAAACACAGATGCAAACACACACAGGACAGAGCCTACACTAGCACTGAATACAAACTGACCAACATCATACTACTATCAACACAAATGGCAAAATCACATGGACAAATTAACATCTAATCTCAAATACCATCTCAGTGAGCACAAGCATTCACCACAGTGCATAATTCACCATAATAAAACAGAGCTCAATAACAAATTCACTGAACTCATGCATACATCACAGGTGACATTTCAGAATACAATCACATTTCTGCCCAAACATTCACAGTTCATATAGCATCATTAATCAACAATATAACAGTGCATACTTAACAGAAATTAGCAATCAACAATACGCAATTACTGAGCAGTAATTAAGAGTAGCAAAGAAATAACGGGAGAGAATCTAGAGATGAACCGAAGGAGAAGTAGCAGAGGAGGAGGGGGTCGATGCAGCGGAGCCGAGGAAGGAGGGGTCGCCGGTAGAGTAGATGAAGTGGTGGCAGAGCTGCAGCCGAGGATGGAGCAGAAGTCGGAGAAGAGGTCCCTGATGTGGACGTCGGCGGTGGATGTAGAGCGGCGGTGGCGGCGCTGTGGAGTAGTGGTTGGTGCCGGCGAGGTCTGGGGGACGGAAGCCAACGAGTGGTGGCCGGAGAGGAGTGGAAGACGCTGGAGAGGAGGGGCGCGGGTGGAGAAGTGGAGGAGTGACGGCGGGTGTGGAGAAGGCAGAGAGGAAGGAGAGTAGAAAGGGGAAAAGCCGGTGCGATGGAGGAGCGGCGGAGAAGTGGGCGCACCGGGTGGAGAAGGGGCGAGCGGCCGAGACGCACAGTAGATGGGGCGGCGGCGGCGGCGACCGGAGGTAGAGAAGGAGGGAGGAGAAGGGAGGTGGCGCACTGGGTGGAGAAGGGGCGGCCGGATGTGAAGATGGAAGAGATGAAGGCGGCAGCGCTATGGCAGCGCGGTAGAGGAAGAGGCGCGGTGCGGCGTGGTGGAGAAATGAGGCGAAGAAGGGAGGCGGTGGAAGGTGAGCAGAGGGGCGGCCGTCGGCGAGATGGCCCGGCCTCGCCGGCGCCGTGGCTAGAGAAGAAGGGGGGAGAAGCAAGTGGATGCCAAGGAGAGAAGCAAACCGGGCTCAAGCATCCACAGGAGGCGGCGGCGGCTTAAGGAAAGAGATGGGGATTTTGCAACTTTGCGATTTAGTCCTCCAAAGATCTAGGGTTTACAGTTTGGTCCTTCCTTCAATTTGGTTACTTCTGTTTTGGCCCCTCCGGAGCTCCGTTTTCAGCGCGGTTTGATCCCACGCGTTCATGACGACGCGTACAACTGTACGGAGCAGTCCATATTTGTCGTTTATGCGCCTAGATCGCGCCGGCCTGCAGAAAAATACAGAAAAAATGTAAAATGGTCCATTTCGAGCAATTAAATATAGAAAAACGTGTAAATGATGATAAATGGTCCCAAAATGCGAAAAATGTGAGGGCAAAATGACGGCAAAATATATGCAGCAATACACATCTAACATCAGTTTTTGCCCCTATTCTTGCATTCCAAGAAAATTGTGCCATTTCCTCTGATCTAGACAGTTGAGCCATCTCCAAATTGCACCACACCAAGTACTTTTTCATCTAGCTCATGAACACATGGAGTATGTACCTGTCATGTGATTGCTTGCTTGCCTCGTTGTCTAGGTACCATACTGCTGGTTGTTCCTGCATCTTCTCTCCCTTCTCTACCAGATTTGGAAACACCTTCCCTTCATTCAGCATTACCATTCAGTATAGAGGGACAGTAGCAAGGTCGGCTCTCCCTCTTCATGGGTGTGAGTAAGGTTTGCCTCCTCAACTTTTTTCTTGCTCCTGTAGTTTGTTGCATAGTGACCAAACTTCTTGCAATTGTGGCACTGAATATGACTTCGACATTCGGCAGCGTAATGGCTGAATTTTTCACACTCGAAACATTGGACGTGTGACTTGTCTTGCAGCTTGTCACCGCCACCTCACCCAACTCTTTCTCCACGACCTCCTCTTCCACCTCTTCTAGACTGGAAGCCTCTTCCTCTTTGGCCATATCCACGTCCTTGTCCCTGACCAGAGAGTGAGCCTCATCCAAAGGATGAACCATGGCCAAAAGACGAACCACGACCACCCCTTGATGATGAGTCTGCATGGTTTGACTTGCCTCAGTTCCTGGTGTCCTCCTTCACGAGCAACACTTGTTCATTACGAGTTTGATACCCCTTCAAGAGCTGCTCATGTGCCTTGAGCGACCCAGTTACTTCTTCTATCTTCATCTTCACGAGATCTTGGGAATACATGAGTGTGGTCACTACCGGAAGGAACCTTTCTGGCAAGACTCTCAAGTATTTCTTCACAGCCACCTCATCTTCTAGCTTATCACCGAGAGATTTGATCTCATTGACAACTTCATTAAACTTCCCAACAAACTCTTCCACCGTTTGGTGATCTTCCATCTTCATTGTCTCAAATTCGCTCTGTAGAGCCTGGAGTCGAACTTCTTTTACTCTGTCAACACCTTCATGCATTTTTTGAAGTGCTTCCCAAGCTTCTCGCGTCATCTCTTTGCCAATCAATTGCCGCATCATTGAATCAGGTACAGCTTGGTAAATCACCGCCAACGCCGTCTGATCCAGTTGATCATCAATCTCCTTGTCCTTCCCCTTTGGATCAATTGCGCCCCAAACTCCCTGAGCACGCATATTGGCCTTCATCTTCATGGCCCAGACCGGATAGTTATCTGGGGTGAGAAGAGGATACTGTAGTGACACGGAGCTCTCCTTGGACTTCGAAGACTCTCCTATGGCTCTGATACCACTTGTTGTGATCTATACGACTGCTTAAGGATCTCTTAGACCACTCTGTGACCACTACGACCACCTTCTGGAGTCGTACAACCACGTACAAGAGGCTATGACCACCTCCTGTGTCATTACGAAAGGCTCTGCCGGTTTTACGACCACATTGACAGCCGTTACGATCACATTGTAGCCCCTCTGATCACTCCTTGCTACTCCGACTACGTAGTTGTAAACTTCAGCCGAAGCTACAACCACGTTCATCGCCGCTCTGCTGGCCTTCCTTCGACCACGTTCAATCATCGTAGTCGTAGCTCCCTACGACCACGTAGTGATTCTGCCGATCGTTGTGGTCGTAATGCTTTACGACCACGTTAGTCGCTGTGGTTGTTTACGACTACGCCTTCTCACTGTGGTCGTAACCCCTTACGACCACGTTCACTTCTTTACGGCCGTGGTCGTACCTCTTTATTACCACGTTCACTTCTTCACCGCCGTGGTCGTAGCTCTTTACAACCATGCCCCCTACTGTGTGGTCGTGATCATAATACTTCACTATCACGTCTTCAGCACCAGCGGCCTCTTTTGCTCGGTCGTCGTGGTCGTACCTCAATTTACGATTATGTCTGCGATCCTCCGTTTGCTGTGGTCGTAGGTCGTTTACGACTACATCTACGATCATACAACGAACTCGATAGTTGATAGTTTCCCAAAGCCAAATCGCTTTTTCTTCTCTTCTCTTTATTTCTGTTTCCTTCTTTTTCTCACAATTCCTGGTTACATGACTCTACCCTTTTATACCCTTCTCTGCGACTTCTACTCGAGTTCGACTACAACTATAGCTCAATTACAACTATGACTCGTACTCAGCTTCGACTACAAAGCGGACTCAACTACGACAAGATTACCTCCAACACCCATTGATCGGCTTGAGGTCCAGATCAGCTCCATGGTGGACTGCGTGGAGTCCGTGAAGCGCGACGAGGAGGCGGTGATGTTCGGGATAGAGGAGGTGAAGAAGAAGCTGGAGGTGTTGATGAAGAGCATGCATGACCTGGGGGAGAAAGCGGACCGGTGTAGCCGGGACATCATCCTAACTGAAACTTATGGAGAATGCGAGATTGCAAGGTATTCTTCAGAGATGGTTGTGAGTTGTGACTCCATTTATATGTTTGCTATGAATTTTGCTGATGTGATGTATATATGAGGTGCACTTTGTGGAAATTTTGGAGCAAGCAAAATTGATGTCAACTATTATTTGATTCATGGTGAGATTTTCTGCACATATTTCGGTCATTCAAACTCTACTTTGAATGAGTTTACAAATAGATTCACTTATTTGTGAAAGTACCAGGCCCAATTTGAGATTCATCATCATCGATCTAGGCGGGGAGTTAGCAATCCTATTAGCGATTGCTATAATTTCCAAATCAATAATGTATCAACACCAACTTAGAACAAATGATGATTGTGCAGTCCATGTTATGTTTGTTTCAATCTTGTGGAAAGTTCGGCGGTCTGATATCAGCATACCATGCTTTCTTTTGTGCTTGCCATTATGTCATGCATTTTTTATTTCCGAGCGTTGCAAAATTACAAATTGCTTTTGGCAAGCTTTGGTCAGTTTGGGAAGGCAATGGGGAAACCAACCTATACAGTAATATTTGCAAATTTGTGACACAATCTCCATGTGGTTGTCAATTTCAAACCTAGCAGTTAGTTCAGTTATGGTGTCAGTGCAGTTAGGAGGAATCAAATGACTTAAGTGGCTGATAGTAGCCATGAACTGAATGCTTTGTCAGATACAGAGATTCCAAGCAGCAGATTATTATGTTTTGTGGGTTCATAGCTTATGGCATCTCCTTAGTCATAACCCTCCTGAAAAATGCTACCCTTCTGATGAAATTTAAGAGATACTTTCTCAATTTTGGCTGTAGCACCATTTTCAAATAAAATAGTGATAGCATTTTCATAAGTCCGATATATCTCAAACAATGATAGCCTCAAAACTTCAATAGGACTTCGGAATCTTTTTAGTTGTGCCCTTTCTTTTTCTCTTGAAACTACTGCATCGTATAATCTACAGTTTGTTCCAGATGTTGAGTGCATTGCCATTTTGTGATAGATGCAATTAGTACATTAAGTTCATGATATCCTGTTATTACATGATGTGTGACCATTAGCCATTGAGCTGAGTACCGGAGTCATCATTTGAATGTGCTGAAGTGTTCGTTATTATGGAACTGGAAGACGGAGCCGGCTCAGGTGTAGGGCCCCCTTCACATAGCTATGTGCAGGCGTGCCTCGATGCGTGACACGTGGCAGGAGGCGGCTGGATTCGCGACACGTGGCAAAAAAATAAAACAAATACTTCAAAAAATTTAAAAGCATTTTTGGATACTTAAAAAGTATTTTTTTTAAGTACTTAAAAAACACTTTTTAATAAAAAAATATTTTTTAAAAATACTAAAAAATTATATTTTTATTTTTTGCCACGTGTCGCGAATCCAGCCGCCTCCTGCCACGTGTCGCGCATCAAGGCACCCCTGCACATAGCTATGTGCAGGAGCCTTGCACCTGAGCCGGCTCCCTGGAAAACTGCACTGGCTACCTTAACTAAAAAGATGCATAGTCCCAGTCTCCAGAAGTATTGTGTTCTCATTTTTTTTAATGCCCAACGTGATTGGCAACACGTGCTTAAAATAGTTGAGTTCCTGATGCAAATGTACAAAGATCAGAAAACGAAATAAATGTGTAGTATTTTCAAGTTTTCAACTGGACATGTCATAGACGATGTTTGAAGCAACAACTTAATATCAGTAGGAACCTGATCAGAAAAGTTTTTTCTCAAGCACTCCCTTTTTCTAGATGTTCTCAAGTAATTGAGCTGGATCCAGTTGTACAAGACTTGAGGACCTTGTCACAACTAGCCCCTCTACCCTGTTTGCAACCTATGTTTATATTGCAAGTAATAAATCTTACAATTGCTTGTTAGTTGTTGCTATCATAACATTTCAATGGGCATGAGATATAGAACTCTGCAAAGTGAGATGACATAATTTTGTAGTATGTAGTAAACTGGTAACCACTAGGTGTTATAATGAGCAGAGATCTGGAAGTAATTCCAGATTTTAATATAGCATCATCATATTCATGTTCGCGGTTTCATTTAATACATGTGCAAGTGATCAACTGTAATATATTTTGTACGTTGGTCTCAGTTGGGTATTTAGGTGATAGATCTGGATACATTCAATAAATGTTGAATATAATTTCTTATTACAAGGTTGTTCTAGGAGAGCTTGTCAAAAAGGGTTGGGCAAAAGCGTCGAATTATGGTGAAATATGGCTTGACCGCTTGACTCACATGATAGAATAACTAAAATGTATCGAGCAACTCTTCAATCTAGCAGTCCTCAGCTTATTCAATTGATTCAGGTAATTACAAACCTCAGCTTATTCAATTGATTCAGGTAATTACTGTTAGAGATATATGTATAGTTTGTTATTCCCCATTGTTATGAGGGGTTCTTTGCATATTTACCACCTGTACTTTGTGTATATATACCGGCCCATTGGCCTCATATTGAATACAAGCGCTATTCATAACATGGTATCAGAGCCAAAACTAGGATTTTGGCTTACCTAGGGTTCCGCGCGCCGTCGCCGACTCTGCACCACCGTCGCCGACTCCCGCGTGCCGCCTCCGCCTCCACTGTTGCCGTCGGCCGCCGTCGCCGACTCCCGCGTGCCGCCTCCGCTTCCGCCGTTGCCGTCGGCCGCCGTCGCCGACTCCCGCGTGCCGCCTCCGCCGTTGCCGTCGGCCGCCTTCGTCGTCGTCTCCGCCCGAGGTCGCCGCTGAGAGGCGGGCCTCCGCCGCCTCCGCTCCGCCCGCTGGTGGCCAACGCCACCTTCTCCGGGCCGCTGCCGCCGCCTCCCGTGCCGGGCCGCCGCCTCCCGCGCCGGGCCGCCGCCGCCTGTGCAGGGCCGCCTCCCGCTCCTGTTCTAGGGTTTTTGCCCTATTTCGGGGCTCGGTCGGCTCGGTCGGTTTGTAAACCGACTCGAAGAAAAAAAAGAAAAAAACGTCGTTCTAACCGCCGCGCCGTCCAGCGCCGCTTGTTAGACTTCGTTTCCTTGGTCGCCGCGCCGTCCAGCGCCGCCTACCAATGGGCACCGTTTCCCTCCCTCGCTGCCCGGTGATTTTTGATGGTGTTAATTACACCGACTTCGTGTCTCACATGCGCATCCATATGCGTGGTTTTCGTCTCTGGGGCGTCCTCTCTGGCGATGTCACCTGCCCGCCTTGCCCTATTCCTCCGACGGAGCCTACGCCTGTTGCATTGCTCCCGACAGCCGATAAGGCTGCTGCTGATGACCAGGAGGCTCTGGATTCCTACAAGGATCGTCTGACCGTCTACACTCAGTGGTACGATGACGACGCTCGGGCTGCTGCTGTCTTCATCGCCAGTGTCCAGCCTCAGTTTTCTTCTGAGGTTGTGGGACTCCCTTCGGCTTTCCAGATGTGGACTCATCTTCGTCAGCGCTACGAGCCCTCTGGTGATGCCCTGTACCTGTCCGTGGTCCGTCAGGAGCACTCTCTTTAGCAGGGTGATGCTACTGTTGACGCTTTTTACGCTCAGAGTTCTGCTGTCTGGCGTCAGTTGGACTCACTTCGCACTGCTGGCTGTCGTACCTGTCCGTGCTGCCCGGATGTACGTGCTGACCTGGAGTTTCAGCGGGTTTACGAGTTCCTTACTCGCCTTCGTCCTGAGTTCGAGCAAAGGCGTGCCCAGCTCCTTGCACGCCACCCTCGTGTCACTCTCCTGGAGGCTCTTACCGAGATACGCGCGGAGGAGACTCATCTGAGTGGTGCTGGTCTGATGCCACTCCCCTCTGTGCTCGCCGCTCGTCAGCCTGCTACACTGCCTCCTCCAGCGGCTACCACAGGTGGTGGTGGCCGTCCTCCGTCTGGAGATGGCCGTCCTCACTGTTCCTACTGCGACAAGGTCGGCCACATTGAGTCCCAGTGCTATAAGAAGAAGCGGCATCTTTCACGTCGTTCTTCTACTGGCACTAGTGCTTCTACGACGACGCCTGCATCGACTTCTTCAGCAGTTTCTCTCACCGAGCAGGAGATAGCCAGACTTCGACGCCTGCTTGCCGCTTCCGGTTCTCCCTCGACAGGTTCTGCAGGTTCTGCTACTGACTCTTCGGGCACTGAGAAACCACCCCCTACACAGTCAGGTACCTCCCCGTGGATTCTTGATTCTGGAGCATCTTTTCACATGACTCCTGATCCTTCCACTCTGTCTTCTATTACACCTCTTGATTCTCCTGTCAGTGTTCTTACTGCTGATGGTACATCTCTTTCTGTCTCTGGTCGAGGATCTCTTAGCAACTCATCCTTTCATGTTTCTTCTGTTGCTCATGTTCCTCGCCTTACCATGCAGCTTCTTTCTGCTGGGCAGATTACTGACCTTGGTTATCGGGTCATTCTCGACTCTGACTCTTGTTGTGTTCAGGACCGCCACACGGGAGCTCTGGTTGGTTCTGGCCCTCGGCGCCGTGACTCACAGCGTCTCTGGGAGCTTGACTGGCTTCACCTTCCTTCCGCTGCCACCATCGCCGCCAGTTTCTCCGCTTCTGCCACTTCGTCTACCGGCTCTTTCCAGCAGTGGCATCACCGTCTTGGTCATCTGTGTGGATCTCGTCTGTCGTCCTTAGTTCGTCGTGGTCTTCTGGGGTCTGTCTCAGGAGACGTGTCTTTAGATTGTCAGGGCTGTAAGTTAGGTAAACAGATTCAGCTTCCTTATCCTCATAGTGAGTCTGTGTCTCAGCGCCCTTTTGATCTTGTTCATTCAGATATTTGGGGTCCGGCTCCCTTCGTTTCGAAAGGGGGTCATCGATATTATATCATATTTATAGATGATTTCTCTCGCCACACTTGGATATATTTCATGTCTTCTCGTAGTGAGGTCTTGTCTATCTATAAACAATTTGCCACTATGATTCACACACAGTTCTCCACTCCTATTCGTGTCTTTCGTGCTGATTCTGCTGGCGAGTACCTCTCTCGTTACCTGCGCAGCTTCCTTGCTGAGCAAGGCACTCTCACTCAGTTCTCTTGTCCTGGTGCTCATGCTCAGAATGGTGTCGCTGAGCGCAAGCATCGTCACCTCCTTGAGACGGCTCGTGCTCTGATGATCGCCGCCTCTATTCCACCTCACTTTTGGGCCCAGGCTGTTTCCACTGCCACCTATCTCGTCAACATCCAGCCCTCTTCTGCTCTTCAGGGAGCAATCCCTGTTGAGCGTCTCTGTGGTCTTCTTCCTGACTACTCTACCCTTCATCTGTTTGGCTGCGTTTGCTACGTTCTCCTCGCCCCTCGAGAACGCACCAAACTGACCGCTCAGTCTGTTGAGTGTGTCTTTCTGGGATACAGTGCCGAGCACAAGGGCTATCGGTGCTGGGATCCTGTTGGTCGTCGGATGCGGGTTTCTCGGGATGTGACTTTCGACGAGTCTCGTCCATTCTACCCACGTCCTGCCTCTCCTTCGGCTTCCTCTGTGGAGTCTCTGTCTTTCTTGACCTTTCCAGATACACCTATATCTGTTTTGCCCTCGTCCACCTGTCCCACTGAGTCTCCACATATTCCCCCTGTGGCCTCTCCGCCGTTGTCGCCGCCTGTGTCATCTCCTACGACTCCCAGGCTCCTCCCACTACAGTACCTTTTCCATCTTCTCCTGATGTTCCATCTTCTTCTGATGCTCCATCTTCCCCTGATGGGTCCTCTTCTCCTCGCTACGCTCTCCGCGATCGCCAGTCGATTCGGCTTCCTGCCCGTTTTGCCTTTGCTGGCGCAGCTACTCGTGAGCCTGTCTCCTACCGGGATGCTGTTACTCATCCTGAGTGGCAGCTTGCCATGGCCGAGGAGATTGCTGCCCTCGAGCGTACTGGTACTTGGGATCTTGTTCCTTTTCCATCTCATTCTCATCCCATCACGTGTAAGTGGGTCTATAAGATTAAGACTCGCTCTGATGGCTCTCTTGAGCGCTATAAGGCGCGTCTTGTTGCTCGTGGCTTCCAGCAGGAGCATGGTGTTGACTACGACGAGACTTTTGCTCCTGTGGCCCACATGACCACTGTTCGCACTCTTCTTTCGGTGGCGTCTGTTCGCCACTAGCCTGTTTCTCAGCTTGATGTCAAGAATGCCTTTCTTAATGGCGAGTTGCGTGAGGAGGTCTACATGCATCCGCCACCCGGGTATTCTGTTCCTGCGGGCATGGTCTGTCGCCTTCGTCGCTCTCTCTATGGCCTTAAGCAAGCCCCTCGTGCTTGGTTTGAGCGCTTCTCCTCTGTGGTCACTGCTGCTGGCTTTTCAGCTAGTGATCATGATCCTGCGCTCTTTGTCCACACTTCGTCTCGTGGTCGGACTCTTCTTCTTCTGTATGTTGATGATATGATCATTACGGGAGATGATTCTGAGTACATTGCCTTTGTCAAGGCTCGTCTTAGTGAGCAGTTCCTTATGTCGGATCTTGGTCCTCTTCGTTACTTCCTTGGGATTGAGGTTACTTCCACTCCAGATGGTTTCTTTATGTCCCAAGAGAAATATATTCAGGATCTTCTTGATCGCGCCTCTCTCACTGATCAGCGTACTGTTGAGACTCCCATGGAGCTCAATGTTCATCTCCGACTCTCTGATGGCGAGCCTCTTTCTGATCCAACTCGCTATCGTCATCTTGTTGGGAGTCTTGTCTACCTTGCTGTTACTCGTCCGGATATCACTTATCCAGTTCATATTCTGAGTCAGTTTGTTTCAGCTCCCACTCAGGTCCACTACAGTCACCTTCTTCGAGTTCTGCGATACCTTCGCGGGACTATCTCTCGTTGTCTCTTCTTTCCATGTTCCAGCTCATTATAGCTTCAAGCCTATTCGGATGCTACTTGGGCCAGCGATCCCTCTGATCGCCGGTCTATCTCTGCTTACTGTGTTTTTCTTGGGGGTTCTCTTATTGCCTGGAAGACGAAGAAACAGACTGCAGTGTCCCGTTCGAGTGCAGAAGCCGAGTTGCGAGCTATGGCTCTCTTGACAGCAGAGATTACTTGGCTACGGTGGTTACTTGAGGATTTTGGTGTTTCTGTCACTACACCAACCCCTCTCTTGTCAGACAGTACAGGTGCTATCAGTATTGCTCGTGATCCTGTGAAGCATGAGCTCACCAAGCATATTGGTGTTGATGCTTCTTTCATGAGGTCTTGTGTGCATGATCAGGTGATTACTCTTCAGTATGTGCCTTCAGAGCTTCAAATAGCGGATTTCTTCACGAAGGCCCAGACTCGAGCACAGCACAGCTTCTACCTCTCCAAACTCAGTGTTGTTAATCCACCATGAGTTTGAGGGGGGTGTTAGAGATATATGTATAGTTTGTTATTCCCCATTGTTATGAGGGGTTCTTTGCATATTTACCACCTGTACTTTGTGTACATATACCGGCCCCATTGGCCTCATATTGAATACAAGCGCTATTCATAACAATTACAAAGTTCTCTGTATCATTTCTACTGGCATTTCTCTATATCATTTCTGTTGGCATGCTTGTTTTGTTAATATACTTCCCTTGGTTGATACCTTTATGTTATATTACCATTCCCGTTCTTTTTCTCTTAAGGGAAATTTGACTTAAATTTTTAGTATACAGAGATCTTAGGCCACTAGACATCTATTAACCCAGAATCTGAGTGCTTATTCATTTGTAACAATTTTTCTTGAGTTTTAGGCAAAAAACTAGATGGAATGGGCCCATATATATGTTTGTTCCTTCCTTGAAATCACAGGTTCCCCATGACCCCCAAAACCACTTCCTTCCCCACTGTACCTAACATATCACCACTATTTATCTTTTTGAAATGCATTTTTGCAGACTTATTTTTGGATGGTGCTAATTGCTTTTATTTGGTATTGTTTCTATCTCATTCTGGATGATATTCTTGTTGAAGAAATTGAAGATCATGGTGTATCTGATGCTAATTGGATGCCTCTTCCTTCCAAGAAGTTTCTGGAAACACTGTGGTAGGACTTAGGAGAGGGATCCTGACTCGGATGAGAGGACCATGACGAATGCAGCTATGACATCCTGCAAGAAAGATATATACCATTATTGTCGACTTTCTGGAAAACATGTCCTTGAAGTTGTCATGGAATTGCTCTATCTGCAATTAAGAGGAAGCATCGGTGCACCGATCGAACGAAAGAACATGGGCGGAGCCCCCCTCCACCGCCTCTCGACAGAGCTCCACCTCCCTCCGACCGTCGGCGCCCCTCAGGCTCAAATAATCTCGTATGGTTGGAAGAAAACTCCTCCCAAATGGCTTTCTCAGAAGGTGCTGTCTAACTTATCTTTCAGCTTCAATTAAACAGTTAAAGTTATAGGGGAGTGAGTGTCTGCACTGATAGTATTTATAAAAAAGAACTTAAAACAAATACTACAAAATATATTACATCGTTAGGATTTCAGGGCCTACGACGCTACCTGGCTACTAAATAAACAGCAATCTTCAGTGAGATGTATTCCAGCAACAACAGATTGATAGCTCCATATGCTAATTCAGAATATAAGTTCAAGTTCAGTTGAGTTCACACATGGATCATTAACTTGAAAATGCAGCTTCTTTGCCCACCATCACCATCGCCGACATTGATTGCAGATGATGTGGTCTATACTGGTTAGTGATTGCTTGGAAAGTATTATATGTTATCTGAATATTTTTTTACATAGAGTTTTGTTTTCTATTGCAACGTATTAGCATAGGACTAGTATTTCTTAAAAGTGTTGTTTTGTCATAGTTTTGGAAAAACTGACTTGAGTGTGCATCATAATTTTCCAACGTTATTCAGTCTTCACGAAATTTTGTCACAAGTAATGCAAAAAAGAATGACTGTTGGATAATTGATAAATTGATTGAATATACCCGATTCTCAAGAAAAAAAAAGAACAGAAGATGGTATCATCTGACGCTAATGCAGTTGATCCAGTAGAAAATGATCGCTGTCCATTCCTACCGTTTGGTAGGTAATGTTGATAAAGTACTTGTCATTCTGTTAGTATATATCTGTCGTTTCGACTACTTTATTTGTTAACAAATATTTGTTATTTTATGTTTCAAATATTTATTATTCTATGTTTCATTATGTATAATTTTCTATTTTATCCTTACGACTTCCCTTGGTGCGTCCAATCAAGTGAACTAGGGCCAGTATTAGATTTTTTTTAATAAAAACTTAGGTAACTGTGCCACGGTTAGGAGTGACTTGTACTTCATTCGTGAACCGAGGGACTGCTATGATATATTAATAATTATTTAGGCCCAGCACACCAGAGGGTGTAGAAGATTGGCATTCTAGTCTGTGAGCTACAGTGTTATATAGTGAATAATTTTGATTTGGATTCCGGGTTATACTCCCACTATTATAGCAGGGGGATGCGCGCCCTCCCGCTCGGCCACGTTCCCCGCCCGCGCGCGCTGGCTGCCGCGTGGCGGGGGGATTTCTGTACGGTTAGGGGAGGGATTTTCCTCCTGTTTTTCGGAAATTACGTACAGGTCCTTTTTTCTTCGCGAACAGGTCCTTTTTCTCGCGAAAAGGTCCTAACGGTTTTTTTGCGGCGGACCTGGCGGTTTTTTTGCGGCGAATTTTTCTGAAAAACCCCCTCCAATTTGCAGGATGGCGCCCCGCGGTTTTCTAAATTGCGTACGGGTCCTCATTTCATTACATACGAGTCCTCAATTTTTACGAAAAAAGCCCTTTAACTTTTTCCAAAATACGCATGTGCCCTCGATTTTTTTAAAAAAAACTCCTCACAAATTATCGCCTCTTTTACTTCGGTGCACACGGTGGCTGGCGCGGCGTGTCGCCGCGCCTATGCTGCTAGTTGTCCCAGTTGCTTGAGGCTCAGCTCCACAGCTCCACCCCAGTTCATATGGACGGTTAGTTCAAAGCTTAGAATTTTATCTGGATGACAAAATTCGCTAACAAATGAATAAATGCCTTCAAGTCTGAAGAGTTGCGGGCCAACTGGGCCTGGGTACATCACAGCTAATTAAAATGTGGCCTGGGCATCGTGCCCATGAGGCTGTTTTTAAGCACAAAGGGATAGAGGTACCAGGCTACCAGCTCTTAGTTCCTTCCCCGTCCAAGAGAAGCTACATGTGATACAGTGCAGAATATATCTGATTAGGGCATTCTCCGCGTCCGAGTGTATCAAACTGACTTGTGAGAAATCGCTCAGATCAACACCGTATGGACCGTCATGAATGGTACCAACACCGTAGTACACTTTAATCTTGTGAGCTCAGACATAACTGATTTCTCACTGTAAATATTACCATTTATCAACATATATTCACTAATTACATGTTAAACCGTGAGGAGGTTGGACTAAAGAGAAATGAACTAGCTGGCAGCAAATAGTTGTTCCACCGTTGAGCGACTAGTACTAGTCGCCTAACGGTTAGGTAACTAGAGGATAAGTCATTCAACTGTTGAGCGACTTGGGCTGGTCGCTCAACGGTTGAGCGGTTTGGCCACGTGTCGCTCGACCGTTGGGTGATTAGCCTAAGTTGTTCAACGGCGGAGCGACAGATAGCTATTACTATAAAATAAAAACGCACGTATATTACTGTAATTCAGAATAAAAATTAAATTTTTCAAAAAAAATCTATTGAGTCTAGTTTCCACTGTCATTCCTTTAAGAAACATATATACAGCTATATTATTTTAAAAGAATTAGGCATCATAGGAAATTTTCTTGATTTTTATAGAAATTGGACCGTCCCACGTGAAATTTCTGCACGACTTTTGTAAAATTTATATATTCCAAACAAAGCCTTAGACTTTTACAGTAGATGTGAGCATTTCAATAAGAGGTCTCAAGAAACGAGAAAAGCTAAGCTCAAAATAGGCCTATGCCCAACCGACCAAACTCAGGTGGAATTGAGGCCAAAAACAAGATTTGAATAAGACGAATGCACGAAATGAGCCAAAATTGCCGGAATGTAAGCTGGAATTGATGCCAAGACGGAACACCTGTTCCCCGGACGTCTCCCATCCCATGATGGGGTTTGGAGTATGCGAAACGGTCGACGTCCAGCGGGAGCCACAGGTCCCCCAGCTCCTCGTCGCCCTCCTGACCTAACCTCCCATGGGGGATCGATGATGAATGACTTAATGGCTGGGCTGTCCTCTTCTATCTCTTCCCAGATACTTTCCGAGGCGCGTAGCCTAACCGAACATGGCCATGGCCCAGGAATCTTTTTCTCATGCATAACGGGACCACACAAGCCAACCACGCAACACATGCCCTCAACAAACGGCCCGTTCAAAACGGTATTGGGCTTACAGCTTTCAGAAATCACGAGAAACTTTAAACGTGTTATTTTTAAGGTGGTATTTTTTTCCTTTTGTATTGTCTGTAAAAATATAATAATTTTTTATTTTCTCTTTTTTTTATTTTTCTTTAATTAAAGTTTTAACAAAAACTAACCACTGTTATAGTGCCCATTTCAAAAAAAAACCAATTTTCATAATTAGAAGTTGTTAGAAAAGTCGTTTTGAACGAGGCCGACGTCATCTGCTGCATTGGCAAGTTCACTGCCAGGAATTATATACTGCAAAGAAACATATATGTTTTATCCACGGGGCAACATATTTAGTGCAAACCATATCTTAGATCCAAATATGCAAATCACTTTGATTCGAGCACCAAACTAATATGAAAAAAACTAGTTTTGCTTGGAACTTAGGAAATTCGGAGGATTAAACGGTTCATTTCGTATAGGATTCAGGAAAAGAATTCTGCATTTCAAACGGGGCTCTTTTTTTTTGCCATGAATAGGGCTTAAATTTTTGTATACCATTGTATTTTAAAATTCAAATTATAACTATATTAAGAGAGAAAAAGAGAGAGAAATCCTTGACATACTATAGGGCAAAAGAGGAAAATACGAAAGGATAAAGGTTGTGATCAAAATGGCTGAAAAGCCTGTGGCTTATGGCTGAAAACACTGTAGCTGGCTGAAAAAAGCACTGTAGCTGACAGAGGCTTATTTACCATAATTAAATTTAAAAAAATTTAAAAATAGAAAAAACATATTAGCCCATCACGTATAATGTAAACAAATACGAGGAAAAAAAGAACCGGTAAAAAAACTCAAAAAAAAGCCAAAAGTTCAGAAAAAGACGAAATTTATGAATAGTGCAAAAATAAGCTGAAGCCAAAAGCTCAAGCCATTTTGATCACACCCAAAAGCGACTATTTGCAACAACTTTTCCTTTTCATGTCTTCCCATTCTTTTTTAATTTAAAGTTTAACTTTTTAAGAGCGAAGTTGTTATAAAATGCATAGCAAAAAATATATGATCGAAAAAACATGAGACCTACTCGAAAACTAAAATAGCAACCTTCTCGAAGACGAGAACAACACCTCGCTCGGAGAGTCTTGTAAGATAACGGTGTAGAGTTATAGTCGGAAGCATCTCAGTAGCCATGCCTGACTTCAGTCGCCGCAGAGTCCATTGCGGACACAAAGATATCCCAGTCATAACTTCCGACCAGTCCTCATTACTTTGAGCGAATACTGATCAGACTCTTCAAACGGTCGGAAATACTAGCAGTTATCAGACCGACTAGAGTGGTCAGACCTGATCAAATTTGGATCATAAAATACATAAGCAATACTCGATACAATATCTTCTCAAATTCTGAGGAAGACATTTATTTTTTTTGTTGATTTTGTTTACACAATTGCACCTTGATGAGGATAGACTATTTCTCAAATTATTACATCATTATATTCTCCGAATATACCCCCTTATTGATAAGAAAGAAGTTTTACAGAGTAGTCGTAAGTTATTTCTATGACCATCCCTAGTCGTAAGTCTTTATATGACCACATGATCATAAATCTTTCTATGGCCATTCCCTAGTCGTAAGTTCTTTCTATGATCATATGTCGTAAACTCTCTTATGATCACATGGTCGTAAGTCCTTCTACGACCATTTCCAAGTCGTAAGTTCTTTCTATGACCACATAGTCATAAGTTCTCTTACGACCATATAGTCGTAAGTTGTCCTGTGACCATCTCGTGGTCGTGGACCTTTCTATGACTACCCTATCTCCAACCGACTTGTCTAACGACATCTTGCAACATTGTAGGGCAGTCTAACAAGGCGGTTAGAATGTACATTTATCCCTAATAACTACACATAATCTCTCTCCGATAACAATTGCCGCACGATGAACTGGCCACCACGTCTCTCTGATAATAACTTTCGTCGGACGGTTATCACCCAAAGAGTTAAGGCGTCTTTTAGTGCCTGACAACGGCCGCTGCTTCACCAAGTATATAAAGGTTGACATCGGAGAAGAAGGGGATCAAATCAAATCAATCCAAGTGAGAGATAATTCAAGGCATCCCGTATTTACATTCCTAGTTGTAAACATTTCTATGAGAAATAGCCACACAGGAAGTAGGGTTAGTATTCTCCCAGGAGAAGGCCCGAACCAGTATAAAAACTCCCGTGTCTCTATTCTGCGTGATCGTAGCCTAGGTTTTCAAGAGTTTTCCCCCATACCAAGAAATTATGTGTAAGATCGGTATTAAATCACCGACACACCTAAACCTAACATGGTGTTTTCCGCTAGATATGTGTCCCCTTGTAAGTGGCCGTTCGAAACCCCTCTAATAGTGGAGCATGGTTGTCATTGTGATGATGAATGAGTTGAGTGCATATATTTCCTTTGTACGAGTAGCAGTTGTATTTTCATGTCTATCACGATAGGTTATATATATACATTACTAGCTGAACGCCCCTGTGTTACTACGAATAAAAAAGGTTTGCTATAGCACGTCTGATTGTTTTCTACCTTAAATAACTCGATTTTAAGACATTGGATCAAAATCCAATGACTGCCTTTCTCCCTCATAACACTGCTTCTTGCCCAACACCGAATCGATCCCCTCACTTGATTCATTCCCCCATTGAACCCTACCGCTGCCGCCTCCTCGCCACATGCACCGCCACCTCAGCACCAATGTAGGTGAGGCCCACCGAAGTTCCACTGTGTCATCTTTGTTCTCCCTGACACTTCCTCCTCCCTTCCATTACCCCTCCTTCCTACACGCTATCGCCTCGCCAGAGTCCTCCCCGCTACATCCTCCTCTTCCCTACACGTTGTCGCCTCATCGAAGTCATCCCTATCTTGTCCTTCTCTTCCTTGCCATCCTCTCTAGCGATCGGACACAACGCCTCTAGCGCATCACATTAATGTAAGGAAAAGAATGGGGCAGGGAGCGGAAGTGCCCACTCGTCGGAGGGGTCATGCAGTATGGGGTCATTTGGAGGGGTGGCGGCATGAGCTGGCAACGATTGTGCTCACCCTCATGCTTAGCTTCGCTGCACGCGGTGGCAGTGCTTGCGCATGGGCTTGACCTTGCTAGAACTAGAGGTGGGGGCGCATGAATCTAGGAGTTAATCCAAAGATGAGAAATTTGACTGGTTTCACAAAAAAATAGTCAACATATGTATATCAGATATGTAATAAAATCATATTAAAATCTCTAAAACCCTCTAACAATGTTTTTCCAGCTTGCCAAATCCCAGCTTGGATTCAAATGTTTGACTCAACAAATAAAAAAATTGGATTCAAGGATACGTCTAGTATACATTAATTTTATATCTAAAAAATTTCTACTAGCATGGTGAAGCTTGTTTACCCTTAGGCCCAGTGAACATCTTGGATAGCCCATGCATCTTTGTGGGCCAACAAATGCTCTAATGTTGTTAGGCTGCATTAGTCAATTGGCCCAACAAACATTTGATTGGCCCAAATAAAGGAGACATGATGTGAGCAACAAAATTGCAAAAGGCACGCTCCCAACCCTATCGCTTATTCTCTCCATCTCGCACCATTTACTGTTGCCACCACTCACCAGTTGCCCTCTAGTTGTTTGTTGTTGATCCAGTGGAAGCCTAAGTTCCCAATCTCCATGCCTCCCTAGCTCCCTTACCCACCAGTCGTAGCCTCTTCTTCTCCCACTGGCCACCGCCTTCCCTTCCTCCACTGACTGTCGTCTTCACCTCTCTTTGCCATTGGGATCCTGATGTGTGTGTGGCCTAATATGTGTTGAACCTTGGCTTCAGAGCGCTAAGATGCAAGGATCCGATGAGAGCAGCAGTAGCTAGGGAAATCGATATGTGATTTGCGTTGTTTTGTTGATTAAGAACAATTTGCCTTGTGCTTTTATAGACTTGTTTGACCTTTTCTTTGCAAGATCTTGTTGTATCCTTATTCTTGGCAATATATTTTCATCTACTTCTTTGGCTTGATTTCCTTATTATTTATGCTCATGGAATTTGAGTAAGTATGGTAGCTTATATCATCTTGATGCACTACTACAGAAAGGATCATCACAAATGGTTCAAAACCGTCATTACAGACGATTTTTGAACCGTCTGAATTTATGTGTTTGTGATAACAGGTGGTTATCACAGATAGCTTTTAAACCATCTGTGATAAGTTACAACTCAAACGGTTTTTCAATAAAACCATCTATGATATATTAGATATCACAGACGGTTCTTAATCATAGTTGTCTATAATATTTGACATATTACATACAGCTAATACTAAAAACCGTCTGTGATATATCAGATATCACAGACGGTTCTTAAATATAGCCGTGTGTGATATCTGGCATATCACAGATGGCTATGTTTAAGAACCCTCTGTGATATCTTATCACAGATGATTTTATTGAAAAATTGTCTGTGTTGTAGCTTATCACAGATGCTTTGAAAGGCATCTACGATAGCTATTTTAATAGCTAAATTATTTTCTATTTTTCAGCTAGCCTCAGGAAATGCTAGCCATGCTATCTGAAAACAAGCAAACAGGTCACATATATAACACACGATAATCATTACACAGATCTCACAAATGAATTAAACAACTGAATGAAGTACAATTGAATGAATTATTTGGTTAAGCACAATTGTGTGATTACAATTATATCAATTACTTGAACATCTAATCATCATCGCTCGGGTGGAACCTTCCATTCTTATTTACGACCTCTGCCATCAAGAATTTAGAAAGCTATCCTTGAACTTCAGCGAGTTTGTCAAGCTCAAATGTACTTTTGCCAAATTCCATGCGCTGTCGCTAGCAGTGTTAACGTCATTAGCATACACACATATACATATACTAGTCATGTGCCCGTGCATTGCAACGAAAAACAAAGTTCTATGTAAAAATATTCATATAACATGTAGTACTTCCCAACAACCACTAACCAGTATAGACCACATCATCTGCAATCAATAAATTATATAAACTTTCTTCCACCCAGTGAGTAGGGCAACACCAAGCACACGAAAGCAAACGCAAGAGATATGACCTTGAGCTTTACTGCAGCTGCTACATGCTCCTTAGCAGCCGCCTCAAAGCTATGTTGTGCCTCAATAATCTGCGGGTGTTCACAAGCCTGCGTGCACAGCTCAATCTCGACTTACAGCAGCTCCTCCCGCCACCGCACGATGCTCTACAAGCGCTATTGCAGGATGTCCTCGCTGAGCTCCCCACTCCCGTCGACAGTGATCAAGCAGACGTTCTCCAGCCCTCCCGCCACATCCTGCACCAAAACTCAATCCTCCACCATTACAACCACGTCACGTACAAATCATTGAACAGAGGAAGCAAACACGCACCTCGTGGATATCTCTCTCCTCGGACTGCCCCATCTTCGTGTGCTTCGCAGCATCCTAAACACCAAAACAACAACACGGGAGGCCCAATATCTTTTGTTGAAAACTCTATTTAAAAAGTACAATTGGTATAATTCCTGGGGCAAAATCTTTCTGACTAATCATGCATGCAGATCAGGACAACAAGAAGTAGGAGGCGTGTGCCGTGCCATCGCTGCGAGAGACAGGCGATGAGGTGTAAACATGCACAGAATCGAACAAATTAGTAAGAGACAGGCGATGAGGTGTCAATTGTTTCTAGATTTAATTGTCAACATGTGGATTCATTACCTCGCAAAAGAAAAACATGTGGATTCACTTGTAATCTCTATACAGTATTCAGATTAGTTGATGGGGGACTGTCAAGATCTCCAAGCAATTTTGGTTGACGACAACCTAAAGAGGGAAAAAATGATTACATGTGCACCTCATATGCACTGTGACTTGTGAGGCAATGTTGAACTTGCAAGGGTGCTTTTCTCCCCAAGAGAAGTTACAAGGGCATGATGCTTAGCAAGGTAGCACCTGTAATGTTTGATTCTGTAATATGGTATGCCAAGAATGCAAGTCCACATTTTTAGGGCCTATTATTTCCCAATCAAGTAGGGTTATTAGATTTCAGCCTTTCACTGCCTTGAGGCTAGTTTTTCAGTCTAACAACATCAAACACAAAGACAGGATCTTGGATACAGTCGGTGACGTCGTGTGCGGAGGAGACGTCGGTGACTGCGCTGGGTAGGAGGAGGCGAGAGGAGAAGAAAGGAGGAATGTAGTGGAGGGACCTCGCAGTGTTGGCGCTGGAGCTCCTGGAGCTCGCGGCGGCCATCACCGTCGGGGAGGGAGGTTGGCACAGCGGATGCTGTGGTTGCGGTGGCGTGCGTGCAGCATAGGATGGACCGGCCACATGCGTAGGTCGTGAGAAAAGAAAGAGCACAAGAGATGAGGGAGGCCAAGCGAACAGCATACGATGCGGAGGTTCTCTGGTCGTGGGGAGCAGTTGGGAAATCGTATACGTGTGAAAAAAGAGATCTTGAGATCCAACGGCTATGGAAAGATGAGGAAGAACGGACAGCCATTGAGAGTCAAGGGAGAATGAACTTACAACACCAACTCAAAATTTTAAGTAGTAGAGATATATAAATTGATAATCACGGAATATTTATTAGCAGGATGACAAACCACTGGATCATTCATGTTAGCATCCATGATTTCTTATATATGGTGGCAAACGTAGAATGCACATATGTTACCCTGCAGCTGTTGGTGGCACTGCAAAAATAGAATTACATATATAGGTATTATCAGTTCTAGAGGCATTATTACAAAGTGTGATATAGCAGGATTGTTGTGTTGTAGCGGGTACCGAAATCAGGTCCTATGTCACAGTGTGGTGCTGGATTCCTTGTGTCTCTCTCCTTAGGAAACATAAGCACTGAATGACCTATGTGATTCCAAAAAGTTAGCCTCGACCATTGCAAATGAAGGGAAGACTATAATAGAGTTATGTATGGAGGAAATGCGTTTACCTGTCAATTGTTTGTTAGGCATGGGTGAAGTCATGGTTGCTCCTAAGTAGAGAATCAAGATATATTACCTTGCTCCACTTTGGTACAATCACAATCAGAATCCAGTGAGACCTAGTCATGTGTGTTGTCATAGTAATTAATCCTAAGTTCATGTTGCGTATAAAGTACAAATGAAGCATACATGGCAACTAGTGAAACACTTACCTCTGGTTGAAGGTTACCAGGATGTAGTCCTTGTCATTGTGAGCAAGTAATCCCATCGTTATGTAATATTGGACGAAGGATGTGTTTGCGATGATGGATTGCTTAAAGACCAAGTGTGGGTCGAGGAAACCCACCTGTTGTCACTGTCACCGGACTCGTTGGATCATGGATCTATACATAAGCAATGAGTTATGACGTTTATCGGTATTACGTGAATATAGAACTTCATTGTACAGTACACTTAAAATGTCCAACATCGTAGAAGTGAGGCATCGAGTTCATCGTGGTTGAATGGTAAGAATAAGTCTTCGAAGGGCATGATGATGTAGCCAAGTCGTGGAGTAAATATGCCACCATGTATCTCACGGTGAATCCACTTTGCCGGTTTGGCTTTCTGTTAGACCTTTGCATATATTAGGTATGTAAAGACCTGCAAACCAGTCCAAATTGTGTAATTGTGACTCAGGGACCAATAACACTCCAAGCTGGTACTTCCAGGATTCGAGAGGCAGCTTAGTCTTCTTTGGTTGGGTCTTAGCTTATCACTTACGATACATCTTTGGCATCGTCTGCATGGGAGATGATGCGATGGACATCTGAAGTAGAGCTTGAGGTGGAGTCATAGTGGGTTCTGTTTGACAAGCATGGTCGTGTTGAGATCGTGACACAGAAGGGTCTAAGGTGATGTCCCTCTTGGGCCACTAGATGAATATGTGGGCGGTATTCCCTAGTGTCATGATTTCTCTATTTGGGAGCCTTTCCAGCGAGACGGCCCTGAAAATGCCATTAATCCTGTCCACCTAGACCTTCCTAAAACCAGTCCCTAGTTGGGCACCATGCACCAACATCCCTCACAGGCATGAATACACCAACCCCCACCCAGCATCAACAGGAATGGAGCCGACAACCCTGATTCTAAGGATACAAAATGTGGCCTCCGATATAACGATGAATGATGAGCTAAGGCGTCCACTAGATCTATCTATTTAGCAGTTTAGAGATATACATTACTTGGATGCCATCTATAAGTAAGTGGGTGTCGCTCTGTTTAGAAAGTAGCACGGTCACGTAGCTACTCCAACGTTGAGGGGGACTGGGTATTGCAATAACGAGGGTGGCCTGCGATTGTTTGCAGATTTCTCTCAGTTCTTCCCTCAATGCATCTATCTCTCCTTGAAGTGAGGCAGTTATCTCCTCAAGTTTTGCATCAAAGTCCTGTTTCATATATTCCTCACGCTCAGCGTTGGATCTCTTCCTACTCTTATACACATTGGAGTCGTTTGGGAATCCGTACCTCCAATATACGTAAACCCCTAGGCCTCATGTGTGACCTGGGTGCTCCTTGTTTCCCAAGGCTATGGATAGTGTATATCTCTCTCTAACTACTTGGAAGGAGCCTTCAGAAGATTGGTAGTCAATGTTTGTTGTAAGAGGCAATTATATTATTTTAGACCCCATGAAGTTGTGGACCTATTAACAATTAGGTAATTTAACATGTCTTATTAGGCGTTGTGAGACTTCCTCGTCTGTGGGTTTCTTGAAAGAGGCGATGCCTAAAGATGTGGTTGATGACCTCGCTCTTAACTAGTTTTGGGCATACTCGTTTGTGATCCCGACAAATGGTGGGGAGGCCTCCGATCAAATTGTGACCTCTTTCTCCATCCTCCATTGCGGGATTTTACCCACGTACCCAGCGGTGCCGAGTTTGTGGAGTGAGTGTTTTGTGCCTGGAGAGCCTTGTAAGCCACACTTTCCTGTTGAAATTCGGTCACTGTCTTCATCCGCATAGAGGCCTCCCATATTTCTGACGACACGAAAGGATACCTTATGAAGGGCATAAAATCCTTGGTCATGTACTTCATAGCAAGCATACTCTTGAAGGTTTTCCATGCTTTTCCCATCGCGAGGAGCATCTACTATTGCATGAGTCCCTGGACTTCTGCTATGATCTTGAATATGTTTGAAATTTTCTTCCACAGCGCACTTTTCTCGTCTTTTGTCAAAGCTTTCCAGTTTGCTATGGTGATGAGGATCCGTTACCTTCCAATTATCCCACAGGTAGTCCGAAATATTTTCGTTGCTTTCTTCGGTTGTAGAGGGACCCCATCCTGAGAGACCACCGTGATGGTCATTCAACCCTCTGGCATTTTCAATACTCCTCTGCCATGCTTAGTTCCCCAGGGCGTTGGAGCTTCAGACCCATTCATCAACATCGATGGCGACAACGATAACGTCATCTCTCTTACGAAAAATAACTAATTACAGTGAGCTATGAGTGTAAATATTGGCACATGGTTGATCTTACAAGAAATAAGAATATTCGGCGATGTATATTATTGCTACAAGTGTATAGTGTTGCAATGTTTCCCTTATACAACTACTACTCTGACTCATAGTACAGTTGTTCTTGAAAAGGCATGAAGCAAATTTATTTGCTTCATCCCGTTTGAAGTACAGGTGTGTAGTGCTGTAATTTTCCTCTTGTACAAATACTATTTCGACTCACAGTGTTTCATACCTTTATTTTAATTACTTGAACCAATAGGCCACCCATATAAGTAAGAAGAGGAGAGTCGGAAGAGGGAAGACCCAGAAGGCCGACAGTGAGGACCACCACACGAAGTTGACATTCTCGGTAACGACAAGGACCACCATCCACGTCTTCCTCCGTGTGAGGACCACACCGAGACCACCCCCAACAATCTTATCACTTCTAGCCTGACACAAGTAGGCCCACCATCCCTCCCACATCTATTTCTCCCATTCCTTTTTGTGTTCCACATAAAAAAGACACTAATAGATACGGATAGATGTAACACACAAGAGGTAAAAAGTGGGATTTAGGATCCACACCTTCGGGAGGAGAGGTGACGGGGAGAAGAGAATTCATGAACACACATTAACAGATATGGACAAATCTATAACACATACTTTCAGGAGGAGAGGCGATAGCTAGAGAGGAGAGGTGGCATCAGGACGAGATGCGACGGGAATGAGAGGCGGCGGCGGGAGGAGGTGCAACGGGGCCAGCACGCCAGGTGAGGAAGGAGAGGACGAAGATGTCGGGTTCTCCGGCATCATCAGTGGCTATGGGGGGATAAGGGGACGGAGGTGTGCATGAGGAGTAAGAGCGCAAAACCTACCAGGGGGCGTATTTATAGAAGAACCATCACAAATAGTTCTATTAAATAATCGTCTTTCATATTAATATCACAGACGGTTCTATTATGTAACCGTCTGTGATGTTTAGCATACCACAGACAGTCTATTATAGAACTGTCTGTGATATTGTGCATTATCACAGATGGTTCTATTATGGAACTATCTGTGATGTTGTACATTATCATGTTGAACCTTATCATAGACGGTTATATTATGAAGCCGTCTATTATACATATATCACAGATGATTTGTACCATAAATTACTTGTGATAGTTTATTCTGTACACAACATATCAGTTTTTTCAGCTAGCCTCAGAAAATGCTAGCCATGCCCTCTGAAAATAAGCAAGCAGATACAATCACAAATGTAATTATTTCTAAATTACTAAATCAATTACAATAGAATAGTTCCTTAATTACATGCCGAGTTTATTAATTATATTGGAATTATTTCTAAATAGGTGTTCTCCATGTGGGATTATTCCACTTGGCTATTTTCCTTTTAAATAAAGCCATTCATAATAATCGACATGTGTATAGCTTGCTTCATCCCTTAGATCTTTCTCGAGATTAATGTCATCTCAGGATGGCAGCAACTTGTCAAATTGATTGTACTATTTCTCATCCACGACATTCTCAACTCTGACAGTCTTTCTTTTTCCATGAAGAACTACGTGGTGCTTCTTATTTGCCGGGTCAGTTACATAAAAAACATGAACAACTTGCCTTGCGAGTACGAATTGTTCATCTTTATATCCTACACGTTTGAGGTTCACAGTAGTTACGTCGTACTTATCGACATTTACACTCTATGGGAATTGAACCCAATGGCACCGAAAGAAAGGGATCTTGAAAACTACGTAATCGAACTGCCAAATCTCCTCTACCAGCCTGTAGTAGGAGCTTGGGGTAGTGGTACTAAACTACTCACGAAATGCATCTATGCAGACACTTGAGTTCTGGATTGTACTCTTTCGATCCTGATCTGTTGTATAAAATGTGTGCCCATTAATGTCTTATCCATGCCATGTCACAATTGTAAATTTTAGCGCATTTCACTTGATGACCTCCCAGTGAATCGCACCCTCAACCATTTGTTGAACCAACAGTTGTGTTGTCTCGTGATCCAATCCTCCGACTGGCTTAGATTATCTTGGTATAGCACGCCCTTGTGCTCTTCAATATACGGGGACACTTCAATCATGTGTTACAAGACTGTGAATTGGGCTTAAGTCTACGTATTCAGATCAGAAGTTATTACTTTCCTTCCGATGGTCCTGATACCCTCTAGCCTCCCCTTGTGATGAGATAGAGGCACACCTATCGATTCGACCTGAGCTATGCAATCGATGCAGAACTCAATGACTTCTTCGGTTGCATAACCTTAGATGATGTTGCCCTTCGGCCGAGATCGATTGCGTGCAAAGGACTTCAGAATTCCCATGTACCTCTCGAACATGCACATATGACGTAGAAACATGAGAAGGCATATCTTTATCTCTTTCACAAGGCAGATAATGAGATGGACCATGATATTGAAAAATGACAGAGAGAAATACATCTCAAGATGACAGTCGTCACCACCTCAGTCTGCAAAGCATCTAGGCCATTGGGATTGATGACCGTCTAGGTAATTGCGTTAAAGAAATAACACAGCTTCATGATTATCACTTGAACCTTGCTCGGCAAAATACTGCTAATTGCAATAAGAAGCAATTACGTCATTAGCACATGACAGTCATGAGACTTCATGCCAATTAATTTCAAATCTTCTATGGAAACAAGTTTCGTCATGCTAGTAGAGTGACCAGATGGAACTTTCACACCATGCAATCACTGACACAGTTCAGTTCTCTCGGACTTAGACAGAGTGTAGAAAGCTAGGGGAAGGTTTGTGCGGCCTTTATCAGTCTCTATCGATGCTAACTCGGTCCTGATGTTCATAGTGACCAAGTCACGCCGTGCATTGACTCCATCATTTGTTTTGTAGTGAATGTTCAGTAGGAGACCAATCAAGCTATCACATATATTCTTCTCTACGTGCATAATATCGATGCAATTACAAACTTCTAAGTACTACCAATAAGGTAAGTCTCAAAATATTGACCCCTTCTTCCACATGTTCTTTTAACGGGTCCTCAACTTACGTACCTTTCTAAGCACACCATCAATATTCTTGACCATATCGTAGACTTCTTTCCCACTAAAAGGTCTTAGTGCTAAGTCATCCTCTTTAGTTCTGTTAAATTGTTTCTTCATCTTGTGGTATGGGTGATATTTTGGAAGGAACCTACGGTGACGCATGTACACAGTTTTGCTCAAATTGTTCAACCACACACTCTTGGTATAATCTAAGCAGTGAGGACAGGCTTTGGCTCATTTCGTACTTAACCCCGACAGGTTACCAAGGTCAGAAAAATTATTGATGGTGCAGAACAACATGGCACGCAGAGTGAAGTTCTCTTGTTTGTTTGCATCCTATACCTGTACCCCTTCATTTCACAGTGTCACAAGATTTTCCACCAATGGTGTTAGATACACATCAATATTGTTTCTAGGTTGCTTCAGCCTTTGGATAAGTAGTGACATCAAAATGTACTTCTGCTTCATACACAGCCAAGGAGAAAGGTTGTACATGCATACATTCGTGGGCCAGGTGCTATATCGGTTGCTAATGTTACCAAAAGGATTCATTCCATCTTACTCAACTCAAACCTTATATTTCTCGGTTCCACATCAAAGTCTGCAAACATCGTATCGATGTTTCTCCACTTGGTAGAATCAGCAACGTGTTTTATCATTCTATCTTTCTTATGCTCCTCCGAGTGTCGACAAAGCAATCTTGTATCCTTTTGCTTTGCAAATAAATGCTTCAAACAAGGAATTACAGGAGGTCCTTACTTCACCTCGATACCCTCGTCATTATCGGAGTCATTCTTACGCTTGTATCAGGATGCTTTGCACATGAGACAAACATGTAATTTTGTATATTCTTTACGGTAGAGGATACAATCATTCAGACATGCATATATTCTTTCTACTTCCATTCTCAATAGACAAAGAACCTTCTTAACTTGATAGGTGGTTCTCGGTAACACATTTCCTTCTGGAAGGATGTTTGCTAGAAGACCTAACAAAGTTGTGAAATTGTTGTCGGACCAACTATTGCTTGCTTTCTATTTCAGCAGTTCAAGAACAGATGACAATATTGCGTATTGCGGCTTGCAGCCCGGGAACAAAGGTTTCTCTGAGTCCTCCATCAAGCCTTTGAATTTACCAAAGTCTCTCTCACTATAGTTCCTTTTTGCATCACGTAGCATCTGATCTAGATGTCATCATGCGACCTATCCTCATCGAAAGCATAGTCCAAAACCGGCATATCGTTGTCTCCCTCGACGATGTTATAATTACCTTCCTGTATAATCTTCTATTCACCGTGACTGGTCCAACATGTATACCCCTTTTTGAAACCCCTTCGAATCAAGTGAGTTTCGATATGCATTGAGTTGGTAAACATTTTTAGATTATCGCAATCAATGCATGGACAATACATATATTCCATTTCCTCCTTCAACATATCCTGCTCGGCCGCTCTTCTAAAAGCAGACACAGCATTGATGTACTCTTCACTTACATGATTCTCAACGTACATCCAATTTCGGTCCATCTATGCTATGCATGTAACAACTTAGTGTAAAATTGGATTATTAATGCTACTATAACTAGCTAGTCTAATACTTACACATAATTGACATTCACCTTATAATAAATTGTCTATATCTAAGTTAAGCAGGTAGCTACGTACTATTTATAAAGCAATGTATATATCAAGTAAGAATATATTGAAGTAAACTAGGAGTAGTGATTCATTTTTAAATTGAAGCAAACTACCAATTAAGCTAGATCTAAACCTAGCTATCACCTCTCTTTATTATAAGGCATATAATTAGAAGCAAATATTAACCTCAATCACTAAGAAAAAGTAGATTTACAAGCTAGATCTGCAAACGGTATGCTTTCACCAAACTCCCTAAAGTTGGCCGCCTCAATGCAGCACAATGGAGACAGAGATGTCTGGACCCCACTGGTTAGGCATTTAATAACACGGCGTATCCTAGACATGTCCAACCGTGATCCGTCTATGATCTCCCATTATCATAGACGGTTCTCATTAATAACCATTTGTGATCTCTCATTATCACATACAGTTCTAATTAATAACCATCTGTGATAATAGGAGATTTCACAGATGGCTATTATTACGAATTGTTTGTGATAATGGGAGATCACAGACGATTCGTATTCATAACCGTCTGTGAATAAATATCACGGACGGTTCTAAAGTAGAACCGTCTATGATAAATATGGTTCTAAATTCATTCTCATATACATAAATGCAAATTCAGTAATGACTCAGGAGTAAATATGTATTGCTTAGTTGCTTTTTACCGGTCAGTAATGCCATCATGTCGTTATACTGAGACCATTTACATATAAAAGAGAGTAAATACAAATTTAATTGCTTGATTATATATATATATGTATATATGTATATATATGTTGTATATATGTATATATACATATGTACCCAGGCTGCAAGCCGCAATACACAAGATTGTCACCTGTTCTTGAACTGCTGAAATTGGAGGCAAGTAATAGTTGGTCCGACAACAGTTTCACGACTTTGTTAGGTCTTTTAGCGAACATCCTTCCAGAAGGAAATGTGTTACCGAGAACCACTTATCAAGCTAAGAAGGTTCTTTGTCCATTGTGAATGGAAGCATACATGCATGTCTGAATGATTGTATCCTCTACCGTAAAGAGTATACAAAATATATATGTATGTATAACATATATATACACACACACACATATATACACATACATACATACACGTACGCACGCACGTACGTACGTATGTACGTACATACATACATACATACATACATACATACATACATACATACATACATACATATGGCACCCTAACAACGTGGCCAATTGCTTCTTATAAAAGATAACAAAAAAAGTAGAAACTTAACTGCTTCGAAGTTTTTTCTACTGGTAGAGGTAGCATGCAATCTCTGTCTTCAAAACTTCATGGGCGACGTGGTCGGCATCAAACGGTTCAGGATCATCAGTGAACGAAGCCCAAAATGCGTCCACCAGATGACGCACTCGTTTGAGTGTCTCTTGAACACTCTTCGACAATCAAGTCGAATTGAGCCCATAGGCTATCTTCCCTTTCTTGAGGGGTCTCGGCAAGGTTAACTCGATCGCCCGCCACTTCGACTAAGCACTCCAAGCGATAGCAAGCCTCTTGGAGAGATGCAACGTCATTGTAAAGGACCATGTCGATGGTGAGGTTAGCTCACCGGAAGCGGGAGACCAACCGGAAGACGCATCAAAGAAGGATGTCAAGACGGCGGAAGGTGGTTTTCAACTGCTTTGGCAAATCCTCGGACATAGGAGGGAGGATACTGTTGGCATAGTGTCATTCCGCAGCATCCGCCAGCGTACAGCCGGTGAGGTGCTCATCTAGGATAGCTAGGTTGGCCATCAATGCTGGCAACAAGGAAGAGTAGTGAGCTATTTATTTGTGCTTGAGAGACAAGGAAAACAAAGAAGACAGCCGACTGGCGAGGTGCTCGTATAGGATATATCAGTGATGTGGGGATTAATCTTCGGTGGCGAACAATTATTTTTATACAACATAGAATACATCCAGCGCGTGCGACAAAGAGACGCATTGGGGGGTGGGGGTAGAAACGATCGAAAGACGCGCATCGGGGAGACGAAGCACGTGCCATTCATGCATAGAAATACATATTACATATGGTTCCAACCACAAGTCGTCTGTGATACGCAACTACCACAAACGGTTCATATTAATGATAGTCTGTGAACTATCACATACGGTTCTAATTAAAAACCGTCTGTGCTACAACTATCACAGACGGTTCGTATTAATAACCGTCTGTGAAATATCACAGACGATTATTAATAAGAACCATCCGTAATAGTAGTGTATCATAGATGACACACTGTCACGTTTGTAAAATCGTATGTGATAATTACAGCACAGACGGTTACCCATGAATTGTCTGTCACTGCTACAAAAGAGGCTATACTAGACGGCTACATCACAGACGGTTTGACAAAACCGTCTGTGATTGACACTAACACAAACGGTTTTAATTTGGACACCGTCTGTGTTAGTGGTCGAGTATCACAGACGGTCCTTACCAATGAACCGTCTGTGATACTTTAGTATCACCGGCGGTTTAAAATAAAAAACCGTCTGTGATAATCTGAAATTATCACAGACGGTTTTTTATTAAAAACCGTCTGTGTTGTGTAGACTATCACAGCCGGTTGTTGTTAAGAACCGTCTGGGAATGTTCACAGACGGTTTTTTACAAGAACCGGCTGTGATGTCCCTTTGTCTGTCATATTCTAGATCAGAGGTTAATATATAAGTACACATTGCTTCTAATAACTTAACTACAGAACTACTGAGACAAGAGGTCACAAATTAAAGGCAAATTTATTAATTTCAATTAGAGGGAAATTCATTACATAAGTCGCACAGGTAAAGAGTTTCCCAGATTGTAATCTTTTGGGCTTCGTACGCTTCTTCTTCGACTTTGGGACTTGGAGGATCAGCCGCTGAATTCTCGAACGCTGTTAAGATTGCCCTTGTCCTCTGCACTTCCTCGTGCAGCCTGGGCAAATGATCAGCAGCATCCATCATGTCGTACAGGATAGCATTAAAACATTCCTCACAATCTGCCGTTTCTGCATGAGCGGCAAGGCTATCCATCAGTCTGTGCAATGCGAGTAGAGCTTCTTCCGCATTGCGCACATTGTGGAGAAGAACCAGGGTGAGAGCTGTTTCCCTTTCTTGAGCGGCAGCGAGACGCCTCCGTCGACGGCGGAGGATCAGGTCAAGCTGACGGATGCAAGAAAGTCGGGGAAGGAGAGCAGGGCGGGTGCGGAGAAGCTGCTCCAGATGCAAATTGCTGGCCGTCTGTGTAAGGTTCCGGCCGAACAATTCGTGATGAACAGATGAGAGGAAGGAGATGATCACAAGAATAGTAGAAGGCGCCATATTGTACGTACGTAGAAGAGACCTGGATTAGGCGCGCATATTTAACCTTTAGCACAGACGGTTCGTATACCCAAACATTAATGATATAGATGCTTCGTATAACGATCGAGAGACGTTAATTAGACGATCGAAACCCGAAGCGTTCTGGCAATCGAAACACGAAGCGTTCTGGCAATCGAAACACGCGCGAAGCGTTCTGGCAATAGAAACACGCGCGAAGCGTTATGACAGACGGTTTTACTGGCAACCGTCTGTGATATTAACTTTCACAGACGGTTCTTAATACGAACCGTCTATACCAATCGAGATAACACAGACGGTTCCTGTTAAGAACCGTCTGTAATAATCCCATGTCACTGATAATTGGTGTGTAATAATCACATGTCACCAATAATTGGCGTATACACAGGATTTCGATCTCACCCGTCTATTCTCTCCACATCGAATGGCTGGCACCAGTTCCTCCCACGGCCAGGCCCTTATTAATAACTCCCCATCAACCTTTCCACCGGTACTAGTCACGCGTGAGTTCATCCACTAGCTAGCTTCCTGCATGCATCTCCCCTCCGCTGTGAGCTAGCACCTCCATCGCGGCACGACCGGTTCATACTAAACAACACACTCTTGCCGTAAGTGTGTCTTGTTTAGTGTGAACTGTCGTGCCACGAAGGGTTTGTTAGCTTGTTATCCTGTAATAGATCGATCTGAATGTGTTGTTGAGTTTTTGTGCTTGCCTCTGTATTTGCATGTTCCTCGACCAGCTCAACCAAGAATCTTGAAATGTCTTTTCTTTGCACTATTGTAATAAAATTGCCTTGAATTTTGTCGAGAAAGATGAACTGTTTCGTCAGGGCATGACTGCCAACTCGAAGCATATATAGCATAGCATTCGAGGCACATCCGAGGCCTGCAGCTGTGTCTTGAGGAATGCCAAGAGCTGGTCTTCAGATGTGGCAGCCACACTGGTCTTCAGATGTGGCAGCCACATCTGAAGACCAGCTCTTGGCATTCCTCAAGACACAGCAGCAGGCCTCGGATGTGCCTCGAATGCTATGCTATATATGCTTCGAGTTGGCAGTCATGCCCTGACGAAACAGTTCATCCCCGTGTAACTATCACAGACGGTTCTATACACGAACCGTCTGTGATATTATGTACATCACAGACGGTTCGTGTTACGAACCGTCTGTGATAATGAGACTATCACAGACGGTTATTGATGCGAACCGTCTATGATAGGCAGAAATCACAGACCGTTTGTAGTTGGAACCGTCTGTGATATTCTGCGTAGTATTAATTACTTAGCGTACTTGCTTGAAGGATGTCGACACCGATCTGTCTTCATTGCGCTGCATCGGTGGAGCAAGGCGGCCGGCTTTAGGGAGTTGGGGGTGAAAAAATATCACCGTCTTCTTATTGATCTGATCAGAGGTTAGCATACTCAATTACTTAACATTCTTAGTGATCTGATCAGAGATTAGTATTCAATTACTTAACATTCTTAGTGATCTGATCAGAGGTTAGTAGTAGAGGTAATAATCATTTTTGACACCCATTTTTCACTTGTGTAGCGTAGATGGACCGAAGCTGGATGTATATTGAGAACCGTGTGAGTGAAGAGTACATTACTGGCGTGTCTGCCTTTAGAAGGGCGGCCGAGCTGGATATGTTGAAGAAGGGGATGAAATATATGTATTGTCCATGTATTGATTGTGATAATCTCAAGATGTTTAGCAACTCAGCGCAGATTGAAGCTCACTTGATTCGAAGGGGTTTCAGAAAAGGGTACAAATGTTGGACCAGTCACGGTGAAGAGAAGAGTACACAAGAAGGTAGTTATGACATAGTCGAGGGAGGCAACGATATGCCAGTTGTGGACTGTTCTTTCGATCATGAGGAAAGGGCGCAGGATGACAATCTGGATCATGACGATAGGTCGCAGGATGACAATCTGGATCATGAGGATAGGTCGCAAGATGATAATCTGAATCAGATGTTACGTGATGCAGAAGGGAACTATAGTGAGAGAGAGTTTGGTAAATTCGAGGGCTTGATGGAGGACTCGGAGAAACCTTTGTTCCCGGGCTGCAAGCCGCAATACACGAGGTTGTCATCAGTTCTAGAACTGCTAAAATTGAAGGCAAGCAATGGTTGGTCCGACAAGAGTTTCACGACATTATTAGGTCTCCTAGTGGACATGCTTCCAACGGGAAATGTGTTGCCGAGAACCACCTACCAAGCCAAGAAGATTCTTTGTCCATTAGGAATGGAAGTAGAAAGAATACATGCATGTCGGAATGATTGTATCCTGTACCGTAAAGAGTATGCTAGCTTACATGTTTGTCCGGTGTGCAAAGCATCTCGATACAAACGTAAAAATGACTCTGATGATGGGAAGGGCATCGAGGTGAAGCAAGGACCTCCTGCTAAGGTGATGTGGTATCTTCCTGTAATCCCCCGTTTGAAGCGTTTATTTGCAAACCGCAAGGATGCAAGATTGATGCGTTGGCACTGCGAGCAGCGTAAGAAAGACGGAATGATAAGACATGTTGCTGATTCTCCCAGTGGAGGAACATCGATAGGATGTTTGTAGATTTCGGTGTGGAACCGAGAAATATAAGGTTTGGGTTGAGTACAGATGGAATGAATCCTTTTGGTAACATGAGCAGTCGACATAGCACCTGGCCCGTGACTCTGTGCATGTACAACCTTCCTCCTTGGTTGTGTATGAAGCGGAAATATATTTTGATGTCACTACTTATCCAAGGGCCGAAGCAACCTGGCAACGATATTGATGTGTTCCTAGCCCCATTGGTGGAAGATCTTGCAACACTGTGGAATGAAGGGGTACATGTATGGGATGCGAACAAACGAGAGAACTTCACTCTACGGGCCATGTTGTTCTGCACCATTAATGATTTTCCTGCCCTTGGTAACCTGTCAGGGTTTAGTATAAAAGGAGCCAAAGCGTGTCCGCACTGCTTAGATTATATGGAGAGTGTGTGGTTGAACAACTCCCGAAAAACTGTGTACATGTGTCACCGTAGGTTCCTTCCAAAGTATCACCCATACCGCAAGATGAAGAAACAATTTGACGGAAAAAAAGAGGATGACTCAGTACCAAGACCTTTTAGCGGGAAAGAGGTGTATGATATGGTCAAGGATATAAATGTTGTGTTTGGAAAGGGACGTAAATTGAGGAAGAACATGTGAAAAAAGAGGTCAATATTTTGGAACTTGCCTTATTGGGAGCACTTAGAAGTTCGCAATTGCATCGATGTCATGCACGTAGAGAAGAATGTATGTGACAGTTTGATTGGTCTCTTACTGAACATTCTTGACAAAACAAAGGATGGTGTTAACGCAAGGCGTGACTTGGTCGCTATGAACATCAGGACCGAGTTAGCACCGATAGAGACCGATAAAGGCCGGACGTACCTTCCCCCAGCATGTTACACTCTGTCTAAGTCCGAGAGAACTGAATTGTGCCAGTCCTTAAATGGTGTGAAAGTTCCATCCGGTCACTCGACAAGCATGAAGAAACTTGTTTCCATGGAACATTTGAAATTAATTGGCATGAAGTCTCACGACTGTCATGTGCTAATGACTCAAATGCTACCTGTTGCAATTAGAAGTATTTTGCCGAACAAGGTTCGAGTGACAATCATAAGGCTATGTTATTTCTTCAACGCAATTGCTCAGAAGGTCATTGATCCGGATGGACTAGATGCTCTGCAAACCGAGGTGGTGACAACTCTATGTCATCTAGAGATGTATTTCCCTCCATCATTTTTTGATATCATGGTCCATCTCATTATCCACCTTGTGAAAGAGATAAAAATATGTGGCCCCGTATTTCTACGTCATATGTACCCTTTCGAGAGGTACATGGGAATTCTGAAGTCCTATGTACGCAATCGATCTCGACCGGAGGGTAGCATCATCGAAGGTTATACAACAGAAGAGGTCATTGAATTCTGCATCGGCTACATGGCTCAGGTAGAGCCGATAGGTGTACCTCTATCTCGTCACGAGGGGAGGCTAGAGGGTATCGGGACTATCGGGAGGAAAGCAATAACTCCGGATCAAAATACGTATACTCAAGCCCATTTCATGGTTTTACAACACATGACTGAAGTGACCCCATATATTGAAGAGCACAAGGACATGCTACGTCAGGAGAATGCAGGCCAGTCAGAAGTTTGGACCACGAGACAACACAACCGTCAGTTCAACGAATGGTTCAAGGCGCAATTGACTAGGAGGTCGTCAAGTGAAACACTACAATGGTTGGCAAAAGGGCCAAAATTTACAATTGTGACATGGCAAGCATACGACATTAATGGCTACACATTTTATACAACAGATCAAGATAGAAAGAGCACAGTGCAGAACTCAGGTGTCCGCATAGATGCCTATGATGCGCACGGCAGTACCGCTGGCCCAAGCTCGTACTACGGGCTTGTAGAGGAGATTTGGGAGCTTGACTACGTAATTTTCAAAATTCCTCTATTTCGGTGCCGTTGGGTCCAACTTCCACGGGGTGTAAAGGTTGACAAGTACGGCGTCACTACCGTGGACCTCGAATGTGTAGGATACAAAGATGAACCATTCGTACTCGCGAGGCAAGTTGTTCAAGTATTTTATGTAACCGACCCGGCAAATAAGAAGCGCCATGTAGTTCTTCAGGGAAAAAGAAGGATTGTCGGGGTTGAGAATGTTGTGGATGAGGAAGAGTACAATCAATTTGATGATTTGCCTCCATTCGGACAAGGCATCAGGCTCGAGGAAGAACAAGGCGATGAACCAAGCTATATGTGTGTCGATCATCGTGAAGGGCTTTATTTAAAATGATATAGCCA
The DNA here is from genome assembly GCA_017311315.1 of Dendrocalamus latiflorus. Lineage (NCBI taxonomy): Eukaryota > Viridiplantae > Streptophyta > Magnoliopsida > Poales > Poaceae > Dendrocalamus > Dendrocalamus latiflorus. The sequence goes on along the minus strand of CM029669.1, from coordinate 11,767,073 downwards.
AAGTGTAATAAATGATATTGGTTATGCTTGTGTTTTTCATAAATGTATGTATGTTCCATTGTAATTGTAAAATGACTAAGGAACTAAGAAATAGTTATATCTATGGTTATGCTTGCGTTTTTCATAAATGTGCAAGAAGTACTTAACAGGTAAACTCATTTCCTCCATACATAACTCTATTGTAATATTTCTTTTGTTTGCCACGGCCGAGGCTAAGTTTTTTGAATCACGTAGGGCGTTTGCCGAATATGTTGCCCAAGGAGGAACACACGACAAATCCAGTGATACGCTACGACACAACACGCGATTTTCGGTACCCGCTACAACACAATAATCCTATATCATACTTTGTAATAATGCCTCTAGAATTGACAATACCGATGTATGTAATTCTATTTTTGCAGTGCCACCAGCAGCTACAGGGCAACGTATGTGGATTCTACGTTTGCCGCCATATGATGGAAATCATGGGTACTAAGATCAATGATCCAGAGGTTTGTCAGGTCCTTCCAATAATTATTATTTTCTGATTATATTACACACACATGCTAATTAATGACTTAACATTGCTCCTAGCGACAGCGGGTGAACTTCGACGGAAGTGCATATGATCTTGACAATCTCGTCGATATTCGTGCAATCATCTCCCAATTCTTGATAGCAGAGGTCATAAATAAGAGGGGAGAGTTCCACGCCGGCGATGATGATAATTAGATGTTGAAACATTGGATTCAACTGTACAAATCAAACAATTCCTTCAATTGAATATCACAGACGGTTAGTAATCAAAACCGTCTGTGATATACAGAATATCACAGACGGTTTGTAATACAAACCGTCTGTGATATTCTGTATATCACAGACGGTCTTGATTACTAACCGTCTGTGATAGGCGAGTATCACCGACGGTTGTTTATAAAAAACCGTCTGTGATACTCGCCTATCACAGACGGTTAGTAATCAAGACCGTCTGTAATGTTTTTATCACAGACGGCTCGGGAACCGTCTGTGATAACCACCAACTATCACTGACACCTAAACACTGACGGTTCAGGAACCGTCTGTGATGACGGTTCCGAACCGTCTGTGATAGGGTTGTCTGTAGCAGTGTGTGATGAAGCGTCCAGTATAACTTATTTTATTGTAGTGATGATCTGCGTGAATTTGTTAAGCACATCTTTGTTGCGTATGTCCTATTTTTTAAAATGAGATTAGGCTGGCAACAAGCATGCACGTCGACAGTGGCTTGTAATTGAGTGAGGGAGGGGGTGGAGCTGCACCCGAGTGAATTGGTTGCAGTTACAAATGTTGGATCCACCTATCAAATTGGGTAAAGAGAGCAGTAGGATGACAGATAAACTATTACCGCTAACTCTCTCTTTTAAATAGTATAGATAATATAATGCTACAATAATGGACCAACAAAGCATGCTTATCATCATACCAAACAAATGGGTTTATATATTCAACTTGGATAACGTTATTGCAGCGGCGGTGAGCGTACTTATCGCATGTGTAGCTTGACAGACACGAAAGGATTACACGCTTCTGTGACTCATCTTTGGCCGCCTTCCTTGATCCCAACCATGACATCCTAACTCCTGGAGCAACATGCTGAGCCGAATGTTGTTACACACGCAATTTGCACCTAGTTCTCGGTTGGTACGGCCAGTTGTTTTTTCTACCAAATTTTGTTTCTAGCCCCGGTTCAATAATACGGAAGTTCTACTCGAAAACAATACAAAACTTCAGTTGCACCGGAAAAAATTAGGCTATGCTGATCCAAATAGTGAATTATATAAATATTAAAATAGTAATTAATGGCAGATTAAGACTATTTATAACTTGGTTGATGCTTTAAGATTTGTGCATATATATCGAAGTAAAGAGTATGGAAGCACTGGTCACTTTTAAAATTTACAGTGAAAATACTTGTGTCAATGAATTATTCAATTTTTACCGAGACCCGCACCAAAAAAAAAGTATTTGGGCGGTCAGCAACCTGCATGTAAACTATTTATGGACATGTCAGAATGAAGAAACAAGTTGGCATCGTTCAGATTCATGCCTTGCATCAAATTGGACTTGGACAAAGGTTTGATTTTTCTTTTTTGCTGCCGGCAGCGTCTGACATTTCTCATTGGCTCGGAGAAAACGGCAGGAGAGAGAGAGAGAACAAGGAGCAAGAGAGAGAAGGAGAGGGAGAGCAACCTTATCCGATCCACTGCTACTCACACGCGTCACCGAATCCACTCTCCTAGCCGTCGTTTAGCACCGAGCACACACACTCTCTCTCTTCCCGCTCGTCACTCCCCTGTAACTAACGGCAGACCATCCGTCATGGGCGACCTCTCTTAGGACAAAACGACGAAAATGCCCTCGCGTGTTTCGCTGCGTCCTTTCGCGGGGGTAGTTACGTCTTTTTGTCCGGTGATTGAGCACGCGTGCAGGTGATGGCGTTGAGAGGCCTTCTAGAAGCTGACGGCGCTTTGACGGATTTGCCCTCTGGGCTTGGGTTGGGTGCCATGGCTCGTTTTTGTTTGGCTTTTAGGTGATGATCATTTAGGCTTTTTTGTGGCTTATAGCTGGAAAATACTGTAGCTGGCTGAAAAAACAATATAGCTGATAGAGGCTTATTTAGCATAATTAAATTTAAAAAACTAAAAAATATGAAAAAATATGTTAGCCCATTACATATAATACAAACAAATACGGGAAAAAAGAACCGGCAAAAAACTCAACAAAAAGCCAAAAGTTCGGGAAAAGACGAAATTTTATGAAAGTGAAAAATAAGCCAGAAGCTAAAAGCTGAAACCAAAACGATCACAGCTAATTTGGCCGCCTTCTTTTGGCCGTGTACTTTGGATGGCAAAATATCTGCGGTTACATGCAATTCATTCTCCATACAAGGATTTGGAAGCAAGTTTCAGGGCTGTTTATATCGGCTATGGTGTATGATTTTTAGTTGCAATTAATAGTTTTTAGTTAAAAATAAATAGCAGCAATTGAAATAAGTGTTTTTAGAAGAAATGAGTGAATAGTAGAAAGACAATGACTCATGTGATAAGAACATTAGTATTAAACACGCAAGCTAGAGATGAACTTCCGTACTTTTCTGGCATAATGTCCCTTCTTAGTGCATGTTTAGTAGGTGGTTGCAACAAAACAACCCCCCGGGGTTTGCATCCATCCACATGTGCATAGGTAACCGAGCAACTAAGGTTTGGTGCATGATAACTTCACCTCTATGACTAGGATTGACATGCACCTACATTGGGAGTTCTTCCCGTAGCAACTGCTAATATGGAGAGAATATTTTCTTCAATAAATTATGTGAAGAATAAGCTACGAAATAGAATGGGAGAATAATACCTGAATGACTACTTGGTTACATTTCTTGAGCGAGAATTTTTTCTGCAAGTTAAGGATGATGACATTATATCACGCTTTCAAGGCACAAAGCATCGCCGAGTTAATTTGTGAACTTTTGTAAGTGTTTTGTAATTTCTTCATATTATTTGAAATATTATTCCTAGTACAAACAATTCTATGCTAACTATTGCTATTATAAATCTTTATATTTTGTATTAAAAATATTTTTACAACTTCAAACATTCATTCTGAAATTTCAGCGTTCGACACTGTTAGTAGGTGGTTGCAACAAAGAGATGAGACACGTGAACCCCCCTCCCCCGCGGGCGTTTGGATCCATCCGCATGTGCATAGGTAACCGAGCAACTAAGGTTTGGTGCATGGTAACTGCACCTCTGTGACTAGGATTCACATGCACGGATGCACCTACATTGGGAGTTTGTGTTACGCAAGTATTTGTCATTGTGGCACAGAACCGCAATAGTACTCCTGTAAAATTTATGCTGTACATATCCTAAAGCAATATGGTAGTAATAGCTTAGTTGGTAGTAACTACAATGGGCTTTAGGCTCCGCTCGGTTGGACTGAAAAGTTGTGGCTTATGACTGAAATTGCACTGTAACGGTTGAAATTTCACTGTAGCTGAAGGTGGCTTATTTGGCGTAATTAGATTTAAAAAAATTAAAAATAAAAAAGGCTAGATCATTACGAACAACGCAAATGAATATAGGAAAAAAGAATCGGCAAAAAAGCTCAAAAAAGCCAAAAGTTCAGAAAAGATGAAATTTATAAATAGTGAAAAAATAAGTCAGAAACCAAAAATTGAAGCTAAAATGAGTGAAGCCTTAAAATTCGTGTTTTTCTTTCTGAAAGAGCAAGTTTCATTTTTCGTATGACAGTGGTGAGAAGTAAAGCCGCAACATCATGCCATAAGCGTATAATATTGTCACTTTCCAGTCTGCAGACGCCATTATTTGGAATTTTTTGTACGGATAATCCGTTTTTTATTCAAAATTACATAAATATACCCGCAGAATTTTTTTTTGCAAAAATAGGCTCCAGTCGCCTAATGGTTGGGCGACTGGAGACTTTCGCTCAACCAGACCGCGACAGCTGGAGAGTCTACGAATGGTTGGGCGATTAATTGCAGTCGCCCAACCGTTGGACGCCTTCAATGTAGTCGCCGAACGGTTCGGCGACTGTGATTCAGTCGCCCAACGGTTGGGCGACTGAAGGTGGATATAAGGCCGCGCTCGGCGGCGAGGAAGCGCCGCACTGTTCTTCCGTTCGGCCAGCGCAGAGAAGAGAGGGGAAAGAGGGAGAGGGAGAGGAGAAGAGAAGGGGGAGGAGGAGAAGGAGTGCGCATTTTTCAGGTAAGTTTTTGGTGTTATATATTTTTGTTAGTGTAGGAGATTAGTTTAGAAATATAGTTTAGAAAATGTAGTCTAGAAAATTAGTTTAGAAAATTAGATTAGAAAATGTAGTGTAGAAAATTAGTTTAGAAATATAGTTTAGAAAATTAGTATAGAAAATATAGTTTAGAAAATTAGTTTACAAAATTAGTTTACAAAATGTAGTATAGAAAATATAGTTTAGAAAATTAGTTTAGAAAATTAGTTTACAAAATGTAGTATAGAAATATAGTTTAGAAAATTAGTTTAGAAAATGTAGTCTAGAAAATTAGTTTAGAAATATAGTTTAGAAAATGTAGTTTAGAAATTTAGTTTACAAATTTATTTTTCAAATTTTGTTTAGTAAATATAGTTTAGAAATTTAGTTTACAAATTGTATAAACTAAATTTTGTATACCATTTATAATGCATTATTGTACAAAAAATAGTATTTAAATGTACATGTACCAAATTTAATGTTGCAATTATTGTACAAATTTAGATGTAGAAAATTTAGTGTTGAAATTTACATGTAGAAAATGTAATGTTGAAATTATTGTACAAATTTAGATATAGAAAATGTAGTGTTGAAATTTAGATGTAGAAAATTTAATGTTGCAATTCTTATACAAATTTAGATGTAGAACATTGAATGTTGAAATTATTGTACAAATTTTCCAGGTATGGCTCGTGCTGGACGTGACTCGGAGTGGCGGTTCGCGCTGTTGGACGAGCACGTGGACCGCTCTCATCGCGCTTCCCGTCTAGTCCCGCCACCGGGGAGCACGGACGACCCGCCTCAGCTGGGAGTGGTCCGGACACGCACACCTCGCGTGGCCTGGGGACTCGACCCTCGTTGGACCGCCAGGTTTGCACTACTCCAGCGTTTAGTGCGACCGTAAGTTCGTTCCGTGCTGACCTTCACTTTGTTTGCAGGCTGCGGAATGCCGGGCTACTCCCTCTTGCCCGGATGGTGCAGGCCACGGACGAGGATGGAGGCGCTGGCGCCGCTGGCGGGGACGAGGGCGGGGACGAGGCGGGCGGGGAGCGATCACGACGCTTTCCGTTCGACCGTTCCCTGCTGACGGCTTTGGTGGACCGTTGGCGGCCCGAGACGCACACTTTCCACCTCCCATTCGGGGAGATGACGCCGACCTTGCAGGATGTGTCCCTGCTCCTTGGGCTTCCGATCGCGGGAGACGCTGCCTTCCTACCGGAGGCCCCGGCCCACTGGCGCGCTGACCTGCTCGCCAGATTCCAGGGTGTCATTCCACCGGCCGATGACCACCACGTGTTCGGAGAGGAGCAGACCCATGGGCCGACACTGAGGTGGCTCAGACAGTACCGGGTACGTGGTATATAAAATCGATCGTGTCTTCGAAGCTCTTATTTGTGGTATTACGTACTAATAACAACTTTTTTGCATTCAGGTGGAGCGCATGGTTCCGCAGGCAGACGATCAGCAGGTCTCGCGGCACCTGGAGGCGTACGTGCTGTGGTTGTTTGGTTGGGTGCTTTTCACCACCAGCCACGGCAACTCGGTGGATGCGCGCCTCATCGCTTATGCGAGGGCGATCACTGACGGCGAGCCCCACCAGGTCAGCTGGGGATCGGCCGTACTTGCCTCGACGTACCGCGCGCTGTGCGATGCGTGCACGAGGGTCAAGGCAAACTCGATCCTCACGGGCTGTCCCCTTCTACTGCAGTTGTGGTCGTTCGAGCGCTTAAGCGTCGGACGACCTGTGCTGGACGACATGGGTCCGTACGGGCCCGAGATGTATCCAGGGGGAGGGGGAGACGTCGACCGGCCGACGATGGGTTCTATCTGGTGCCGTCGTCGAGTAAGTGTTATCACAGTCTACTATTTCTTTCGTACTGACGATCGTCAATCTAAACAACTTGTCTTTCTTGCAGGTACAGTTCGCGCACGTGCAGGTCACGCGGGCGTACCGGGTCTTTGTGGAGCAGCTCGACCGCATCACATCCGACGACGTGCGCTGGGAGCCGTACGCTGATACGGCAGTGCAGGCCCGTGCTCCTGCCGGTCTGTCCTCACTTTGCTCGTTGAAGATGCATCCCTGGGTCGAGCAGTGGGAGGGTGCGCTCGACGACCGCGTGGAGGAGGACCGCCCGTACGACAGCACGGAGTACGCGGAGTACCTTCGCTGGTACCAGCCACAGACCCGTACCAGGCTCGTATATGTGGTAGACCCGTCTGCCACACACGTCGCCGCTCCGACGGACACGTACCCCGTGCACTTCGCGCGCGACGCTCACCTCGCGGTACGTTAAATGTCATTTCAAAGATTCCCGAATGGTAATGTCGTTTCGATAATCGACCAATTCATTTCATGTCTTTGTGTTCAGGCTGACGTCGGTTCTGTCCTATGTGCCGACTCCGGCACAGTACTTGAGAGGCTCACCAGTGGTGGGCAGCTGACCCATGACGAGGGCGTCAGCTTTGCGCGTCGGATGCACGAGGGGTGTAGACGTATTGTTAGCCTACTGTCCTGCACGAGGCTACCGGCGGTCTCCACGCCCACCGCTCCGCCTGCTCGTCCACCAGTGCCACCCCGACCAGCGTGGCACTACTCTGGTGCACCGACGTGGACACGTCCTCCACCGCCTCACCCGGAGCAGCCAGGGGGTTCAGCCTGGGCAGGGCCTCCTACACCGGTTCACTTCACGGCTCCTACGCACACCCCTGTCTTTCCCCCTCGATGGCGCCAGCTACGGGTACGCAGAGGGTCTTATATCGTGTTTATCCGAAGACGACATGCAACGAACTAACGATATTAATATTGCAGGTAGTTACCAGCAGCACGGCGTCTCCCCAGGCCCGGAAGATGTGGACCAGTTTTTCGCGGAGTGGCCCGGGCAGTTCTCCGACGTAGCACCGGAGGTTCTCTCTGTCAGTGCCCTCCCCGGTGCACCGGAGGGCACACAGCCAGAGGTGCAGCTGACTCCACCAGCGCAGGGGCGGGATAGATACCCTCCTGCTCGTTTTACTTTTTCGGATCGTCCTAACCCGTTGCACCGGAGGAGGGCCAAGCGAGGCCGTATGGGAGGACGCGGGCGCGGTGACGGGGCACACCAGGGTGACCAGTGAGGCGTGTTGCAGATGCTATATATATTATGCATGTAATGAAGAAACATGCGGCATGTTACTCTCAGTTATATTATGAAGTTTATTTAAATTTACATAGTCTATCATCTATCTCCGCACATAAACTATCTCACTTAACAGTGCATGTATCGATCGTTTTCTACTCAATCTTTCATAAAAAAAATTTAAAAACTTTTTACATACCTACAATATACAATGAACATAAAATTTTATTACAACTTCACCGTATTTTTTACCGGTTCAACGTTACAAAATTCACAAAATTTAAAACAATCACGGGGGCTACATGCAGTCGCCTAACGGGATGGCGACTGCATTCTAGTCGCCTAACGGGATGACGACTACCATTAAGTCGCCGAACGGAAAAGCGACTTAATGCAGTCGCTCCACTGTGCAGCGAGATATATTGTGTCGCGGTCTGGTTGGGCGAAAGTCTCCAGTCGCCCAACCATTAGGCGACTGGAGCCTATTTTTGCAAAAAAATTTCCCGCGGGTATATTTATGTAATTTCGAATAAAAAATGTATTATCCGTACAAAAAATTCCCATTATTTGAGCCGAGCCGTGGGCGATGACGAACGAGCTAGAGAGCGAAAACCCAGCCGAGGAACGGAGGGTGAGGGGCAAAAGAGTAAATTGGGCGAGACACCATTGCTCGCCCACCGTTTCATGTTCTGCTCCCTTCCAGATAAAGCGAAAACTAAGCCCCACCCCTTTCTATTCCATTTTTCCACCCAAACAAAAATATATACTTTGGTCACACCTCTCTCTCTCTCTAAAGTTGCGCTCGTGCTCGATTCAAGGAACGGCCATTGCTGGTGGTGAGGTGGTCTCCCATCTCCTCCGATTCTAGCTTTGTTTTGACGTTGTTGATCGCTGCGATTCTTTTGATCTTTTTTGTGAGTTATTTCCGGTTTCTTAGATATTTTTTTTGCGTTTTCTTGGGAGTCGGTTGTTGTTACTCTTCGTACATGCTAGGGGATTTTTGTTTCTTCGGGTGAGAGGTTATATTTGGTTTGAGCCTCGATTTGGGCGAGTTCTTGCTTGGTTTCTTGGTATCTGCTCGCGCTATATGGTGCGGTGCGGTTAACTGAAGTGGAGTTTGGTGTGATATTTGTTTTTGGATTAGTGCAGTTTTTTTTGAGTTGATGTAGCGCAAATTTGACTAGTACAATCGATTTTTTACCTGACGATTAGTGCAATCGATTGGACAATTTCATTTTATTTAACATCGGCGATGAAATTGCAGTAATATCTTCTAAGATGATCTTGGTAAGTAGTGCGTCCTAATGTGTGATTATGCGATTTAAACGATAATTAACTAATCGAGGTGTAGAATGGTGGCGCACTTTAATTAACATGGGATGCTGCGGTAATGAGAAATATTTACTGACATCTGAAGCTGTGGTGATGAGAAATATTTAGGATGAGGCTAAATAACCGACACTACATTGTGGGAGGAAAGGAGTAATAGGTCGTAATGTACTTATTCCAATTGTAATGTTCATGAGAAGATAGCAAGATGCTGCTGTAGCTGTTCTGCTGTTGTAGGAGTTGTCCTAGGTTCAGAAATGGATTATGGATTAGACATTTTAGAGCACAATTGACCTTATGTCTGATCCAAATTGAAGGTTAATATGTTAGGAGCAGCAAATGGAAAATTGATCCAGATTTGCTTACTGGCTTTTCACTTCTATCCTGTAGCATGTCTTAGTTGTTGCCAATTAGTTTTTTGGCAGTGCAGGCTAGATGTAGAAATAATTATGCATTGGATTTGCCACTTAGTCTCTTCCAGACATTGTCCAGACGTTGTGATGAAATTTCGTTATTTAATGTTTTCATGTTTGTCATGTAGGCAGATTGATGGCGATGGAGGGACCGATTCTATGTCGTCCTGTAATGCAAGCAAAGCTACCTGCTGCACTGATCAGCAGCTCACCGACCAAATCTGGCCAGCTTGGAACTGCATTCTTGGGTGCTGTGTCTAAATACAGGAACATTACTAGACTCCTTTCTCCAATTTCTCAGCCTTCTGCAAAGAACTTTGGTCCTATTTGCTGTAGCTTCAGCTCATCTTCTGATGGTAATGGATACACGGCTGGAAACTTCAATGAGAATGATGAAGATTATGTTAATTCTAGTGTGCTAGAAGCAGGTGATCTCTTCATAGCATGGTTGTTTGTTTTCTTTTTGTACCATATACATTCAAGTTTTACATAATCTTTATTCAGTTATCACTTTGAATTTTATTTTCTTGTTGAGATGAATTATACGGTTTTAAGTTCTCTGTTGCGTCACTATAGCATTACCAGCAAGAGGAAGTGTCTGAATATTTTGCTTTTCATATTTCATTCTGTTTGGAGTCATATCTAATTTTGACTACCAGGAGAATCCACAATTTATAGACACATATAGATGTGGTAGAAATGTGTTAAGATGGAACTTGGGGTAAGGAACAGGACATGGATGGGATCATGGGAGAGTTATCCACCTGAGCAGGGTGGTGTGCTGGGTTCAGGGATGGATTCACTGCTAATGATCTGAAGTAGAGGATTGTACCCTATCCCGAGCACTCTCCGTCGTCAACCCTGTAGGCCTGTAATATTTATGACATATAAATGAAAATGTCTGGGACCTACCAACTAGGATACACTCAAGTTCCTTTGTGTGATGATCTTATGTGTGGCATGTGTTCTACATGCTATAACACGGATATGACATGCATTGGAGGGTAGTCTTGGACTATTTTACTATCTAAATAACTTGAGAAAATGGTACTAACATGTGGTTCAAAAAGTAAATCATGATTTATCTGAAGTGCTTAAATCATGACTTGTCTGAAGTGCCACTTTGCTTCTTTTTCCCTTGCTAACTCAGTCGTATTGTAGAACTACATGGAATCAGCAAGAGATCGATAGAATAGTCAATAGTGTCAAGCTTTTTTGTTGGCTGCCATTTTTCTTATCACTTGATGTAACTCTGCTGGTATTGTTGTACTATCATACTATCATGTCATATCGTATCAAGCTAGTATCATGTATTAGTGTGGATAGAACATGCAAGTTTCTGGGTTTAGAATATCTTTGAAACAAAATTACTATCAAATCTGACTCAAATTGAATTCCATTTATAAAATAATGAACAAATAGGTGATTGTCCATTAATTAATTTTTTAACAGTAGTATTCTGGATGTGCCTGTCCCTTGGTAACTGTTTTGAAGGTAACCTTGTTTTTGTGTTCGCTATTCCAGTTGAGGTGAGAAGTGGGTCAGAGGGATATGTAATCAAGATGCGAGATGGGAAAAACTTGCGATGTGTGCATAATAATTCTCAAGGGCGAAATGTTCCGGAGAGTGCACCACAACCTGCTATTGTTTTAAGGATTGAAGATGGAAGTGAAACTTTACTTCCAATCATTGTTTGTATGCACAATTCCTAATTTGATCTGGAAGTTTGAAGTTAAAACTTTTCATTTATTTTAACGTGTATGTACGTTTTCCCAGTGGAGATGCCAAGCGTACTTCTGATGGCTGCTATTCGCAATGTCCACATTGTAATACCTTATTTTATTGTTACTGTTTACTCCTGTTTATTTTGATTTATACAGTTAGTAACGCTTGTTTGTTATAGGCAAGGCCTACCATATATCAAGTTGTGAAGGAGATGATTGATAAAATGGGTTATGAGGTAAACTTGTTTGCAAGCATTTATAGTTGTTACATTGAGTTGGTTCCAGAGAAGTTTAGAGAATATCATTTTCATTCATTCATTCATTCCTTCTGTCTTAATGGTGTGTTTTGGGCCTTTTGGTTCCAGGTAAAACTTGTTAGGATAAACAAAAGAATTCAAGAAGCGTACTGTGCTGAACTGTATCTAACAAAGGTACTGAAGTAGTTGAGTAATTCTTTTTTGAGGAATTTGATTCATGTTCAATGGGTACAATACTATCAATTATTGTTCTAAACTAGAAAACACCTGTACTGCAGATTGGAGATCATACAGAGAGTATCACCTTTGATCTTCGACCTTCAGATGCTATAAACATTGCTGTTCGCTGCAAGGTATGCATGTGAAGGTTCATATTGCTGGCTTTTATGCCTGACACACCAAAAGATGAAAATTCATCAACTAGTTCTCTGATTTTCTCTGTATCTGCCCCTTCTTTTTGTTTCTAATACGGTTCTCCTTTCAGCCTCCATCAATTAGCTTACTTTTTTTTTTTCTGAATGTGGTTTATTTACATTTTTGTAATAGTTACCATGGAGTTGCATGCTCACAAATGCCAGTGCATAAGACAGTGAGTGGTGTCAAGAAACACGCGATACTTAAAGTTGATAATATTTGCTACAGTTTTATAACCCTTAATCAAAGGCAATCATGTCATGTTCTTCTGAGTTCACATATAGAATGTGAGCAAATATTGTGGTTATTTGAAATGTACGTCTTAGACAATCTTTCGCATTTAACATGATTTTAACTCCATCTAGGCATCTAACCTCAACTATAGAAAGAACTGCATCCATATTTATTTTATTGTCCTGATACGAACAGGTTCCTATACAAGTCCATAGAAGTCTTGCATACAGTGATGGCATAAGATCGGTCGAGCCAGCAAGAATGGCGGTCGCAGCTGCCGTGTCAGACGGATTGTTGTTTACAGAACTTGACAGGTATTTTGTTTTGGGAATCTAATTATGTTTGCCATTGATTGCATGAAATCAATAGTGATGCAGCAGTTGTGGACTCGTTGGTTCGTGTATTTGCACACAAACTTGCTTGGTTATCCTGACAACAAAAAATGCACTTGAATTGTAATGTGAGTTGCGCAGTCACAGATCTTTGAGACAAGTGGTTTAACACAGTTACCTGTAAGGGCAAAGAGTCACTGATGAACTGATACTTTTCTTGTAGCCAATGCTATGGTTCCGTAAGGAGAATTTGTATTATTTTACTATAAAGATCCAGAAAGCTCATCCATCAACCTGTAGATTTATTTCTCTTACAATTGGCTTTTTGTCAGACCTGACGGACAGTCCTGTGTTGAGGCTCAAGAGTTCGGATTGGTGCGGAACATGCTCATTGCAGCTGTTGAAGAGAGATACAAAGATGCTGGTAATGATACTGTCTTCTTATGGCCTTATTCCAATACATCAACACACTCAACAATGCATGCTATCTGATTCTCACAAGGACCTCATGTAGTGTTGTCTTCTCGGGATCATTTGAAATGCTAAACAAACATCATTTTGTACTCCACAAAGGAACAAATCAAATAAAAATCTCACTTAATGGGGCATCAAGTAGCTCAGCAAACGAAAAAGTGATCTATTAGTATTGGGAAAAAAAATGGAATTTAGTTGAAATCTGAGCAGAGTTATTTATATTGTAGATTGATTGATTTATCTCTTTGTTTCTGCAGCAACATGGAGGGACAAACTGATGCAGCTGAGGTCTAAGCGGAAGAACTGGGCTTGAAAGGTTCTCAACCCGTGCTCTTTCTTTTCGTCCGATCATTCCCCTTGTGCAGAATTGTGATTGTTTTTCTTTCCCTTTTAACAGTGTGGCTCGCTTGGATGGTGTAAATAAAGACCATGTCCTGCTGAATTCCAGTATGCATTCCAGACGACTGATGCTGGTTGTGGTTCTATGTAACTAGATGTATGTATTATATGGCCCTAAGAACTGGCTTCTGTAAATTCAGACTAAATTTCAGAGTAAGAACTAATCCATGGAAAAAAAATCTGTGTGTCGTGCTTGTGGCCGCGTCGGGCATTTCATCCAGTTCCGTTCCCGAAAATCATATAATTGGCGAGAAGTTGCCTGGCTCATCAATTCCAGCGATCTAGTTTTTACAGGCTGCTTGTAATCAAGTGAAGTTTGGTGGCCCAGATGAGGTTGGGCAGCATGAACATCTTCTAGAGCTGAGCTTGGAGCAGAACTCCTATTCCTGGAAATATTGCATTGTTGCATTTTCCGACAAAACATGCTGCTGCTGGATGTAGTGGGAGGACTGCAGAGGGCTCGGGGTGCTGCCGTTCATGCGTGTGTGAGCTCAGTGTGATTCTTCTTCATATTGTTTGCGTCGTACATTCTCTTGTGTTATCGCAGCAATCTACCGGCCCTACGAAGGCATTCATGCATGCGCGCCTGTCGTCACTTATTCACCTACCAGTGTTCAGATTCAGCACATATAGCGTGGGGGGCATCCAGGGGCAGACCTAGGGCTTGGGCTAGGGGCAGTAACCTGTCTCCTGGCCAGCTAAATCAATGCGTTTTTAATTCACGTGGCCCAAATAGTACCTGACTTAGCCCAATAGCCCCCCTGGCGTAGTGGTAATGCCCTTTGGCGCATACTCGCATCGTCACTGGTTATTGTCATCAACCCTAGCCGCCTTGCTCGATTCCACCACTAGCGTCGCGCCCATGTATTGCCCCTAGCTACCAGCTCCGGCCATGTACATAGGATTCAGAGTAGTCCAAAAAGAAAATCAAGATGTGTTCATGTAAGGGCCTGTTTGGGAGAGCTCCACCAGCTCCAGATCCACGAAAAACAGCTCCACTCCACGAAATTTTACCCAAACGCTCCAGCTCCGCGAAATCTGGATCCACCAAAATCCTAGATCTGAGGGCCAGATCCATGGATTTCATGGAGCTCCTCAAGGGGTGCTCCACCGTGGAGTTGGATGGTAATTACCCACCAATGCCACTGGTTACACACTCCATCCCACCAAAAGTGGCCATTCCCACCAAAACCTCAATTTCGTGGATCTGGAGCTGTGTACAAGCCAAACACTCCATGGTGGGATCCCAGATCCACGGTGGAGCTGCTCCATGGTGGAGCTGCTGCTCCAGATCCACGTTTTCAGTGGTGGAGCTTTCCCAAACAGGCCCTAAGACTCTCAGTGTGAGATGCTGCGTTGGATACGGAGTTTTGTATATTGCTTCTTTATATAAAAAGATGAAAAGGACGTAGGCATATCGCGTCGCCAAAGATTTATCTATGTTTACTCGTGTTCGTATGCGTGATCTCAAAGTTCAAGTTCATCGTTCATCTAGACCCTGTGCAAATTCCCCAATAATTGGTATCAGAGCCAAGGGGACGAAGCGATAGCCAGCAACATTGGTGATTTGTCGAAGTCTAGAGCGCTCGTCAAGACCACGGGCAATGAGCTCGACCCATCGAAGCCAGGCATGTTCATTAAGCCGACGACAAGAAGCACCTCAATCCTAATTCAATACCCAATATTGAGCGAAATGAATTACGGTATATAGACCGTCAAGATGAAGTTAAGCTTGTGTTCGCTAGGGGTATGGTTGGCGGTCAAGATGGAGACGACGACGACAACAAGGGTCAAGGTGCGATGGTGGCCATCTCACAAGCGGTGCTAGACGATGTGATGATGTTAATCACCAAGAAGGAGATGGTGAAAGAAGCCTAGACCGCACTCAAGGAGATGCGAGTAGGTGAAGATCGTGTCAAGAAGACACAAGCTCAAGTGCTGAAATGGCAACTAAGCAAGTTGTAGATGGGGAACTCAAAAACAATCACTGAGTACTCCATGAAACTCATAATGTTGGTGGGAGAGATCCATTCACTCGGCACGAAGCTGGAAGAGAGTGAAGTCAAAAAACTGTTCCTCCTGATTATCGAAACGATCGAATAATTCAGCGATGTCGCAGCTATGTTGCTCTCGGAGGTGATTGGTCACCTTAGAAACTATGAGGAAGGACTCAAGGGTTGACGGCACTCGAAGAACGGGAGTGATAAACATCTCTTTATATAGAATGAGTGGGAAGAGAGGAGCTCAAAGACAAACAAGCATGAGGGCACTTTTAGCGCCAAGAGAGGAGGTCATCACGAAAGAGCTCAGGGATACGGCCATGGACAAGGCGGAGGCTGAGGTGATGGCAATCGCATCGTCTATGAACGAATGCTGCCAAACACCGATAAGATCAAGGTCAAGTGCTTTAATTGCAACGAGTATGGGCATTTTGCGAAAGAGTGTCCAAAGCCAAACTGAAGAAAAAGGGCCAATCTCGTAGCAAAGTAGAACGATGAAGATCCACAATTACTGATGGTCGAAGCATGTGAACTCATTCATGTAGTCCCAACGCTTGAAGAGAAGGTATTCCTGCATGAAGATAAGGTGATGCCGAAGCTTAGCGGTACCCAAAACAAGGCTCAGTATCTTGATACCGGCGTAAGTAACCATATGACCGGCTGCAAGGAGAAGTTTGCTGAGATTGACACAACTGTAAAAGGCTCTGTTAAATTTGGAGATGGTTCGGCTGTGGAGATACAAGAAAGGGGCTCGATGCTGTTGGAGTGCCCTACGGGTGAACATCATATCCTCATGAATGTTTACTACATCCTGAAGTTGAGAAGCAATATAAGCACCCTCGGTCAGCTGGACGAGAACGGCTACAATATTGTGGTGAAAGGAGGAGTGATGTCGATCTTAGACAGAACTCGCAGGTTATTGGCTAAAGTGAGCAGATGAAGAACCGGATGTATGTGTTGCACATCAATTCAGCTCTCCCGAAGTGTCTTCTGGCAAGAAATACTAAAGAGGTGTGGCAATGGCACGCTAGATACAGGCATTTGAACTTTCATGCTCTGAAGAATCTGGCTCACAAGAAGATGGTGCATGGGATGCCCATGATCGAGCACGTGGATCGCATCTACGATAGTTGTCTGATTGGCAAGAAACATCAGAATTCATTTCTGACCACATCTCTATACCAAGTAGATATGCCCCCCGAATTGTGGCATAGCGACATCTGTGGGCTAATCACTCTGACCATGAATGAAGGAAATCGTTACTTCCTGCTGTTGGTGGATGACTGCACAAGGTTTATGTGGCTGGCTTTACTCCAAAGCAAAGATGAAGCATTCGAGGCGTTTAAGAGGATCAAGACTGTAGATGAGATGGAAACAAATCTAAGGTTGAAAGCTCTGCGCACTGACTACCGTGGCGAGTTTACCTCAAACGACTTTCACGGAGTACTGTGAGCTATTGGGAATTAGGCGTTATTTGACAATGCCTTATTCTCCCCAACAGAACAGTGTGGTCGAAAGGAGAAACCAGACGGTGGTTGGTATGGCGAGGAGTCTATTGAAGAGCATGGGATTCCTAGACGAATTTTGGGGAGAAGCAGTATCGACTGCCATTTATCTTCTAAATCAGGCACCAACAAAGAGCGTCATCAGTAAAACTCCTTATGAAGCCTACTACAACTGCTAGCCAAGTGTTGGTCGCCTCCGCACTTTCAGGTCCATTGCACATGTGAAGACGACCACACCACACCTCTCCAAGCTAGCAGATCGAAGCAAGCCATTGGGTATGATCTAGGGACAAAAGGTTATCGGGTGTTTGATCTGGAGACACGACGAGTTGTGGTGATACATGATGCAGTGTTTGAGGAGGAGAGGAAGTGGGAGTGGAGCAGAGATCCCTCGGCAGAGGTACAACCGATTGAAGACATCTTCATGGTACATTACATTCCTAACACTAATGCAGGTCCTGACGATCATGTAGGGGCAACTGACATGCCGACCATGGAGGGCATAGTCGGGGGACCCAACCATGACACGGTCGTAGGTCCTGATGACCACATGATGGCTTCTGACACTTCGACCACAAAGGATGTAGTTGAAGGACATGACCATAAAATGGCAATTCCAAGCATGACCACGACCAATATGAGCATGGGATCTGGGATGCCTGGTTCACTACACCATGCACTCCTGCAATAATGTTGGGAGTGCCGGTCTCACCTGGAGCTCCGCTAAGGATGGAGCTCGACGAGAGCTCAACTAAAAGACCACGATGGGAGTATGACATCAAAAGTCTCTATGATGCCACATCTCCGATAGAGCTAAAAGATTCAGAGTTCTGCTTACTTGAATAGGAGGAGTCTGTGAACTTTGAAGAAGCCAAGACAAAGTCAAAGTGGAGAAGAGCTCTAGAGGAAGAGATGTCCTCTATCCAAGAGAATGGAACATGGCAGTTTGTTCCATTGCCAGATAGCCACAGACCGATCAGATTGAAGTGGGTGTATAAATTAAAGAAAGACACTCAAGGTATGATCGTAAAGCACAAGGCGAGGCTAGTTGCAAAATGGTATGTTCAACGACAAGGCATTGATTTTGACAAAGTCTTTGCCCCTGTTATGAGGATAGAGATAGTGTGCCTGTTCATTGCGATCACGACACATGAAGGATTGGAGGTTCATCATATGGATGTGAAATCAGCCTACCTCAATGGTGGCTTAGAAGAAGTCTATGTTGTGCAACCTCTAAGATTTGAAAAGGAAGGAGAAGAGCACAACGTGTTAAAATTACACAAAGCTATATATGGTCTGCATCAAACCCCAAGAGCTTCGAATTCGAAACTAGATAAGTATCTGGTGGCATTTGGTTTTGGAAGATGCCCATTATAGTATGCAGTGTACAAATGAAGCCAAGAAAAAAGAGTTAGTTGGTTGGAGTTTATGTGGATGATTTGATCATCACTAGAGAGTATCGAGAAAATCAATATCTTCAAGAGCCAGATGAAGAAATTATTTAGCATGAGCGACCTCGAGTTACTCAGCTACTACTTGGGCATTAAGTACGTCAGAGCTCTAGGAAGATTACTTTTAGCTAGTCCACATATGCAACAAAGGTGTTGGACAAATGTGGCATGAAGGATTGCTATCCAACACAAATTTCGATGGAACCCTGTCAGAAGTTGAGCAAGGACAACACAAACCCTCCTTTGGATAAGACCCTGTACCGAAGTATAGTCGGAAGCTTGAGATACTTGTTACAAACACACCCAAACTTAGTGTTCTCGGTTAGCATGGTGAGCAGGTACATGGAGAAGCCGACTACGGACCATATGGGCGCTGTAAAGCATATACTGAGATTTGTGAGAGGAACTTTGAGTTACGGGTGTGACTATGAGAAGAGGGAAGAAGGTTTGGGGTTGATCGGTTACTCGAATAGTCACCTAGCCGGTGATAATAATGACCAAAAAGTACTTTGGGCATGGCATTTTTCTTAGATCGAACCCAATCAATTGGTGTTCATAGCAATAGAAGGTAGTCGCTTTATCCTTGTGTGAAGCGGAGTACATTGCAGCTTGTGCGATAGCATGTCAAGTGATATGGCCGGGACGATTGTTGACTGACATGTTTAGAGACAAAGGTTAAGAAAGTAACCTCGAAGATCGATAATTAGTCTGCAATTGTGTTGTGCAAGAACCCAGTCTATCATTAGAGAAGCAAACATATCGATACCCATTTTTATTACATTAGAGAATGTATGAAATTAGGGAAGATAGAAGTACAACATGTTTGCACAAAAAACCAGCTCGCTGATATCCTGACCAAGTCACTTGGAAGACTGAAGTTCATAAAAATGAGGGAGAAAATCGGTGTGCGGAACATCAACGGAAGACAACAAGTTTAAGAAGGAGATTGATAGAGTTAATCTAGTTGTCTTCAGGTCTGGTCAAGCCCACGACCTGTCCTACGGCCACGACAGTCTTTATTACCAGTGTGTATGTTCGAGTACTATAGCAGTTGTAAGTCAAATAGCAGTTAGAGAAGGGTACTATAGTAGTTGTAGTCGTAAAGATACTATAGCAGTCGTAGTCGTAAAAGGTCAGGATTCAGAGTCCGCATAGGATTCAGACTAGTTGAAAAGGAAATTCAAGGTGTGTCCATACAGGACTCTAGCGTGGGATGCCGTGTTAGATACAAAGTTTTGTATGTTGCTTCTCTATATAAGAAAGACAAAAAGGACGCAAGTGTATCGCGTCGCCAAAGATTTATCTGTATTTACTCATGTTTGTGTGCGTGATCTCAAAGTTCAAGTTCATCTCCTGTCTAAGCCCTAAGCAAATTCCCCAACACCTGTGGCTCCAGTGAGTCCACTGGTCTCTTTGTTGGTTTGTTCAATTTATAGCCTTTTCCTCCATAAATGCAGTCTAGGGTAATGACGTATGTGTTATAATTAGTTGATATGTTTTGATGAAATTAGCAGTTTTTTTGGGTGCCATTTCACCAGTGGATTGGATTAGAAGTGTGAGGTTGCTTCATTTGTGTTGTCTATTAGTGTAATCGATGTAATCCTTTTTTTTGGCTTACCTAGCAATGCCTGCTTGGTCCTTGCACTGCAGTGAGCAAAGTTATCAAGCAGTACTCGGACAATTCTTATGTATCTACTAATTCTGTTTATTTGAACAGAAAAGGAGAACCTGTGCTTATGGGTACCCTAATGAAACATGGGAAGTGACCTTGCCAGCTGAGGAAGTTCCCCGGAGATTCCTGAACCAGCATTAGGAATCAACGTTGCTAGGGATGGCATGAACGATAAGGATTGGTTGGCACTAGTTGCTGTTCACAGTGATTCCTGGTTGCTTGCTGTTGTGTTCTACTTTGCAGCACGGTTTGGGTTTGACAAAGAGGCCAGGTAATGATTCCATGATCATCAAACTTTTCAGTTTGCTTAAACAACAATATAGTATGTACCTATAGCTTCATGTCCTTTATTGGCCATATGTGCATGGATTTCATCTACAATTTGGTTAGTCCTTGATCAAGAGATATGCAAGAATTGCTAAACAAATTTCCCTTTGCTAGCTTCTGATTATTTTCTTAAGATATTGTGATACTCCTGTGTTAAATGTTTTATTTGTTACTTTGTTTAGCTGACCTCTCTAAATTACGTCTCTGGTATACTAAATATGTGTCACAAGTGCAGCAAAACACTAGTTACAGTTCACGTTTCCTACCTGGAAATTATAGTATTGAACTTCTAGTGCAGCAAAACACTATAAGTGCATGGCTTATGTTCTAGAATATAATGTTGCCTAATACGTGGTGTTAATGCTCATTTCCTTTATTTACTGTAGGTTGTCAAAAGTGAAATATCTAAAACTTTGAATTTGCTCTGCTAACTATCCTCAGAAGTGTTGAGAATTCAGTGAACTATTTTGCTAATGTATCTCACTCGTTCTGCCCTTATAAAACAAATATGCAAACATCGTTGTTTGATTGCAAGAGTCGGTTTTTTGTGTTGATAGTGGTGCTTTTGTGTACAATTTGAACCATAGTATCTCAACCATCTTTGATATGATAATGCTGCTATCGGAATACGCTATTAGCTCTTATTCGTATAGTAGTCCCTGATATTTTGCTAAGGTCTCTACTTTTTTTGGTTTGGTACTTATTCTATCCATGTTTTTATTCTGTTATAAATTAACACCTCTTATGTCATTTCTGGGTCCGCCACTGGGGGCATCTAAATAAAGCATGAGACCAACCAGTCTTCAGATTCAGCACCATAAATTGTGCATTTTGCAGATTTAGGAAATGTTTCATGTCATAATTAGTTACCAACTTAAGTAGGATTTGGACTTCTATTGACTCACACTTATATTTAGAGAACTAAATGTGCAGTTCCCATTTTAAGGATCCAAAGTGAGACACCCCGTGCAAGTTTAGGGTCTGCAATGCACTTCACAGTTCACACACTGCAAATTTAGCTATCTTTTTTTTTTGCTCGATCACGTTAGCAATTGAGAGTGAGTTCGGTTGCTAATCTCCATTCAATCTCTATTTTTTTTCTAGAGACATAGTGTTTTATACCTTCTAACGCTTTCCCTGTAAAGCCTTTGAAAGATTGTAGGATCAAGAGAATTTTAATTCCTCTTTTTTTTATCATGTTGTTTGTCCTGTAAACGTCTTACTCACTAAAAGCATGCTATTTTTCTCCAGTGACCATGCCCATATACTCGGGGATACTCAGCTCCAAATCCGTTTGTTTGATTGGCCGCCCTGGTCACGAAACGAAGGTGAAGAGTAGCTTTGAATGAAAGAAAGGAAGAAAGGTGGTGCCACTCATCGTCTAATATCCCCACAAAAAGTGCCTTTCTTCCGACGTTCTTTCCTCGTAGTTGCCTAGATTGGTGCCACTCATCATCTAATATCCCCACAAAAAAGTGCCTTTGTTCTAACATTCTTTCCTCGTAGTTGCCTAGATTCTATATATCCATCTCTGCACGCTTTATCCTTTGTGTTGTATTCATGATTACTAAAAAACAAGAGAGAACAATGCCATTCGAACAGAGGCTGTGTTCAATGTTCAGGAATCAAGGATCGATCTTAGAAGCTTTACATTTTGTAAGCATACCGATGTTTCTAAGCTCATTTACATTCCTTTGTTAGTGAGGAACACTCCTCCAGTCCGAATTCCTTTCTAAGCTCAGACGCCACATTCTGTCACTTCGTCCGAATCCCAAAAACGGAGAAATGATATCTCCGAATCTTGGATTAGAACTGCCTGAATCGAAAGATTGGATTGTCTGAATCCCATTTTCAACACAGCTAAAAAGAACCCATTCGATGTTGGATTATCCGGGTGAATGTCCCGCGCCAATCTGGATGGTTTGGCGGCCCTATTTTCAGTATATTCTACTCTTTTTCAATATTTCAAAATTCAAACTTCAAACCACTTTTAACACTGTCGTGGCTACGGGCCACACAGAGAGAGAGGGGACTAGCGGAAGGAGAGGAGAGCTAGAGCTGTGGGAGAGTTGGTAGGAAAATGAGAGGATGCCCCCCTCCTGCCCCTCCTGGGGGTTTATATATATGAGTGGGGTAGAATGGGAAATCCCCATTCTACCCCTTAGTATTTACACAGGATGAGGGTACATTGGTATATTTACACTGGTATATTCCTCTACACTATTGGGCATATTACATGTTGGACTAGTTGCACGGCCCAGTCACGGGGGGTTGGGCCACCTCTACAACAAACACCAATTCGAAATATACATCGGTGACACTCCAAAACTCCACATGGCTTTACACATATCCCCACAAAGAAGCATTCTTTTCTCGTTGCTTGCTTAGATTCCAGCCATCTCTATCCACTTCATCCCTTCATTTGAGGGATATCCACTTCATCCCTTGTGCTCATTATAATCTAGATAACAAGAGAGAAGAATGATATTAGACTAGAGGCTGTATTAATTGTTCAATGTTCATGAATCAAAGCATCTGAGAAGCTTTTTATTTAAGCACACCGATTTTCTTAAACCGCATGAACACCAAATTTTAGTAACCCTAAATCATATACATTCCTTTATCAGTGTCCAATTTTTCTATATTCTCTTTTGCACCAGTCAAAAGATGGTAGACAACGAAAGATGCAAGCTTTTTTCATCTCAGTGCTTGACTCGACCGACCTCTAGGCTACCTACCTAGCGTCCTTGGCAAAGTTGTGAAATGATATGATTTTCGATTAAGCTTTGTGCAAAGCAGCTGTGCTGAATCCTCTGAACTTATCGGGATCTGAGTGCAGAACAGTTATGCACGATGCTGCAATGTGTACGTATATTGTATGCTGGACCATAAACAGGAAGAGGAGAGACGGAATGGGAACTATTGATTTTGTGTGATTACCTACTGGGGAAACAGGGATGGGGCGGTGTTTTTTTAGATGTCCCGTCCTTTGATTTTGAAGTAAAATACATAGCCTTTTGGATTTGTTTTGGAGTGTCTTTGCAATATTGGATCTATTTGTGCTTCCAGTAGGACATCATACAATAACTGTGTAACACCTCGGTCCCTCCCTGAGCCCAAAGTGCTACCACCTACTCTGTAATAATACAAACTCCAATTCTTACCGCTGGACTTGCGATGCAATTCTTTTATTTAAATATCAACCAAACGACAAAAGTCGATATGCTTGACACTAAGCGCAGCAGAGGTACAAATTTATTAAATACCAAAAAGGTACTAAGAATATCCAAAGCTAAATACATCAACTGTAGATGATATGTGAATTACTATTGCACGTGAACAAATGTGCTAATCCCGCCCATGCATGTCGCCTTCAACGGATTCCTAAAAAAACAAAATAAGGGTGAGTCCGAAGACTCAGCAAGTACAAAATAAAACAGTAGACAATATAGACACATAACAATTATTTCCCATCACAACACATTAACCACTTATTTTCTTCAACTATTCCTTATGCATTTCCAACCCTTCCTCGATCACAATGCAAATGTGTGTGCACATGCCTAACTCTTTCATGAATGTAATGCTCAAACTCCACGCCTTCTTTAGCATATACCGGTATAGCGGACTGAGCACCCGTCGATGCTCAACCAAGTCCGCCCTCTTTCATGCGGGGACCTTAAACCCGTCCTTTTTCATACGGGGACCTCAACCTCCACTTCCGTGGAGTGCCTACCGAAATAGGTCTTTACCCACTCCCATGAGATGCCTATCGAAGTAGGTCTTTCTCCACTCCCGTGGAGTGCCTACCGAAGTAGGTCTTTCTTCACTCCCGTGGAGTGCCTACCAATGATACCACAACACTATCTCTTTTCATGACATGCATACAATGCAAGTTCCCTATTTATGCATATCAACATGTCATGTCTCAACAAACATCATTCATCAATCCTCAACATGTATCCAGAAATTGTTAACTTTTCACAACATGGTAATCAATGCACCATTATTCATCTAACAGCAATCATTACCCAAATTTACCGCTTTACCATGCACTTGCCTGTTAACCTGGCGAACGATACGCAGATGGCATCAAACTTGAACCGCCACCCTAGCTCCGAATAATTGGATCGAAGCTCCTCCTTCCTTGTCTTGGCTAGATCTGGCGGATCAGGCGCCGTATCAGCCTTCCCCTTTTTTTCTCTCTCTTTTCTTCCTTCTTTCCTTCTCTTTTTTTCTTTCCCTTTTTCCCGATTCTCCCATGGTCGGCTCTCCTCCTCTGTTCTTTTCTTCCTCTTCTTATTTCCTCTGTCGGCCACGCTCTTTTTTTTTTCTCTCAACCGGCGCTCCTTCTCTTTTCTTTTCTTCGCCGTCGGCTCCTCCTTTTCTTCTCCCACTCCCCTTCCTCACTCGACAGCCGACTGGTGCCGTCCTCTGTCTTCTTCTCCGCCGGCCCCTCTTCTTCTCTCCCTCTTCCCACCGGCCGGCCCCTCCTCTCTTCCCTCAGCTGGCCAGCCCTCCTCCTCCCCATGCCGGCTCCTGGCTCTCCCTTGACTCCCTCTTGCGCGGTGTGTAGCTGGAAGGGTGGTAACGACGCGTGGCTGGGTGGAGAAGGGGTGCAACGGCGAGCCGCGAGGTGGAGCGACGGTGGCAGCAGGGGATAGGGAAAGCACGACGGGCGAGGGGCAGCAATGCTAGGCGACAGCGATGCACGCGAGCTGGAGACGGCAATGGCGGTGCAGCATGGTGAAGCGGTGGCGACGGCGGCGACAAGCGACGGCGGCAGGCGCAAGGGGGAGGCGCGTAGAGCGGCGATGGCAGGAGCGAGGGGAAGAGCGGAGGTAGCACACAGGTAAGCACAGGGGAAGGGGAAGCCAAAATGGGTTTTTCCTCTCCCTTCACTTGGCTCTCTCTCTTTTATAGGTTTGGGGATGGGCTGGGCTAGGCCTCCTCCAGCCCAGGTATTACAAACTGTTAATTACAAGCAAATACGAAAACAATAAGGATCGATACTTGTTTAGGTATAATGTTTTGTTGTAAGTTACGCTTATTAACTTTGTCTTTTTCATAGGCACGATTATAGTAGTGTTATTTTCTTTTCTTTTCTGTTCCAACACGCAAGCTAATCGGGTGGATATGGGGGTAGTCTGGTTAGAATGATGTTTAGGTCTAGATCATAGTTTACCCAATTTTTTATACCACAGCAGTTATCACTTTGGTATGCATGTATATTTTGTCCCTTTTTTACTTGCACATTTGTTGTTCCAAGTGAATCAGTGTTTGCATAGCCGCCATCATGGAAATTCTATTTTGGAAGTAGTCAATGAAAATAGAATAAATCATTTTTATGTTATTTTCGTACTAATTTTACATCATATAATGTATATAAAAATGTTTTGATATTGTATAAAAATGATTTCGTGTTCTGTAAAAAACTAATTAAGTTTTTCTATACCTGGAAAATTGATGCAGTGCTTGCATGTAATTAGGGATGCAAACGGAGTGGATACGGACGGATATTGCTCATTCCGTATCCTTTTCCATATTTTTTGTCAGAGTCGGAGTCAGACACGGATAGTGCCGGATACGAATACGAATGCGGATATTCTCGGTCACGAATACGGATCGAATACATGCCGCTCCCAATACGGTTAGTTTCGGTCACGGATATTTAATCGGATAATACGCGAAAGCAAATTTCACATGTTGACAGAGACAAATTAAGCAAACTGAGATCTCATACGAGTGTACCGACGTTGCAATAGCCACCGAAACAAGCAATCTTATATAAATAAATGATGCTACATTTCAAGAAGAGTCGGAGATCCCACCTGGCTGGCGGAGAGGCCAGATATCCGACTCCGTTTCCGTATCCGGTAATTATCTGAGTAACTATCCATTAACTATCCGGAAAAATATCGGGATAGTTCCGTATCCGTCGAATAATGTTTGTTCCGAATCCGTTTCCGTATTTGATAAAAAAAATATCCGAATCCGTTTCCGTATCCGACAAAACCTTTGGGTATCCACAAATTTGCTCCAAATTGTATCCGAATTAAAACGGACGGACGGTCGGTCGGGAAATATCTGCTCCATTTGCACCCCTACCTGTAATCCACCCACATGCTGCAGTAGACTTGTGAATGAAGTGTGCCCTTGTAATGGTTTTATTATATAAAAAATGGCACTTTCAGGAACAACACATGTACATCATTTTTTACCACACCAACAGGATTTGTACATCATGCTATCTTAAAGTTTCAGAAAATGCTCATGTACAAAGGCCGTTGTATATGATATCATCGCTTTCTTCTTCAGTCAGCATGTATTGTGTCGTTTGATTATTCAAAAACATCTGTTAGTTGAATGATAACGATATAATATGCAAGCAAGTCATTGCATGCGCAGTCCATATACCTGATAGTATCTTTTTGAAATATGAGAATGCTACTGTTATCGTGTCGACCACTTTTTTATGTCAATTATTGGTAATTTTTACTTATTTT
This sequence comes from Dendrocalamus latiflorus, assembly GCA_017311315.1. Classification (NCBI taxonomy): domain Eukaryota; kingdom Viridiplantae; phylum Streptophyta; class Magnoliopsida; order Poales; family Poaceae; genus Dendrocalamus; species Dendrocalamus latiflorus. The sequence continues at coordinate 11,740,162 of CM029669.1, read as the reverse complement.
ACTTCACATAAATTATGTAATATATACCTGTATTTTTAAGGCTAGTAACATCTAATCATAGAAGCTTTGCAGTGTTCCTTTTGGTTTGGAAATATGTTTGATTCTGCTGCCCATGGCCATGGCGAAATATAGCATGCTTGAATGGTTAGAAGTTACAAAGGTTAGTATAACAAAAACTTACCAACTCTAGAATCACTCTACCCTACAGATTGTCCCCAATCCAACATGACCAGATCCGAGAACACAAAAAAAAAAAAAGAAACATCAAGAGATTAGTCCTCGAAACACACATGAAAAAGGTTTCTGTGGAATCCACCTCTTCCCACCCTAGATTACAGTAGTTCATCAACAATGTTGTGGCAATATTTTGTAATTTTACATAAATCTGTAGTGGCCATGTTCTGTAAATGGGACTTGTGCATGTTACTATCTACTGACTCTGGAAAATTTGACGCAAAATGTAGCAATTTCAGGTGATTTTGACACAGAAAAAAAGGGAAACCCACATTTTGGGATTTTATGAGCTGTTGTGCAATCTGCTCGATTCTTTAACGAAAAAATAGCAGTAGTGCTAAAAATTACATGAAAGAAGTGTAATACTAAAAAAAGGGTTGGAGATTGTTGCTGGTAGGTATGGCTATCACATAGCTTTTCTGGGCAAAAAAAAGGGAAGATTATGGAGTAAATCCCCTTTTCATTGTGCTTTTACATGTCCCTGAGTTTATGTAGTTGTAATTTTCCGTAGTGCTCTGTGCTCTGAAAAAAAAATCAAATCCCAGTGAGCCGAGCTTCTACAGCTGGGTGGCCTGGGTGATCATTTCCATTGATGCGAGTGAGAAATGATTATTGCTGTAAACTATATGTTATCTGAAAATTTCCTTCTTGTCACTGTTTGCTATTGCTATGCTCTGAAATTTGCTGTTGCCATAAAAATCAGATGTTGTCTAACTAATTTCACTAACTTTACTGGTTTGAGTGTTCAGTTCAATATTAATTTGCATTGAAGTCCATTGCAACTGGAGACATGTATACATTATAGTTGTAGTTCATGAGTTCTAGATTAAGATTGTGCCTCATTGCAGATCCAGTTCGTACTTCGTCCAGCTTGAGAACTTGGAGAAGCACAAGGTCAAGTACAAGGTGAGGGAGGCACTACTACAAAAGAGCCTATACTGGACGGCTACATCACAAACGGTTTGACAAAACCGTTTGTGATTGACACTAACACAGACGGTTTGAATTTGGACACCGTCTGTGTTAGTGGTTGAGTATCACAGACGGTCTATACCGATGAACCGTCTGTGATACTTTAGTATCACAGACGGTTTTTTTATTAAAAACCGTATGTGATAATATGAAATTATCACAGACGATTTTATTAAAAACCGTCTGTGTTGGTAGACTATCACAGACGGTTCTTAAAAAAGAACCGTCTGTGAATGTTCACAGACGGTTTTTGACAAGAACTGTCTGTGATGTCCCTTTGTCTGTCATATTCTGTTCATGATCAGAGGTTAATATATAAGTCCACATTGCTTCTAATAACTTAACTACAGAACTATTGAGACAAGAGATCACAAATTAAAGGCAAATTTATTAATTTCAATTAGAGGCAAATTTATTACAAAAGTCGCACAGGTAAAGAGTTTCCCAGATTGTAATCTTTTGGGCTCCGTACACTTCTTCTTCGACTTTGGGACTTGGAGGATCAGCCGCTGAATTCTCGAACCTCCTGCTAAAAATGACTTTGGGACTTGGAGGACAAGCGTAAAAATGACTCTGATGATGGAAGGGCATCGAGGTGAAGCAAGGACCTCCTGCTAAGGTGATGTGGTATCTTCCTGTAATCCCCTGTTTGAAGCGTTTATTTGCAAACCGCAAGGATGCAAGATTGATGTGTTGGCACTGCGAGCAGCGTAAGAAAGACGGAATGATAAGACATGTTGCTGATTCTACCCAGTGGAGGAACATCGATAGGATGTTTGTAGATTTCGGTGTGGAACCGAGAAATATAAGGTTTGGGTTGAGTACAGATGGAATGAATCCTTTTGGTAACATGAGCAGCCGACATAGCACCTGGCCCGTGACTCTATGCATGTACAACCTTCCTCCTTGGCTGTGTATGAAGCGGAAATATATTTTGATGTCACTACTTATCCAAGGGCCGAAGCAACCTGGCAACGATATTGATGTGTTCCTAGCCCCATTGGTGGAAGATCTTGCAATACTGTGGAATGAAGGGGTACATGTATGGGATGCGGACAAACGGGAGAACTTCACTCTACGCGCCATGTTGTTCTGCACCATTAATGATTTTCCTGCCCTTGGTAACCTGTCAGGGTTGAGTATAAAAGGAGCCAAAGCGTGTCCGCACTGCTTAGATTATACCGAGAGTGTGTGGTTGAACAACTCGCGAAAAACTGTGTACATGCGTCACCGTAGGTTCCTTCCAAAGTATCACCCATACCGCAAGATGAAGAAACAATTTGACGGAAAAAAGAGGATGACTCAGTACCAAGACCTTTTAGCGGGAAAGAGGTGTATGATATGGTCAAGGATATAAATGTTGTGTTTGGAAAGGGACGTAAATTGAGGAAGAACATGTGGAAAAAGAGGTCAATATTTTGGGACTTGTCTTATTGGGAGCACTTAGAAGTTCGCAATTGCATCGATGTCATGCACGTAGAGAAGAATGTATGTGACAGTTTAATTGGTCTCTTACTGAACATTCCTGATAAAACAAAGGATGGTGTTAACGCAAGACGTGACTTGGTCACTATGAACATCAGGACCGAGTTAGCACCGATAGAGACCGATAAAGGCCGGACGTACCTTCCCCCAGCATGCTACACTCTGTCTAAGTCCGAGAGAACTGAACTGTGCCAGTCCTTACATGGTGTGAAAGTTCCATCTGGTCACTCCACAAGCATGAAGAAACTTGTTTCCGTGGAACATTTAAAATTAATTGGCATGAAGTCTCACGACTGTCATGTGCTAATGACACAAATGCTACCTGTTGCAATTAGAAGTATTTTGCCGAACAAGGTTCGAGTGACAATCATAAGGCTATGTTATTTCTTCAACGCAATTGCTCAGAAGGTCATTGATCCAGATGGACTAGATACTCTGCAAACCGAGGTGGTGACAACTCTATGTCATCTAGAGATGTATTTTCCTCCATTATTTTTTGATATCATGGTTCATCTCATTGTCCACCTTGTGAAAGAGATAAAAATATGCGGCCCCGTATTTCTACGTCATATGTACCCTTTCGAGAGGTACATGGGAATTCTGAAGTCCTATGTACGCAATCGATCTCGACCGGAGGGTAGCATCATCGAAGGTTATACAACAGAAGAGGTCATTGAATTCTACATCGGCTACATGGCTCAGGTAGAGCCGATAGGTGTACCTCTATCTCATCACGAGGGGAGGCTAGAGGGTACCGGGACTATCGGGAGGAAAGCAATAACTCCGGATCAAAATACGTATGCTCAAGCCCATTTCATGGTTTTACAACACATGACTGAAGTGACCCCATATATTGAAGAGCACAAGGACATGCTACGTCAGGAGAATGCAGGCCAGTCAGAAGTTTGGATCACGAGACAACACAACCGTCAGTTCAACGAATGGTTCAAGGCGCAATTGACTAGGAGGTCGTCAAGTGAAACACTCAATGGTTGGCAAAAGGGCCAAAATTTACAATTGTGACATGGCAAGGATACGACATTAATGGCTACACATTTTATACAACAGATCAAGATAGAAAGAGCACAGTGCAGAACTCAGGTGTCCGCATAGATGCCTATGATGCGCACGGCAGTACCGCTAGCCTAAGCTCGTACTACGGGCTTGTAGAGGAGATTTGGGAGCTTGACTACGTAATTTTCAAAATTCCTTTATTTCGGTGCCGTTGGGTCCAACTCCCACGGGGTGTAAAGGTTGACAAGTACGACGTCACTACCGTGGACCTCGAATGTGTAGGATACAAAGACGAACCATTCGTACTCGCGAGGCAAGTTGTTCAAGTATTTTATGTAACCGACCCGGCAAATAAGAAGCGCCATGTAGTTCTTTAGGGAAAAAGAAGGATTGTCGGGGTTGAGAATGTTGTGGATAAGGAAGAGTACAATCAATTTGATGATTTGCCTCCATTCGGAGACGGCATCAAGCTCGAGGAAGAACAAGGCGATGAAGCAAGCTATATGCGTGTCGATCATCGTGAAGGGCTTTATTTAAAATGATATAGCCAAAGTGTAATAAATGATATTGGTTATGCTTGTGTTTTTCATAAATGTATGTATGCTCCATTGTAATTGTAAAATGACTAAGGAACTAAGAAATAGTTATATTTATGGTTATGCTTGCGTTTTTCATAAATGTATCTATGTTCCATATTGTAATCGTAAAATGACATAGGAACCTAGCTAGCTGCGGGTATTTATAGTGAACTATCACAGGCGGTTTATAAAAAGAAACCGTCTGTGATAACAGATCACAGACGGTTCTATCGATATAACCGTCTGTGTTAATATGGATATCACAGACGGTTATATCTATAGAACCGTCTGTGATAATATGCGTATCACAGACGGTTATATGAATAGAACCGTCTGTGATACTACTATCACAGACGGTTCGTTTAAGGAGCCGTCTGTGATAGCTTATCTTTAAATACCTGCAGCTAGGTCTGCGGAGTCCGCTCTCGTGCAGTCTCTTGTCTCCACTCTGTAGCGCCCCTGCTAGCTAGGTTTTGGTCCCTCCCACCGCCGCTCCCTCCCGACGTTGCCGGTCCCTCCCGACGCCGCCGGTCCCTCCCGACGTCGCTCCCTCCCGACGCCCCTCCGACGCCGCTTCCTCCCGACGCCCCTCCCGACGCCCCACCGACGCCGCTCCCTCCGAGCTTCACATGTATTTTATTTTATATGCTTCACATGTTATATGCTCATGTTATATGCTTCACATGTTATATGCTTCACATGTTATATGCTCATGTTATATGCTTCTGTTGGACCGAAATGGCGACAGAGGGGGGGTGAATGTCGATCTTTAAAAATCGCCCCCAACAAATATCTTCTTCTCCAGTAGCTATGAGAGCTATGAAGGAGAAAATAAGCTCTCACTGGAAATCACAGAGACACTGAAAAACTAGACCCAGAAGGAAGCAATCAAGAAAAGCAAATTCAGCGCAAAACTGGCCTCAAGCGGTAGTACCGCTTGGTCAAGCGGTAGTACCGCTGAGCAGTAGTACCGCTGGTCAGAGCGGTAGTACCTTTGAGCGGTAGTACCGCTCCCCGAGCGGTAGTACCTCTCGAGAAAAACAGCAATCAGGAATTTTCAGACAATGAATCTGAAAACTGAGAAATTCGCAAGATTCTTCGATTCTTGGCTTGGGAAACTTTGAGGATAGCTAGGGAATACTCCCAGAAGACTAAGCCAAGAGCCAATTTCAAGAAACCACTTTCAAGAAACACGAATTTCAGATTTGGGTAAAAATCTGAAATTTTGCCCGAGCTGAGCCAAAAATCCAATTACTCCCAAACCGTTGATCCTTTGGCTATGAAATTTTGAGGGTAGCTATTTAATAGCCTCTGGACTCTTCATACCAAATTTCAAGCCATCTTAACAAGGGAGTCAAAATCTGGACAAAAACCTAGAAAGAGAAAAGATGAACAGAGGAGGCAAACAATGAAAATCTGAGATTAAAACTTGGTTTGCTCTTGGAGTTAACTAGCCAAATGGCTTTTAAGCATCACCCATGTCATAGCAACCCATTTTGGCACTCTCCAGCAATCAAGAACTCGAAAATCAAAAGAGAGCAAATCACCCAAAATGAAGAACGAAGAACAGAAGCTACGACAGAGAGGAACCAAACTTCAGATCTTCATTTCTTGGATCACAATGAATACAGAGGAGTCCCGATGACACGATTGAATACAGAGGAATGATTACAAGACTCTCAATCCATCTCCTCACTCTCTCAACTCAAGAACACACACTCATCCATGGAGGGAGGAAGAACACCCACTAGAACTCACACCTAGAAACCATCGTAGAGGACAACAGAGGGAGCACACTCTGCCTCCACCAACTCACACCAACTAAAGAGCTAAAGGAAACAACCTTCCCAAAGCCTCTTTTGACTAGTGTAAACCCTAATTCCTTACAAGTGCTCAAATGGGCATGCAGCCCCTCCACTCCTTTTATAGCCCATGGCTAACGGGTCTCCGCCCCGTTACGCCGGCTAAATCCAACGGAGCCCGCTCCCGCTTGTGCAGCCTTGCGAAATTCCCGTTTCGCCCCTCCTGCACCTTCCGGGAAGCTTCCGCGCTCCTTGTCTTGCACGCCTCGCAACCACCTCGAGTCCACGTCGTCTTCGACACATCCTGACCGTTCTGACCTCAGCGCCACCTGCGCCTAGTCCGGTCCACCGTGTCTCGCCACGACTCCGCTCGATGTCCTGCAGCCACACAGACAAGAAACACATCACATAGCACCGCTCGACACATGAAAGCGTAAAATAGCATAAACACATCATGCTTACCCATGATGAAGTCCAAACCTGTCGAAGCATTAGAATAAATGACCTAAGCCCAAACGACCAAGTTTGACCAAATCGACCGAGCCCGTTGCACCACGCAACGACATGGTCAAAACCACCCAAACCAAACTCGACTAACCTACACCATTGTCAATTACTCATCATTCTCATGGGATCACGACCACATGGTCTCTCAATCTCCCCCTTGATGAGTATATTGACAAACTCGGAAAAAGCATGAAGAAGAGTTTGAGTTTGACGAATCCAACATGGTCCAAAGAAGAGAATGAAACAAATGACCATGTCGACAGAAGGAACACAAGAGCAACAACTGAAAGAGCAAATTGATCTCCAAAGCTCTAAAATGATCCCAACTAGCTTTTTCTTCTCTATTCTCCCCCTTTTGGCAATAAACACATCAAGGATGCAAAAGAGAGAATATGACATGTCAATGGATGAATATGGCTGAAGTTTGTTTATTCTAAGCATTTAGAGCCATGAGAATTATCCAATATGACCAACAAGTACTACACCAAGCCATAACTCAATAAAACGCTATCTAGATCATGACAACATATATATAAGCCAGCTAGAACACATAGATAACAATCTAAAAGTGAAGTACATTAAGTGAGCAAGTCAAGTCATCAATGAGCAAAGTCTAACTAGAGATATCCAAGGATGATGCAGGCCATGTCAATAAGCTAAGCGGAACAAGGAAGCTAACATTGAGTCCAAATAGAGTGCTATAAGCTCAAGATTGAAACTTTGGTTAAAGTACTTGGTTCTTTTTGAAGCTTAAGCAAATGGAGCACAAATGACATATTTTCTTTTGAAATTCATGTTTGTTGCCAACCAGATTTTTGTTTTATCATGTGCTAGGTCTCAAGCCTTATGCGACTACTCCAAGCCATGAGCTTAAGAAGATAGTCTAGGTCATCCAAAACTCCCCCTAAGTTCATGCCAAGTGCAATGGCAAGCCGTCTCATAGGAGAGAATTGGTGAGATCAGTTTTTTCGCACAAAACAGATCTTTTTGCTTTTTAACATATTGTACTAACTCATGCATCATCAAGAGACTAAACAGCTCAATCTAAGGCTCAATATAGATTCAACGCTCTACTCAGCCTATTTGACATGGCATGAATCATAAAGGGATAGCTCAAGAAAGACTAAACTCAAATGCTAGCATGACAAGTTTAATTTAAGTTGATCAATTTTACTTAACTTATCATAGCAAACGCTAGTCTACACATATGAAGTCATGATAAATTTAGCAAACTAAGCACAAGTCATGGCAAGGTGTAAAGCACTGAAGCATGTCATAACAGGATAATAATCAAGGCTCAATGCAAATTGATTATAATGCTAGAATGCTGAAAATGCAAGAAAAATCTAGCTCCCCCTCAACATGACATGCAACTTTTAGTTCAAGTTGAGTTAAGTCACAATTAAGCTCCAGAAGCTCCCAAATGAACTCTCCCTGAACCAAAGCAATAAATTGAGAAGCTGGCAAATAAAACCAAAACAGGCAGTCCTTAAAGCATAGATAAGATATAGAGACAACTATGGCTCAGACTGACTCTCATCTACCCCATATGACTCCAGGACAATCAGCTGACTGTAAATCACACACTAGAGAGCAAACACGTACCCTGTCTACCCGAGGGTGGCCCAACCCTCGCTAGAACCTACAAGAAGTGAGTGAGCTCGACCTAGTGAGATAAGAAGCAGCTAATCCTGGAAGCACAAGATAAGGGTTAGAAGTCTAAGCATCTCGGCAAGAGAAGCACTCTAACCTATGCTGGAAGGACTAAACCCAAATGCACCCCGAGTGCAATGCAATAGAAATGAGACAGAAGCATAATCAATATAGTAAAGCAATAAAGCCCAAAGCTCCCTCTCACTACAGTCCATAAGGACACACCACCCCAAGCTCTCCCCGCAGAGCTGAAAACCTCGAACTATCCAAAGGCTTGGTGAAGATGTCAGCCAACTGGTGGTCACTCTCCACAAACTGGAGCACTATATCACCCTTCTCTACATGGTCTCTAAGGAAGTGGTATCGGATATCAATGTGCTTGGTCCGAGAGTGCTGCACTGGGTTTTTAGCAATGTTAATCGCAGAAGTGTTATCACAGAAGAGTGGAACACTATCTATGACCAACCCAAAGTCCCGCAGGGTCGAAGCCATCCAAAGTACTTGGCTACAGCAGCTGGCTGCAGCAACGTACTCGGCCTCTGCGGTGGACTGTGCAACTCCGGACTGCTTCCTCGAAGACCAGGAAACAAGAGAAGTGCCAATGAATTGGCAGGTGCCAGAGGTGCTCTTCCTATCTATCCTACAGCCGGCAAAGTCTGCATCCGAGAAGGCTCTCAAGGAAAGACAGGATGAGGAAGAGTACCAGATACCATAGTCAATGGTAGCTCGAAGGTACCGAAAGATGCGCTTCACCGCCTGACGGTGAGATACGCGAGGAGAAGCCTGAAAACGAGCACACAGACACACTGAGAAGTGTATGTCTGGTCTCGAGGCAGTGAGGTAGAGAAGGGAGCCGATCATACTTCTGAACTCTTTCTGATCAACTGGCTCGCCATCCTCATCTGGGTCAAGATAGGCTGTCGAAGCCATGGGAGTTGACACCGGCTTACCATCACTCATATCGAAGCGCTTCAGGAGGTCACGAGTGTACTTTCCTTGATGAAGAAATGTACCCTCCCGAGTCTGCTTAATTTGGAAGCCAAGGAAGAAGGTCAACTCACCCATCATACTCATTTCAAACTCGGTGCTCATGACATCCGAGAACTGGGAAACCAGAGTATGGGAAGAGCCGCCAAAGATAATGTCATCGACATAGATCTGGACGAGCAGAAGGTCAGCGCCAAGCCGGCGGATGAACAAGGTCTTATCAACTTTACCCATTTCAAACCCATGACTCAACAAGTAGGACTTAAGCCTCTCATACCAAGCCCTGGGGGCCTGCTTAAGTCCATACAACGCTTTGGAAAGCTTAAAGACATGGTTTGGGTATTTGGGGTTTTCGAAACCAGGAGGCTGTCGGACGTAGACCTCTTCCTCAATAAGGCCATTGAGAAAGGCACTCTTGACGTCCATCTGGTAAAGCTTGAAACCCTTAGAAGCTGCAAAGGCAAGCAGGATTCTAATGGCTTCAAGTCTAGCTACGGGGGCAAAGGTCTCCTCGAAATCTAGACCTTCAACCTGGGAGAAC